>CM056096.1:4809919-5330088 GCA_002259235.3 Caenorhabditis latens
AACGGGATATTTTCAATGAAATTTTAATCAAAACTCAAAAGAACGGGTAATTTTCGATGGTATTGACTTCCCCCACCATTCTTATCTGTGTCGGTTCCGGTTAGACTGATCGAGCATGGCGCTGTAATAGTCTATACTTTTCCGGGCTGGAGGATACTCCAGTAGACGCGGGTTTGAATCCTCCCGGGTTAGAAATAAATCAAGTTCGAATCAAAACTCCCAAAAACGGGATATTTTCAATGAAATTGTAATCAAAACTCAAAAGAACGGGTAATTTTCGATGGTATTGACTTCCCCCACCATTCTTATCTGTGTCGGTTCCGGTTAGACTGATCGAGCATGGCGCTGTAATAGTCTATACTTATCCGGGCTGGGGATTACTTCAGTAGACGCGGGTTTGAATCCTCCCGGGTTAGAAATAAATCAAGTTCGAATCAAAACTCCCAAAAACGGGATATTTTCAATGAAACCGTAAGTTTAATTAACAGGTGAGTAGATGTGCAGGTAACTGGTTGTTTTCAGGAACTGGGGTATGATAAGTTGGAGGGAGGCCTCTCCTGTCATTTTCAAGGAATGGATGGAAAATTCTCTGTTTCCTGATGAATCTAGCAATAGTTCAACCTAGAAACTTTCTGGCAAAACTGAAAAAAGACAATTTTCCTTTTTTTGAAAAAAAAAAGTTGAAAAATGAAAGTCTCGAAACATATCTTCAATGAATTCAATGAAAGTCAATTCATATTATATAAATTATATACCCAACAATGCATGAAAGAGCTCTGAATCCTTGTATTTTGTGTTCAATCAACGTCTGCAATTCTACAGTAATCTTAATCATTTTCTGAATTATTCAACTGTTTAGTTATTTAGAACAAAGAATATTTCAGAAGATGTGAAACGGACTTCATCGTCTTTTCTATTTATGTCTTGGTATTCCTAACTAAGCCACAAAGTAAATTATGCATACACCATACAGAACAAAGGTGGAGCTCTATTTTAGTAGTTGACAACTTTTTTGTACGAACACTCCCTAGAGAGTTATGGTCATTATTAGTGGGTAGCTCAAAAATCGCACTATTTCGCAAGGGAGAAAATACTTTGTAGATACATATGTAGCTCTCTAGGGAGTGTCCGTACAAATAAGCTGTCAACTACAAAAATGGAGTTCTTCTCTTGGTCTGATTGATACCATAAAAATTTATTTTGAGGAATCTGTAGTTTTACTATGACACACTCTCAAGGTTGAACATTTTCAACTGAAAAAGGCAAAATATGATATATTTTTGGCCGGTAGTTTATTTTTTCTCAACAGTGAAATATGTTAGTTTTAGATACTGAATCAAACGTATCTGCTGTTCCGGATAGTTGTGCAAATCCCTTTGTCGATGAGATCTCGGATATCGGACAAATGAAATTGATGGAAAGATGACCAGAATAGTCACAACTGGATCAAAGACGTATTGTTGCACTGAAACACTCGAGTCTGGAGAAGAGAAAGCGAATGTTTCGTATTCTAAAATATTTATAAACATTTTATTTTCAGGTCACTAGAAAAGCAAAAAGAGTGACGATGAATTCACAGGTGGACAAGAAGTTTACGTTCAAGCTCATGAAGCAACTGAGGTGCTGGATCATGTTATGACCAGGAGAGTTGACTAGTTCCCGCAGCACAAGATGATACTGGAGAGACTGGAGAAGTTGTGCTTTTAATGAACGTCGGGTGTTGCCTGACGAATCCACTTACGGGCTCTGTTGATATTGTAAAAATTGATATTTTGTTTTTCCTTTGTGAATAAATCTATAATTATCAGTAACCATTTCTCTAAACATGATGAGAATCCATGGAGGCATTAACGCATCTACAAATGTTTTCAGAAATTATGAAAAAAATAACAAAAATGTTGTGAACTTTGGTTGTTCTCATAACCCCGGGCGTGTTTAACGAAGATTATCAAAACTGAACTATGCTATACAACCCAAATCGTGTCTGGACCCAAACTTTTGAATTTCATTGATTACGGTACCTCAGAAAGATGCGTGCGGCATTGATAAATTTTCAAAACGTCTTTCTTCTATAATATATCAAATTCAAACTTCTGAACGTTTTCCAGATTTTTCCAAATTTATAAGACGTGTCATTAGGTTTATTGAGAAATGACTAAAGTGTCTCGCAACCTCTCTACTGACAGAAATTACTTGGCTTTTTTGTCAGTCTCTCCTCTTAATTGTCCTAGCGGAATGAGCAACGTAAAAACTGTATATAATTTATATAATATAAATTGATTATTTATTAAATTCTGTTATTACTACTTTCTTCAATTATTCCGCCTCACAGAAGTGTCTGGTCCCTGAAATTTTGATTTTCGTTGAATTCATCGAAGGTATGTTTCGAAACTTTCATTTTTCAACTAGGAAAATTGTCTTTTTTCAGTTTTGCCGGAAAGTTTATAGACAATTTCTACACTTTCAGATGGAAAAACGAGTCGGGTGACTGTCTGAAGAAAACCCGAAGCTTGAGGTACAATTTTCTTTTTTTCCACAAAGGGAATAGTCTGAAAATTCCAGCGATTGCCCTCTTTCAATATGAAACTTTTTTTCATTTTTCTCGGTAAAAGTAATTCTAGGTTGAACTATTGCTAGATTCATCCAGCAGTAAACATAGAATTTTCCATCCATTTCCTGAAAATGACAGGAGAGGCCTACCTGCAACTTACCCCTGTTCATGAAAACAACCAGTTACCTGCACATCTAATCACCTGTTAATTAAACTTACGGTTTCATTGAAAATATCCCGTTTTTGGGAGTTTTGATTCGAATTTGATTTATTTCTAACCCGGGAGGATTCAAACCCGCGTCTACTGGAGTATCCTCCAGCCCGGATAAGTATAGACTATTACAGCGCCATGCTCGATCAGACGACACAGAGTAAGAAAGGTGTGGTGAACAGAAAAAGAAAGACTCCTAATTTTCTAGATATTCTACACCGAGTGAATTCAAACTCATGTCTACTGAAGTGTAACCTTCAGCCCGCTTTGTATAGCATTTCTCCAGGTTTCCTGGGTTACCTATGCGGTTACGACACAGAGTAAGAAAGGTGTGGTGGACAGACAAAAAGAAAGAATCCCAATATTCTAGATTTTCTAAACCGAGTGAATTCAAAATCATGTCTACTGAAGTGTAACCTTCAGCCCGCTTTGTATAGAATTTCTCCAGGTTTCCTGGGTTACCTATGCGGTTACGACACAGAGTAAGAAAGGTCTAATGAACAGACAAAAAGAAAGACTCCCAATTTTCTAGATATTCTACACCGAGTGAATTCAAACTCATGTCTACTGAAGTGTAACCTTCAGCCCGCTTTGTATAGCATTTCTCCAGGTTTCCTGGGTTACCCATGCGGTTACGACACAGAGTAAGAAAGGTCTAATGAACAGACAAAAAGAAAGAATCCCAATTTTCTAGATATTCTACACCGAGTGAATTCAAACTCATGTCTACTGAAGTGTAACCTTCAGCCCGCTTTGTATAGCATTTCTCCAGGTTTCCTGGGTTACCTATGCGGTTACGACACAGAGTAAGAAAGGTGTGGTGAACAGAAAAAGAAAGAATCCCAATATTCTAGATTTTCTAAACCGAGTGAATTCAAACTCATGTCTACTGAAGTGTAACCTTCAGCCCGCTTTGTATAGCATTTCTCCAGGTTTCCTGGGTTACCTATGCGGTTACGACACAGAGTAAGAAAGGTGTGGTGAACAGAAAAGAAAGAATCCCAATATTCTAGATTTTCTAAACCGAGTGAATTCAAACTCATGTCTACTGAAGTGTAACCTTCAGCCCGCTTTGTATAGCATTTCTCCAGGTTTCCTGGGTTACCTATGCGGTTACGACACAGAGTAAGAAAGGTCTAATGAACAGACAAAAAGAAAGAATCCCAATTTTCTAGATTTTCTAAACCGAGTGAACTCAAACTCATGTCTACTGAAGTGTAACCTTCAGCCCGCTTTGTATAGCATTTCTCCAGGTTTCCTGGGTTACCCATGCGGTTACGACACAGAGTAAGAAAGGTCTAATGAACAGACAAAAAGAAAGAATCCCAATTTTCTAGATTTTCTAAACCGAGTGAACTCAAACTCATGTCTACTGAAGTGTAACCTTCAGCCCGCTTTGTATAGCATTCCTCCAGGTTTCCTGGGTTACCTATGCGGTTACGACACAGAGTAAGAAAGGTCTAATGAACAGACAAAAAGAAAGAATCCCAATATTCTAGATTTTCTAAACCGAATGAATTCAAACTCATGTCTACTGAAGTGTAACCTTCAGCCCGCTTTGTATAGCATTTCTCCAGGTTTCCTGAGTTAACCATGCGGTTACGACACAGAGTAAGAAAGGTCTAATGAACAGACAAAAAGAAAGAATCCCAATATTCTAGATTTTCTAAACCGAATGAATTCAAACTCATGTCTACTGAAGTGTAACCTTCAGCCCGCTTCGTATAGCATTTCTCCAGGTTTCCTGAGTTAACCATGCGGTTACGACACAGAGTAAGAAAGGTGTGGTGGACAGACAAAAAGAAAGAATCCCAATTTTCTAGATTTTCTAAACCGAATGAATTCAAAATCATGTCTACTGAAGTGTAACCTTCAGCCCGCTTTGTATAGCATTTCTCCAGGTTTCCTGGGTTACCTATGCGGTTACGACACAGAGTAAGAAAGGTCTAATGAACAGACAAAAAGAAAGAATCCCAATATTCTAGATTTTCTAAACCGAATGAATTCAAACTCATGTCTACTGAAGTGTAACCTTCAGCCCGCTTCGTATAGCATTTCTCCAGGTTTCCTGAGTTAACCATGCGGTTACGACACAGAGTAAGAAAGGTGTGGTGGACAGACAAAAAGAAAGAATCCCAATTTTCTAGATTTTCTAAACCGAATGAATTCAAAATCATGTCTACTGAAGTGTAACCTTCAGCCCGCTTTGTATAGCATTTCTCCAGGTTTCCTGGGTTACCTATGCGGTTACGACACAGAGTAAGAAAGGTCTAATGAACAGACAAAAAGAAAGAATCCCAATTTTCTAGATTTTCTAAACCGAATGAATTCAAAATCATGTCTACTGAAGTGTAACCTTCAGCCCGCTTTGTATAGCATTTCTCCAGGTTTCCTGGGTTACCTATGCGGTTACGACACAGAGTAAGAAAGGTCTAATGAACAGACAAAAAGAAAGAATCCCAATATTCTAGATTTTCTAAACCGAATGAATTCAAACTCATGTCTACTGAAGTGTAACCTTCAGCCCGCTTTGTATAGCATTTCTCCAGGTTTCCTGGGTTACCTATGCGGTTACGACACAGAGTAAGAAAGGTGTGGTGGACAGACAAAAAGAAAGAATCCCAATATTCTAGATTTTCTAAACCGAATGAATTCAAACTCATGTCTACTGAAGTGTAAACTTCAGCCCGCTTTGTATAGCATTTCTCCAGGTTTCCTGGGTTACCTATGCGGTTACGACACAGAGTAAGAAAGGTGTGGTGGACAGACAAAAAGAAAGAATCCCAATATTCTAGATTTTCTAAACCGAGTGAATTCAAACTCATGTCTACTGAAGTGTAAACTTCAGCCCGCTTTGTATAGCATTTCTCCAGGTTTCCTGGGTTACCTATGCGGTTACGACACAGAGTAAGAAAGGTGTGGTGGACAGACAAAAAGAAAGAATCCCAATATTCTAGATTTTCTAAACCGAGTGAACTCAAACTCATGTCTACTGAAGTGTAACCTTCAGCCCGCTTTGTATAGCATTTCTCCAGGTTTCCTGGGTTACCTATGCGGTTACGACACAGAGTAAGAAAGGTGTGGTGGACAGACAAAAAGAAAGAATCCCAATATTCTAGATTTTCTAAACCGAGTGAATTCAAACTCATGTCTACTGAAGTGTAAACTTCAGCCCGCTTTGTATAGCATTTCTCCAGGTTTCCTGGGTTACCTATGCGGTTACGACACAGAGTAAGAAAGGTGTGGTGGACAGACAAAAAGAAAGAATCCCAATATTCTAGATTTTCTAAACCGAGTGAACTCAAACTCATGTCTACTGAAGTGTAACCTTCAGCCCGCTTTGTATAGCATTTCTCCAGGTTTCCTGGGTTACCTATGCGGTTACGACACAGAGTAAGAAAGGTGTGGTGGACAGACAAAAAGAAAGAATCCCAATATTCTAGATTTTCTAAACCGAGTGAACTCAAACTCATGTCTACTGAAGTGTAACCTTCAGCCCGCTTTGTATAGCATTTCTCCAGGTTTCCTGGGTTACCTATGCGGTTACGACACAGAGTAAGAAAGGTGTGGTGGACAGACAAAAAGAAAGAATCCCAATATTCTAGATTTTCTAAACCGAGTGAACTCAAACTCATGTCTACTGAAGTGTAACCTTCAGCCCGCTTTGTATAGCATTTCTCCAGGTTTCCTGGGTTACCTATGCGGTTACGACACAGAGTAAGAAAGGTGTGGTGGACAGACAAAAAGAAAGAATCCCAATATTCTAGATTTTCTAAACCGAGTGAACTCAAACTCATGTCTACTGAAGTGTAACCTTCAGCCCGCTTTGTATAGCATTTCTCCAGGTTTCCTGGGTTACCTATGCGGTTACGACACAGAGTAAGAAAGGTCTAATGAACAGACAAAAAGAAAGAATCCCAATATTCTAGATTTTCTAAACCGAGTGAACTCAAACTCATGTCTACTGAAGTGTAAACTTCAGCCCGCTTTGTATAGCATTTCTCCAGGTTTCCTGAGTTACCTATGCGGTTACGACACAGAGTAAGAAAGGTGTGGTGGACAGACAAAAAGAAAGAATCCCAATATTCTAGATTTTCTAAACCGAGTGAACTCAAACTCATGTCTACTGAAGTGTAACCTTCAGCCCGCTTTGTATAGCATTTCTCCAGGTTTCCTGGGTTACCTATGCGGTTACGACACAGAGTAAGAAAGGTGTGGTGGACAGACAAAAAGAAAGAATCCCAATATTCTAGATTTTCTAAACCGAGTGAACTCAAACTCATGTCTACTGAAGTGTAACCTTCAGCCCGCTTTGTATAGCATTTCTCCAGGTTTCCTGGGTTACCTATGCGGTTACGACACAGAGTAAGAAAGGTGTGGTGGACAGACAAAAAGAAAGAATCCCAATATTCTAGATTTTCTAAACCGAATGAATTCAAAATCATGTCTACTGAAGTGTAACCTTCAGCCCGCTTTGTATAGCATTTCTCCAGGTTTCCTGGGTTACCTATGCGGTTACGACACAGAGTAAGAAAGGTCTAATGAACAGACAAAAAGAAAGAATCCCAATATTCTAGATTTTCTAAACCGAGTGAACTCAAACTCATGTCTACTGAAGTGTAACCTTCAGCCCGCTTTGTATAGCATTTCTCCAGGTTTCCTGGGTTACCTATGCGGTTACGACACAGAGTAAGAAAGGTGTGGTGGACAGACAAAAAGAAAGAATCCCAATATTCTAGATTTTCTAAACCGAATGAATTCAAAATCATGTCTACTGAAGTGTAACCTTCAGCCCGCTTTGTATAGCATTTCTCCAGGTTTCCTGGGTTACCTATGCGGTTACGACACAGAGTAAGAAAGGTGTGGTGGACAGACAAAAAGAAAGAATCCCAATATTCTAGATTTTCTAAACCGAGTGAACTCAAACTCATGTCTACTGAAGTGTAACCTTCAGCCCGCTTTGTATAGCATTTCTCCAGGTTTCCTGGGTTACCTATGCGGTTACGACACAGAGTAAGAAAGGTCTAATGAACAGACAAAAAGAAAGAATCCCAATTTTCTAGATTTTCTAAACCGAATGAATTCAAAATCATGTCTACTGAAGTGTAACCTTCAGCCCGCTTTGTATAGCATTTCTCCAGGTTTCCTGGGTTACCTATGCGGTTACGACACAGAGTAAGAAAGGTGTGGTGGACAGACAAAAAGAAAGAATCCCAATTTTCTAGATTTTCTAAACCGAATGAATTCAAACTCATGTCTACTGAAGTGTAACCTTCAGCCCGCTTTGTATAGCATTTCTCCAGGTTTCCTGGGTTACCTATGCGGTTACGACACAGAGTAAGAAAGGTCTAATGAACAGACAAAAAGAAAGAATCCCAATATTCTAGATTTTCTAAACCGAATGAATTCAAACTCATGTCTACTGAAGTGTAACCTTCAGCCCGCTTTGTATAGCATTTCTCCAGGTTTCCTGGGTTACCTATGCGGTTACGACACAGAGTAAGAAAGGTGTGGTGGACAGACAAAAAGAAAGAATCCCAATTTTCTAGATTTTCTAAACCGAATGAATTCAAAATCATGTCTACTGAAGTGTAACCTTCAGCCCGCTTTGTATAGCATTTCTCCAGGTTTCCTGGGTTACCTATGCGGTTACGACACAGAGTAAGAAAGGTGTGGTGGACAGACAAAAAGAAAGAATCCCAATTTTCTAGATTTTCTAAACCGAATGAATTCAAACTCATGTCTACTGAAGTGTAACCTTCAGCCCGCTTTGTATAGCATTTCTCCAGGTTTCCTGGGTTACCTATGCGGTTACGACACAGAGTAAGAAAGGTCTAATGAACAGACAAAAAGAAAGAATCCCAATTTTCTAGATTTTCTAAACCGAATGAATTCAAAATCATGTCTACTGAAGTGTAACCTTCAGCCCGCTTTGTATAGCATTTCTCCAGGTTTCCTGGGTTACCTATGCGGTTACGACACAGAGTAAGAAAGGTGTGGTGGACAGACAAAAAGAAAGAATCCCAATTTTCTAGATTTTCTAAACCGAATGAATTCAAACTCATGTCTACTGAAGTGTAACCTTCAGCCCGCTTTGTATAGCATTTCTCCAGGTTTCCTGGGTTACCTATGCGGTTACGACACAGAGTAAGAAAGGTGTGGTGGACAGACAAAAAGAAAGAATCCCAATATTCTAGATTTTCTAAACCGAATGAATTCAAACTCATGTCTACTGAAGTGTAAACTTCAGCCCGCTTTGTATAGCATTTCTCCAGGTTTCCTGGGTTATCTATGCGGTTACGACACAGAGTAAGAAAGGTGTGGTGGACAGACAAAAAGAAAGAATCCCAATATTCTAGATTTTCTAAACCGAGTGAACTCAAACTCATGTCTACTGAAGTGTAACCTTCAGCCCGCTTTGTATAGCATTTCTCCAGGTTTCCTGGGTTACCTATGCGGTTACGACACAGAGTAAGAAAGGTGTGGTGGACAGACAAAAAGAAAGAATCCCAATATTCTAGATTTTCTAAACCGAGTGAACTCAAACTCATGTCTACTGAAGTGTAACCTTCAGCCCGCTTTGTATAGCATTTCTCCAGGTTTCCTGGGTTACCTATGCGGTTACGACACAGAGTAAGAAAGGTGTGGTGGACAGACAAAAAGAAAGAATCCCAATATTCTAGATTTTCTAAACCGAGTGAACTCAAACTCATGTCTACTGAAGTGTAACCTTCAGCCCGCTTTGTATAGCATTTCTCCAGGTTTCCTGGGTTACCTATGCGGTTACGACACAGAGTAAGAAAGGTGTGGTGGACAGACAAAAAGAAAGAATCCCAATATTCTAGATTTTCTAAACCGAGTGAACTCAAACTCATGTCTACTGAAGTGTAACCTTCAGCCCGCTTTGTATAGCATTTCTCCAGGTTTCCTGGGTTACCTATGCGGTTACGACACAGAGTAAGAAAGGTCTAATGAACAGACAAAAAGAAAGAATCCCAATATTCTAGATTTTCTAAACCGAGTGAACTCAAACTCATGTCTACTGAAGTGTAAACTTCAGCCCGCTTTGTATAGCATTTCTCCAGGTTTCCTGAGTTACCTATGCGGTTACGACACAGAGTAAGAAAGGTGTGGTGGACAGACAAAAAGAAAGAATCCCAATATTCTAGATTTTCTAAACCGAGTGAACTCAAACTCATGTCTACTGAAGTGTAACCTTCAGCCCGCTTTGTATAGCATTTCTCCAGGTTTCCTGGGTTACCTATGCGGTTACGACACAGAGTAAGAAAGGTGTGGTGGACAGACAAAAAGAAAGAATCCCAATATTCTAGATTTTCTAAACCGAGTGAACTCAAACTCATGTCTACTGAAGTGTAACCTTCAGCCCGCTTTGTATAGCATTTCTCCAGGTTTCCTGAGTTACCTATGCGGTTACGACACAGAGTAAGAAAGGTGTGGTGGACAGACAAAAAGAAAGAATCCCAATATTCTAGATTTTCTAAACCGAGTGAACTCAAACTCATGTCTACTGAAGTGTAACCTTCAGCCCGCTTTGTATAGCATTTCTCCAGGTTTCCTGAGTTACCTATGCGGTTACGACACAGAGTAAGAAAGGTGTGGTGGACAGACAAAAAGAAAGAATCCCAATATTCTAGATTTTCTAAACCGAGTGAACTCAAACTCATGTCTACTGAAGTGTAACCTTCAGCCCGCTTTGTATAGCATTTCTCCAGGTTTCCTGAGTTACCTATGCGGTTACGACACAGAGTAAGAAAGGTGTGGTGGACAGACAAAAAGAAAGAATCCCAATATTCTAGATTTTCTAAACCGAGTGAACTCAAACTCATGTCTACTGAAGTGTAACCTTCAGCCCGCTTTGTATAGCATTTCTCCAGGTTTCCTGGGTTACCTATGCGGTTACGACACAGAGTAAGAAAGGTGTGGTGGACAGACAAAAAGAAAGAATCCCAATATTCTAGATTTTCTAAACCGAATGAATTCAAACTCATGTCTACTGAAGTGTAAACTTCAGCCCGCTTTGTATAGCATTTCTCCAGGTTTCCTGAGTTACCTATGCGGTTACGACACAGAGTAAGAAAGGTCTAATGAACAGACAAAAAGAAAGAATCCCAATTTTCTAGATTTTCTAAACCGAGTGAACTCAAACTCATGTCTACTGAAGTGTAACCTTCAGCCCGCTTTGTATAGCATTTCTCCAGGTTTCCTGGGTTACCTATGCGGTTACGACACAGAGTAAGAAAGGTGTGGTGGACAGACAAAAAGAAAGAATCCCAATATTCTAGATTTTCTAAACCGAATGAATTCAAACTCATGTCTACTGAAGTGTAAACTTCAGCCCGCTTTGTATAGCATTTCTCCAGGTTTCCTGGGTTATCTATGCGGTTACGACACAGAGTAAGAAAGGTGTGGTGGACAGACAAAAAGAAAGAATCCCAATATTCTAGATTTTCTAAACCGAGTGAACTCAAACTCATGTCTACTGAAGTGTAACCTTCAGCCCGCTTTGTATAGCATTTCTCCAGGTTTCCTGGGTTACCTATGCGGTTACGACACAGAGTAAGAAAGGTGTGGTGGACAGACAAAAAGAAAGAATCCCAATATTCTAGATTTTCTAAACCGAGTGAATTCAAACTCATGTCTACTGAAGTGTAACCTTCAGCCCGCTTTGTATAGCATTTCTCCAGGTTTCCTGGGTTACCTATGCGGTTACGACACAGAGTAAGAAAGGTGTGGTGGACAGACAAAAAGAAAGAATCCCAATATTCTAGATTTTCTAAACCGAGTGAACTCAAACTCATGTCTACTGAAGTGTAAACTTCAGCCCGCTTTGTATAGCATTTCTCCAGGTTTCCTGGGTTACCTATGCGGTTACGACACAGAGTAAGAAAGGTGTGGTGAACAGACAAAAAGAAAGAATCCCAATTTTCTAGATTTTCTAAACCGAGTGAATTCAAACTCATGTCTACTGAAGTGTAACCTTCAGCCCGCTTTGTATAGCATTTCTCCAGGTTTCCTGGGTTAACCATGCGGTTACGACACAGAGTAAGAAAGGTCTAATGAACAGACAAAAAGAAAGAATCCCAATTTTCTAGATTTTCTAAACCGAGTGAACTCAAACTCATGTCTACTGAAGTGTAACCTTCAGCCCGCTTTGTATAGCATTTCTCCAGGTTTCCTGGGTTACCTATGCGGTTACGACACAGAGTAAGAAAGGTGTGGTGAACAGAAAAAGAAAGAATCCCAATATTCTAGATTTTCTAAACCGAGTGAATTCAAACTCATGTCTACTGAAGTGTAACTTTCAGCCCGCTTTGTATAGCATTTCTCCAGGTTTCCTGGGTTACCTATGCGGTTACGACACAGAGTAAGAAAGGTGTGGTGGACAGACAAAAAGAAAGAATCCCAATTTTCTAGATTTTCTAAACCGAATGAATTCAAACTCATGTCTACTGAAGTGTAACCTTCAGCCCGCTTTGTATAGCATTTCTCCAGGTTTCCTGGGTTACCTATGCGGTTACGACACAGAGTAAGAAAGGTGTGGTGAACAGACAAAAAGAAAGAATCCCAATTTTCTAGATTTTCTAAACCGAGTGAATTCAAACTCATGTCTACTGAAGTGTAACCTTCAGCCCGCTTTGTATAGCATTTCTCCAGGTTTCCTGGGTTACCTATGCGGTTACGACACAGAGTAAG
This sequence comes from Caenorhabditis latens, assembly GCA_002259235.3. Lineage (NCBI taxonomy): Eukaryota > Metazoa > Nematoda > Chromadorea > Rhabditida > Rhabditidae > Caenorhabditis > Caenorhabditis latens. Next base: position 4,822,396 of record CM056096.1, read on the forward strand.
AAAGGTGTGGTGAACAGAAAAAGAAAGAATCCCAATATTCTAGATTTTCTAAACCGAGTGAATTCAAACTCATTTCTACTGAAGTGTAACCTTCAGCCCGCTTTGTATAGCATTTCTCCAGGTTTCCTGGGTTACCTATGCGGTTACGACACAGAGTAAGAAAGGTGTGGTGGACAGACAAAAAGAAAGAATCCCAATATTCTAGATTTTCTAAACCGAATGAATTCAAACTCATGTCTACTGAAGTGTAAACTTCAGCCCGCTTTGTATAGCATTTCTCCAGGTTTCCTGGGTTACCTATGCGGTTACGACACAGAGTAAGAAAGGTGTGGTGGACAGACAAAAAGAAAGAATCCCAATATTCTAGATTTTCTAAACCGAGTGAATTCAAACTCATGTCTACTGAAGTGTAACCTTCAGCCCGCTTTGTATAGCATTTCTCCAGGTTTCCTGGGTTACCTATGCGGTTACGACACAGAGTAAGAAAGGTGTGGTGGACAGACAAAAAGAAAGAATCCCAATATTCTAGATTTTCTAAACCGAGTGAACTCAAACTCATGTCTACTGAAGTGTAAACTTCAGCCCGCTTTGTATAGCATTTCTCCAGGTTTCCTGGGTTACCTATGCGGTTACGACACAGAGTAAGAAAGGTGTGGTGAACAGACAAAAAGAAAGAATCCCAATTTTCTAGATTTTCTAAACCGAGTGAATTCAAACTCATGTCTACTGAAGTGTAACCTTCAGCCCGCTTTGTATAGCATTTCTCCAGGTTTCCTGGGTTAACCATGCGGTTACGACACAGAGTAAGAAAGGTCTAATGAACAGACAAAAAGAAAGAATCCCAATTTTCTAGATTTTCTAAACCGAGTGAACTCAAACTCATGTCTACTGAAGTGTAACCTTCAGCCCGCTTTGTATAGCATTTCTCCAGGTTTCCTGGGTTACCTATGCGGTTACGACACAGAGTAAGAAAGGTGTGGTGAACAGAAAAAGAAAGAATCCCAATATTCTAGATTTTCTAAACCGAGTGAATTCAAACTCATGTCTACTGAAGTGTAACTTTCAGCCCGCTTTGTATAGCATTTCTCCAGGTTTCCTGGGTTACCTATGCGGTTACGACACAGAGTAAGAAAGGTGTGGTGGACAGACAAAAAGAAAGAATCCCAATTTTCTAGATTTTCTAAACCGAATGAATTCAAACTCATGTCTACTGAAGTGTAACCTTCAGCCCGCTTTGTATAGCATTTCTCCAGGTTTCCTGGGTTACCTATGCGGTTACGACACAGAGTAAGAAAGGTGTGGTGAACAGACAAAAAGAAAGAATCCCAATTTTCTAGATTTTCTAAACCGAGTGAATTCAAACTCATGTCTACTGAAGTGTAACCTTCAGCCCGCTTTGTATAGCATTTCTCCAGGTTTCCTGGGTTACCTATGCGGTTACGACACAGAGTAAGAAAGGTGTGGTGAACAGAAAAAGAAAGAATCCCAATATTCTAGATTTTCTAAACCGAGTGAATTCAAACTCATGTCTACTGAAGTGTAACCTTCAGCCCGCTTTGTATAGCATTTCTCCAGGTTTCCTGGGTTACCTATGCGGTTACGACACAGAGTAAGAAAGGTGTGGTGAACAGACAAAAAGAAAGAATCCCAATATTCTAGATTTTCTAAACCGAGTGAATTCAAACTCATGTCTACTGAAGTGTAACCTTCAGCCCGCTTTGTATAGCATTTCTCCAGGTTTCCTGGGTTACCTATGCGGTTACGACACAGAGTAAGAAAGGTCTAATGAACAGACAAAAAGAAAGAATCCCAATATTCTAGATTTTCTAAACCGAGTGAATTCAAAATCATGTCTACTGAAGTGTAAACTTCAGCCCGCTTTGTATAGCATTTCTCCAGGTTTCCTGGGTTAACCATGCGGTTACGACACAGAGTAAGAAAGGTGTGGTGGACAGACAAAAAGAAAGAATCCCAATATTCTAGATTTTCTAAACCGAATGAATTCAAACTCATGTCTACTGAAGTGTAAACTTCAGCCCGCTTTGTATAGCATTTCTCCAGGTTTCCTGGGTTACCTATGCGGTTACGACACAGAGTAAGAAAGGTCTAATGAACAGACAAAAAGAAAGAATCCCAATATTCTAGATTTTCTAAACCGAGTGAATTCAAAATCATGTCTACTGAAGTGTAAACTTCAGCCCGCTTTGTATAGCATTTCTCCAGGTTTCCTGGGTTAACCATGCGGTTACGACACAGAGTAAGAAAGGTGTGGTGAACAGAAAAAGAAAGAATCCCAATATTCTAGATTTTCTAAACCGAGTGAATTCAAACTCATTTCTACTGAAGTGTAACCTTCAGCCCGCTTTGTATAGCATTTCTCCAGGTTTCCTGGGTTACCTATGCGGTTACGACACAGAGTAAGAAAGGTGTGGTGAACAGACAAAAAGAAAGAATCCCAATATTCTAGATTTTCTAAACCGAGTGAATTCAAACTCATGTCTACTGAAGTGTAACCTTCAGCCCGCTTTGTATAGCATTTCTCCAGGTTTCCTGGGTTACCTATGCGGTTACGACACAGAGTAAGAAAGGTCTAATGAACAGACAAAAAGAAAGAATCCCAATATTCTAGATTTTCTAAACCGAGTGAATTCAAAATCATGTCTACTGAAGTGTAAACTTCAGCCCGCTTTGTATAGCATTTCTCCAGGTTTCCTGGGTTAACCATGCGGTTACGACACAGAGTAAGAAAGGTGTGGTGGACAGACAAAAAGAAAGAATCCCAATATTCTAGATTTTCTAAACCGAATGAATTCAAACTCATGTCTACTGAAGTGTAAACTTCAGCCCGCTTTGTATAGCATTTCTCCAGGTTTCCTGGGTTACCTATGCGGTTACGACACAGAGTAAGAAAGGTCTAATGAACAGACAAAAAGAAAGAATCTCAATTTTCTAGATTTTCTAAACCGAGTGAATTCAAACTCATGTCTACTGAAGTGTAACCTTCAGCCCGCTTTGTATAGCATTTCTCCAGGTTTCCTGGGTTACCCATGCGGTAACGACACAGAGTAAGAAAGGTGTGGTGAACAGACAAAAAGAAAGAATCCCAATTTTCTAGATTTTCTAAACCGAATGAATTCAAACTCATGTCTACTGAAGTGTAAACTTCAGCCCGCTTTGTATAGCATTTCTCCAGGTTTCCTGGGTTACCTATGCGGTTACGACACAGAGTAAGAAAGGTGTGGTGAACAGACAAAAAGAAAGAATCCCAATATTCTAGATTTTCTAAACCGAGTGAATTCAAACTCATGTCTACTGAAGTGTAAACTTCAGCCCGCTTTGTATAGCATTTCTCCAGGTTTCCTGGGTTACCTATGCGGTTACGACACAGAGTAAGAAAGGTCTAATGAACAGACAAAAAGAAAGAATCCCAATATTCTAGATTTTCTAAACCGAGTGAATTCAAACTCATGTCTACTGAAGTGTAAACTTCAGCCCGCTTTGTATAGCATTTCTCCAGGTTTCCTGGGTTAACCATGCGGTTACGACACAGAGTAAGAAAGGTGTGGTGGACAGACAAAAAGAAAGAATCCCAATATTCTAGATTTTCTAAACCGAATGAATTCAAACTCATGTCTACTGAAGTGTAAACTTCAGCCCGCTTTGTATAGCATTTCTCCAGGTTTCCTGGGTTACCTATGCGGTTACGACACAGAGTAAGAAAGGTGTGGTGAACAGACAAAAAGAAAGAATCCCAATATTCTAGATTTTCTAAACCGAGTGAATTCAAACTCATGTCTACTGAAGTGTAACCTTCAGCCCGCTTTGTATAGCATTTCTCCAGGTTTCCTGGGTTACCTATGCGGTTACGACACAGAGTAAGAAAGGTCTAATGAACAGACAAAAAGAAAGAATCCCAATATTCTAGATTTTCTAAACCGAGTGAATTCAAACTCATGTCTACTGAAGTGTAAACTTCAGCCCGCTTTGTATAGCATTTCTCCAGGTTTCCTGGGTTAACCATGCGGTTACGACACAGAGTAAGAAAGGTGTGGTGGACAGACAAAAAGAAAGAATCCCAATATTCTAGATTTTCTAAACCGAATGAATTCAAACTCATGTCTACTGAAGTGTAACCTTCAGCCCGCTTTGTATAGCATTTCTCCAGGTTTCCTGGGTTACCTATGCGGTTACGACACAGAGTAAGAAAGGTCTAATGAACAGACAAAAAGAAAGAATCCCAATTTTCTAGATTTTCTAAACCGAGTGAACTCAAACTCATGTCTACTGAAGTGTAACCTTCAGCCCGCTTTGTATAGCATTTCTCCAGGTTTCCTGGGTTACCTATGCGGTTACGACACAGAGTAAGAAAGGTGTGGTGGACAGACAAAAAGAAAGAATCCCAATATTCTAGATTTTCTAAACCGAATGAATTCAAACTCATGTCTACTGAAGTGTAAACTTCAGCCCGCTTTGTATAGCATTTCTCCAGGTTTCCTGGGTTATCTATGCGGTTACGACACAGAGTAAGAAAGGTGTGGTGGACAGACAAAAAGAAAGAATCCCAATATTCTAGATTTTCTAAACCGAGTGAACTCAAACTCATGTCTACTGAAGTGTAACCTTCAGCCCGCTTTGTATAGCATTTCTCCAGGTTTCCTGGGTTACCTATGCGGTTACGACACAGAGTAAGAAAGGTGTGGTGGACAGACAAAAAGAAAGAATCCCAATATTCTAGATTTTCTAAACCGAGTGAATTCAAACTCATGTCTACTGAAGTGTAACCTTCAGCCCGCTTTGTATAGCATTTCTCCAGGTTTCCTGGGTTACCTATGCGGTTACGACACAGAGTAAGAAAGGTGTGGTGGACAGACAAAAAGAAAGAATCCCAATATTCTAGATTTTCTAAACCGAGTGAACTCAAACTCATGTCTACTGAAGTGTAACCTTCAGCCCGCTTTGTATAGCATTTCTCCAGGTTTCCTGGGTTACCTATGCGGTTACGACACAGAGTAAGAAAGGTGTGGTGAACAGACAAAAAGAAAGAATCCCAATTTTCTAGATTTTCTAAACCGAGTGAATTCAAACTCATGTCTACTGAAGTGTAACCTTCAGCCCGCTTTGTATAGCATTTCTCCAGGTTTCCTGGGTTAACCATGCGGTTACGACACAGAGTAAGAAAGGTCTAATGAACAGACAAAAAGAAAGAATCCCAATTTTCTAGATTTTCTAAACCGAGTGAACTCAAACTCATGTCTACTGAAGTGTAACCTTCAGCCCGCTTTGTATAGCATTTCTCCAGGTTTCCTGGGTTACCTATGCGGTTACGACACAGAGTAAGAAAGGTGTGGTGAACAGAAAAAGAAAGAATCCCAATATTCTAGATTTTCTAAACCGAGTGAATTCAAACTCATGTCTACTGAAGTGTAACCTTCAGCCCGCTTTGTATAGCATTTCTCCAGGTTTCCTGGGTTACCTATGCGGTTACGACACAGAGTAAGAAAGGTGTGGTGGACAGACAAAAAGAAAGAATCCCAATTTTCTAGATTTTCTAAACCGAATGAATTCAAACTCATGTCTACTGAAGTGTAACCTTCAGCCCGCTTTGTATAGCATTTCTCCAGGTTTCCTGGGTTACCTATGCGGTTACGACACAGAGTAAGAAAGGTGTGGTGAACAGACAAAAAGAAAGAATCCCAATTTTCTAGATTTTCTAAACCGAGTGAATTCAAACTCATGTCTACTGAAGTGTAACCTTCAGCCCGCTTTGTATAGCATTTCTCCAGGTTTCCTGGGTTACCTATGCGGTTACGACACAGAGTAAGAAAGGTGTGGTGAACAGAAAAAGAAAGAATCCCAATATTCTAGATTTTCTAAACCGAGTGAATTCAAACTCATGTCTACTGAAGTGTAACCTTCAGCCCGCTTTGTATAGCATTTCTCCAGGTTTCCTGGGTTACCTATGCGGTTACGACACAGAGTAAGAAAGGTGTGGTGAACAGACAAAAAGAAAGAATCCCAATATTCTAGATTTTCTAAACCGAGTGAATTCAAACTCATGTCTACTGAAGTGTAACCTTCAGCCCGCTTTGTATAGCATTTCTCCAGGTTTCCTGGGTTACCTATGCGGTTACGACACAGAGTAAGAAAGGTCTAATGAACAGACAAAAAGAAAGAATCCCAATATTCTAGATTTTCTAAACCGAGTGAATTCAAAATCATGTCTACTGAAGTGTAAACTTCAGCCCGCTTTGTATAGCATTTCTCCAGGTTTCCTGGGTTAACCATGCGGTTACGACACAGAGTAAGAAAGGTGTGGTGGACAGACAAAAAGAAAGAATCCCAATATTCTAGATTTTCTAAACCGAATGAATTCAAACTCATGTCTACTGAAGTGTAAACTTCAGCCCGCTTTGTATAGCATTTCTCCAGGTTTCCTGGGTTACCTATGCGGTTACGACACAGAGTAAGAAAGGTCTAATGAACAGACAAAAAGAAAGAATCCCAATTTTCTAGATTTTCTAAACCGAGTGAACTCAAACTCATGTCTACTGAAGTGTAACCTTCAGCCCGCTTTGTATAGCATTTCTCCAGGTTTCCTGGGTTACCTATGCGGTTACGACACAGAGTAAGAAAGGTGTGGTGAACAGACAAAAAGAAAGAATCCCAATATTCTAGATTTTCTAAACCGAATGAATTCAAACTCATTTCTACTGAAGTGTAACCTTCAGCCCGCTTTGTATAGCATTTCTCCAGGTTTCCTGGGTTACCTATGCGGTTACGACACAGAGTAAGAAAGGTGTGGTGAACAGACAAAAAGAAAGAATCCCAATATTCTAGATTTTCTAAACCGAGTGAATTCAAACTCATGTCTACTGAAGTGTAACCTTCAGCCCGCTTTGTATAGCATTTCTCCAGGTTTCCTGGGTTACCTATGCGGTTACGACACAGAGTAAGAAAGGTGTGGTGAACAGACAAAAAGAAAGAATCCCAATATTCTAGATTTTCTAAACCGAGTGAATTCAAACTCATGTCTACTGAAGTGTAACCTTCAGCCCGCTTTGTATAGCATTTCTCCAGGTTTCCTGGGTTACCTATGCGGTTACGACACAGAGTAAGAAAGGTGTGGTGGACAGACAAAAAGAAAGAATCCCAATATTCTAGATTTTCTAAACCGAATGAATTCAAACTCATGTCTACTGAAGTGTAAACTTCAGCCCGCTTTGTATAGCATTTCTCCAGGTTTCCTGGGTTACCTATGCGGTTACGACACAGAGTAAGAAAGGTGTGGTGAACAGACAAAAAGAAAGAATCCCAATATTCTAGATTTTCTAAACCGAGTGAATTCAAACTCATGTCTACTGAAGTGTAACCTTCAGCCCGCTTTGTATAGCATTTCTCCAGGTTTCCTGGGTTACCTATGCGGTTACGACACAGAGTAAGAAAGGTGTGGTGAACAGACAAAAAGAAAGAATCCCAATTTTCTAGATTTTCTAAACCGAGTGAACTCAAACTCATGTCTACTGAAGTGTAACCTTCAGCCCGCTTTGTATAGCATTTCTCCAGGTTTCCTGGGTTACCTATGCGGTTACGACACAGAGTAAGAAAGGTGTGGTGAACAGACAAAAAGAAAGAATCCCAATATTCTAGATTTTCTAAACCGAGTGAATTCAAACTCATGTCTACTGAAGTGTAACCTTCAGCCCGCTTTGTATAGCATTTCTCCAGGTTTCCTGGGTTACCTATGCGGTTACGACACAGAGTAAGAAAGGTGTGGTGAACAGACAAAAAGAAAGAATCCCAATTTTCTAGATTTTCTAAACCGAGTGAACTCAAACTCATGTCTACTGAAGTGTAACCTTCAGCCCGCTTTGTATAGCATTTCTCCAGGTTTCCTGGGTTACCTATGCGGTTACGACACAGAGTAAGAAAGGTGTGGTGAACAGACAAAAAGAAAGAATCCCAATATTCTAGATTTTCTAAACCGAGTGAATTCAAACTCATGTCTACTGAAGTGTAACCTTCAGCCCGCTTTGTATAGCATTTCTCCAGGTTTCCTGGGTTACCTATGCGGTTACGACACAGAGTAAGAAAGGTGTGGTGAACAGAAAAAGAAAGAATCCCAATATTCTAGATTTTCTAAACCGAGTGAATTCAAACTCATTTCTACTGAAGTGTAACCTTCAGCCCGCGTTGTATAGCATTTCTCCAGGTTTCCTGGGTTACCTATGCGGTTACGACACAGAGTAAGAAAGGTGTGGTGGACAGACAAAAAGAAAGAATCCCAATATTCTAGATTTTCTAAACCGAATGAATTCAAACTCATGTCTACTGAAGTGTAAACTTCAGCCCGCTTTGTATAGCATTTCTCCAGGTTTCCTGGGTTACCTATGCGGTTACGACACAGAGTAAGAAAGGTCTAATGAACAGACAAAAAGAAAGAATCCCAATTTTCTAGATTTTCTAAACCGAGTGAACTCAAACTCATGTCTACTGAAGTGTAACCTTCAGCCCGCTTTGTATAGCATTTCTCCAGGTTTCCTGGGTTACCTATGCGGTTACGACACAGAGTAAGAAAGGTGTGGTGAACAGACAAAAAGAAAGAATCCCAATATTCTAGATTTTCTAAACCGAGTGAATTCAAACTCATGTCTACTGAAGTGTAACCTTCAGCCCGCTTTGTATAGCATTTCTCCAGGTTTCCTGGGTTACCTATGCGGTTACGACACAGAGTAAGAAAGGTGTGGTGGACAGACAAAAAGAAAGAATCCCAATATTCTAGATTTTCTAAACCGAATGAATTCAAACTCATGTCTACTGAAGTGTAAACTTCAGCCCGCTTTGTATAGCATTTCTCCAGGTTTCCTGGGTTACCTATGCGGTTACGACACAGAGTAAGAAAGGTCTAATGAACAGACAAAAAGAAAGAATCCCAATTTTCTAGATTTTCTAAACCGAGTGAATTCAAACTCATGTCTACTGAAGTGTAACCTTCAGCCCGCTTTGTATAGCATTTCTCCAGGTTTCCTGGGTTACCCATGCGGTTACGACACAGAGTAAGAAAGGTCTAATGAACAGACAAAAAGAAAGAATCCCAATTTTCTAGATTTTCTAAACCGAATGAATTCAAACTCATGTCTACTGAAGTGTAAACTTCAGCCCGCTTCGTATAGCATTTCTCCAGGTTTCCTGGGTTACCTATGCGGTTACGACACAGAGTAAGAAAGGTGTGGTGGACAGACAAAAAGAAAGAATCCCAATATTCTAGATTTTCTAAACCGAATGAATTCAAACTCATGTCTACTGAAGTGTAACCTTCAGCCCGCTTTGTATAGCATTTCTCCAGGTTTCCTGGGTTAACCATGCGGTTACGACACAGAGTAAGAAAGGTCTAATGAACAGACAAAAAGAAAGAATCTCAATTTTCTAGATTTTCTAAACCGAGTGAATTCAAACTCATGTCTACTGAAGTGTAACCTTCAGCCCGCTTTGTATAGCATTTCTCCAGGTTTCCTGGGTTACCCATGCGGTAACGACACAGAGTAAGAAAGGTGTGGTGAACAGACAAAAAGAAAGAATCCCAATTTTCTAGATTTTCTAAACCGAATGAATTCAAACTCATGTCTACTGAAGTGTAAACTTCAGCCCGCTTTGTATAGCATTTCTCCAGGTTTCCTGGGTTACCTATGCGGTTACGACACAGAGTAAGAAAGGTGTGGTGAACAGACAAAAAGAAAGAATCCCAATTTTCTAGATTTTCTAAACCGAGTGAATTCAAACTCATGTCTACTGAAGTGTAAACTTCAGCCCGCTTCGTATAGCATTTCTCCAGGTTTCCTGGGTTACCCATGCGGTTACGACACAGAGTAAGAAAGGTGTGGTGGACAGACAAAAAGAAAGAATCCCAATATTCTAGATTTTCTAAACCGAATGAATTCAAACTCATGTCTACTGAAGTGTAAACTTCAGCCCGCTTTGTATAGCATTTCTCCAGGTTTCCTGGGTTACCTATGCGGTTACGACACAGAGTAAGAAAGGTGTGGTGAACAGACAAAAAGAAAGAATCCCAATTTTCTAGATTTTCTAAACCGAATGAATTCAAACTCATGTCTACTGAAGTGTAACCTTCAGCCCGCTTTGTATAGCATTTCTCCAGGTTTCCTGGGTTACCCATGCGGTTACGACACAGAGTAAGAAAGGTGTGGTGAACAGACAAAAAGAAAGAATCCCAATATTCTACATAATCTCAACCGAGTGAATTCAAACTCATGTCCACTGAAGTGTAAACTTCAGCCCGCTTTGTATAGCATTTCTCCAGGTTTCCTGGGTTATCTATGCGGTTACGACACAGAGTAAGAAAGGTGTGGTGAACAGACAAAAAGAAAGAATCCCAATATTCTACATAATCTCAACCGAGTGAATTCAAAGTCATGTCCACTGAAGTGTAAACTTCAGCCCGCTTTGTATAGCATTTCTCCAGGTTTCCTGGGTTACCTATGCGGTTACGACACAGAGTAAGAAAGGTGTGGTGAACAGACAAAAAGAAAGAATCCCAATATTCTACATAATCTCAACCGAGTGAATTCAAACTCATGTCCACTGAAGTGTAAACTTCAGCCCGCTTTGTATAGCATTTCTCCAGGTTTCCTGGGTTACCCATGCGGTTACGACACAGAGTAAGAAAGGTGTGGTGAACAGACAAAAAGAAAGAATCCCAATATTCTACATAATCTCAACCGAGTGAATTCAAACTCATGTCCACTGAAGTGTAAACTTCAGCCCGCTTTGTATAGCATTTCTCCAGGTTTCCTGGGTTACCCATGCGGTTACGACACAGAGTAAGAAAGGTGTGGTGAACAGACAAAAAGAAAGAATCCCAATATTCTACATAATCTCAACCGAGTGAATTCAAACTCATGTCCACTGAAGTGTAAACTTCAGCCCGCTTTGTATAGCATTTCTCCAGGTTTCCTGGGTTATCTATGCGGTTACGACACAGAGTAAGAAAGGTGTGGTGAACAGACAAAAAGAAAGAATCCCAATTTTCTAGATTTTCTAAACCGAGTGAATTCAAACTCATGTCTACTGAAGTGTAACCTTCAGCCCGCTTTGTATAGCATTTCTCCAGGTTTCCTGGGTTACCTATGCGGTTACGACACAGAGTAAGAAAGGTGTGGTGAACAGACAAAAAGAAAGAATCCCAATTTTCTAGATTTTCTAAACCGAGTGAATTCAAACTCATGTCTACTGAAGTGTAACCTTCAGCCCGCTTTGTATAGCATTTTTCCAGGTTTCCTGGGTTACCTATGCGGTTACGACACAGAGTAAGAAAGGTGTGGTGAACAGACAAAAAGAAAGAATCTCAATTTTCTAGATTTTCTAAACCGAATGAATTCAAACTCATGTCTACTGAAGTGTAAACTTCAGCCCGCTTTGTATAGCATTTCTCCAGGTTTCCTGGGTTACCTATGCGGTTACGACACAGAGTAAGAAAGGTGTGGTGAACAGACAAAAAGAAAGAATCTCAATTTTCTACATAATCTCAACCGAGTGAATTCAAACTCATGTCCACTGAAGTGTAAACTTCAGCCCGCTTTGTATAGCATTTCTCCAGGTTTCCTGGGTTACCTATGCGGTTACGACACAGAGTAAGAAAGGTGTGGTGAACAGACAAAAAGAAAGAATCCCAATATTCTACATAATCTCAACCGAGTGAATTCAAACTCATGTCCACTGAAGTGTAAACTTCAGCCCGCTTTGTATAGCATTTCTCCAGGTTTCCTGGGTTATCTATGCGGTTACGACACAGAGTAAGAAAGGTGTGGTGAACAGACAAAAAGAAAGAATCCCAATTTTCTAGATTTTCTAAACCGAGTGAATTCAAACTCATGTCTACTGAAGTGTAACCTTCAGCCCGCTTTGTATAGCATTTCTCCAGGTTTCCTGGGTTACCTATGCGGTTACGACACAGAGTAAGAAAGGTGTGGTGAACAGACAAAAAGAAAGAATCCCAATTTTCTACATAATCTCAACCGAGTGAATTCAAACTCATGTCCACTGAAGTGTAAACTTCAGCCCGCTTTGTATAGCATTTCTCCAGGTTTCCTGGGTTACCTATGCGGTTACGACACAGAGTAAGAAAGGTGTGGTGAACAGACAAAAAGAAAGAATCCCAATATTCTACATAATCTCAACCGAGTGAATTCAAACTCATGTCCACTGAAGTGTAAACTTCAGCCCGCTTTGTATAGCATTTCTCCAGGTTTCCTGGGTTATCTATGCGGTTACGACACAGAGTAAGAAAGGTGTGGTGAACAGACAAAAAGAAAGAATCCCAATTTTCTAGATTTTCTAAACCGAGTGAATTCAAACTCATGTCTACTGAAGTGTAACCTTCAGCCCGCTTTGTATAGCATTTCTCCAGGTTTCCTGGGTTACCTATGCGGTTACGACACAGAGTAAGAAAGGTGTGGTGAACAGACAAAAAGAAAGAATCCCAATTTTCTAGATTTTCTAAACCGAGTGAATTCAAACTCATGTCTACTGAAGTGTAACCTTCAGCCCGCTTTGTATAGCATTTTTCCAGGTTTCCTGGGTTACCTATGCGGTTACGACACAGAGTAAGAAAGGTGTGGTGAACAGACAAAAAGAAAGAATCCCAATTTTCTAGATTTTCTAAACCGAATGAATTCAAACTCATGTCTACTGAAGTGTAAACTTCAGCCCGCTTTGTATAGCATTTCTCCAGGTTTCCTGGGTTACCTATGCGGTTACGACACAGAGTAAGAAAGGTGTGGTGAACAGACAAAAAGAAAGAATCTCAATTTTCTAGATTTTCTAAACCGAATGAATTCAAACTCATGTCTACTGAAGTGTAAACTTCAGCCCGCTTTGTATAGCATTTCTCCAGGTTTCCTGGGTTACCCATGCGGTTACGACACAGAGTAAGAAAGGTGTGGTGAACAGACAAAAAGAAAGAATCCCAATTTTCTAGATTTTCTAAACCGAATGAATTCAAACTCATGTCTACTGAAGTGTAAACTTCAGCCCGCTTTGTATAGCATTTCTCCAGGTTTCCTGGGTTACCCATGCGGTTACGACACAGAGTAAGAAAGGTGTGGTGAACAGACAAAAAGAAAGAATCTCAATTTTCTAGATTTTCTAAACCGAATGAATTCAAACTCATGTCTACTGAAGTGTAAACTTCAGCCCGCTTTGTATAGCATTTCTCCAGGTTTCCTGGGTTACCCATGCGGTTACGACACAGAGTAAGAAAGGTGTGGTGAACAGAAAAAGAAAGACTCCCAATTTTCTAGATTTTCTAAACCGAATGAATTCAAACTCATGTCTACTGAAGTGTAACCTTCAGCCCGCTTTGTATAGCAATTCTCCAGGTTTCCTGGGTTACCTATGCGGTTACGACACAGAGTAAGAAAGGTGTGGTGAACAGACAAAAAGAAAGAATCTCAATTTTCTAGATTTTCTAAACCGAATGAATTCAAACTCATGTCTACTGAAGTGTAAACTTCAGCCCGCTTTGTATAGCATTTCTCCAGGTTTCCTGGGTTACCTATGCGGTTACGACACAGAGTAAGAAAGGTGTGGTGAACAGAAAAAGAAAGAATCCCAATTTTCTACATAATCTCAACCGAGTGAATTCAAACTCATGTCCACTGAAGTGTAAACTTCAGCCCGCTTTGTATAGCATTTCTCCAGGTTTCCTGGGTTATCTATGCGGTTACGACACAGAGTAAGAAAGGTGTGGTGAACAGACAAAAAGAAAGAATCCCAATTTTCTAGATTTTCTAAACCGAGTGAAGTCAAACTCATGTCTACTGAAGTGTAACCTTCAGCCCGTTTTGTATAGCATTTCTCCAGGTTTCCTGGGTTGCCCATGCGGTTACGACACAGAGTAAGAAAGGTGTGGTGAACAGACAAAAAGAAAGAATCTCAATTTTCTAGATTTTCTAAACCGAATGAATTCAAACTCATGTCTACTGAAGTGTAACCTTCAGCCCGCTTTGTATAGCATTTCTCCAGGTTTCCTGGGTTACCTATGCGGTTACGACACAGAGTAAGAAAGGTGTGGTGAACAGACAAAAAGAAAGAATCCCAATTTTCTAGATTTTCTAAACCGAATGAATTCAAACTCATGTCTACTGAAGTGTAAACTTCAGCCCGCTTTGTATAGCATTTCTCCAGGTTTCCTGGGTTACCTATGCGGTTACGACACAGAGTAAGAAAGGTGTGGTGAACAGACAAAAAGAAAGAATCTCAATTTTCTAGATTTTCTAAACCGAATGAATTCAAACTCATGTCTACTGAAGTGTAACCTTCAGCCCGCTTCGTATAGCATTTCTCCAGGTTTCCTGGGTTACCTATGCGGTTACGACACAGAGTAAGAAAGGTGTGGTGAACAGACAAAAAGAAAGAATCCCAATTTTCTAGATTTTCTAAACCGAATGAATTCAAACTCATGTCTACTGAAGTGTAACCTTCAGCCCGCTTTGTATAGCATTTCTCCAGGTTTCCTGGGTTACCTATGCGGTTACGACACAGAGTAAGAAAGGTGTGGTGAACAGACAAAAAGAAAGAATCTCAATTTTCTAGATTTTCTAAACCGAATGAATTCAAACTAATGTCTACTGAAGTGTAAACTTCAGCCCGCTTTGTATAGCATTTCTCCAGGTTTCCTGGGTTATCTATGCGGTTACGACACAGAGTAAGAAAGGTGTGGTGAACAGACAAAAAGAAAGAATCCCAATTTTCTAGATTTTCTAAACCGAGTGAATTCAAACTCATGTCTACTGAAGTGTAACCTTCAGCCCGCTTTGTATAGCATTTCTCCAGGTTTCCTGGGTTACCTATGCGGTTACGACACAGAGTAAGAAAGGTGTGGTGAACAGAAAAAGAAAGAATCCCAATATTCTACATAATCTCAACCGAGTGAATTCAAACTCATGTCTACTGAAGTGTAACCTTCAGCCCGCTTTGTATAGCATTTCTCCAGGTTTCCTGGGTTACCTATGCGGTTACGACACAGAGTAAGAAAGGTGTGGTGAACAGACAAAAAGAAAGAATCCCAATTTTCTAGATTTTCTAAACCGAGTGAAGTCAAACTCATGTCTACTGAAGTGTAACCTTCAGCCCGTTTTGTATAGCATTTCTCCAGGTTTCCTGGGTTGCCCATGCGGTTACGACACAGAGTAAGAAAGGTGTGGTGAACAGACAAAAAGAAAGAATCTCAATTTTCTAGATTTTCTAAACCGAATGAATTCAAACTCATGTCTACTGAAGTGTAACCTTCAGCCCGCTTTGTATAGCATTTCTCCAGGTTTCCTGGGTTACCTATGCGGTTACGACACAGAGTAAGAAAGGTGTGGTGAACAGACAAAAAGAAAGAATCCCAATTTTCTAGATTTTCTAAACCGAATGAATTCAAACTCATGTCTACTGAAGTGTAAACTTCAGCCCGCTTTGTATAGCATTTCTCCAGGTTTCCTGGGTTACCCATGCGGTTACGACACAGAGTAAGAAAGGTGTGGTGAACAGACAAAAAGAAAGAATCCCAATTTTCTAGATTTTCTAAACCGAATGAATTCAAACTCATGTCTACTGAAGTGTAAACTTCAGCCCGCTTCGTATAGCATTTCTCCAGGTTTCCTGGGTTACCTATGCGGTTACGACACAGAGTAAGAAAGGTGTGGTGAACAGAAAAAGAAAGACTCCCAATTTTCTAGATTTTCTAAACCGAATGAATTCAAACTCATGTCTACTGAAGTGTAACCTTCAGCCCGCTTTGTATAGCATTTCTCCAGGTTTCATGGGTTACCTATGCGGTTACGACACAGAGTAAGAAAGGTGTGGTGAACAGACAAAAAGAAAGAATCTCAATTTTCTAGATTTTCTAAACCGAATGAATTCAAACTAATGTCTACTGAAGTGTAAACTTCAGCCCGCTTTGTATAGCATTTCTCCAGGTTTCCTGGGTTATCTATGCGGTTACGACACAGAGTAAGAAAGGTGTGGTGAACAGACAAAAAGAAAGAATCCCAATTTTCTAGATTTTCTAAACCGAGTGAATTCAAACTCATGTCTACTGAAGTGTAACCTTCAGCCCGCTTTGTATAGCATTTCTCCAGGTTTCCTGGGTTACCTATGCGGTTACGACACAGAGTAAGAAAGGTGTGGTGAACAGAAAAAGAAAGAATCCCAATATTCTACATAATCTCAACCGAGTGAATTCAAACTCATGTCTACTGAAGTGTAACCTTCAGCCCGCTTTGTATAGCATTTCTCCAGGTTTCCTGGGTTACCTATGCGGTTACGACACAGAGTAAGAAAGGTGTGGTGAACAGACAAAAAGAAAGAATCTCAATTTTCTAGATTTTCTAAACCGAATGAATTCAAACTAATGTCTACTGAAGTGTAAACTTCAGCCCGCTTTGTATAGCATTTCTCCAGGTTTCCTGGGTTATCTATGCGGTTACGACACAGAGTAAGAAAGGTGTGGTGAACAGACAAAAAGAAAGAATCCCAATTTTCTAGATTTTCTAAACCGAGTGAATTCAAACTCATGTCTACTGAAGTGTAACCTTCAGCCCGCTTTGTATAGCATTTCTCCAGGTTTCCTGGGTTACCTATGCGGTTACGACACAGAGTAAGAAAGGTGTGGTGAACAGAAAAAGAAAGAATCCCAATTTTCTACATAATCTCAACCGAGTGAATTCAAACTCATGTCTACTGAAGTGTAACCTTCAGCCCGCTTTGTATAGCATTTCTCCAGGTTTCCTGGGTTACCCATGCGGTTACGACACAGAGTAAGAAAGGTGTGGTGAACAGACAAAAAGAAAGAATCCCAATTTTCTAGATTTTCTAAACCGAATGAATTCAAACTCATGTCTACTGAAGTGTAAACTTCAGCCCGCTTTGTATAGCATTTCTCCAGGTTTCCTGGGTTACCCATGCGGTTACGACACAGAGTAAGAAAGGTGTGGTGAACAGACAAAAAGAAAGAATCTCAATTTTCTAGATTTTCTAAACCGAATGAATTCAAACTCATGTCTACTGAAGTGTAAACTTCAGCCCGCTTTGTATAGCATTTCTCCAGGTTTCCTGGGTTACCCATGCGGTTACGACACAGAGTAAGAAAGGTGTGGTGAACAGAAAAAGAAAGACTCCCAATTTTCTAGATTTTCTAAACCGAATGAATTCAAACTCATGTCTACTGAAGTGTAACCTTCAGCCCGCTTTGTATAGCAATTCTCCAGGTTTCCTGGGTTACCTATGCGGTTACGACACAGAGTAAGAAAGGTGTGGTGAACAGACAAAAAGAAAGAATCTCAATTTTCTAGATTTTCTAAACCGAATGAATTCAAACTCATGTCTACTGAAGTGTAAACTTCAGCCCGCTTTGTATAGCATTTCTCCAGGTTTCCTGGGTTACCTATGCGGTTACGACACAGAGTAAGAAAGGTGTGGTGAACAGAAAAAGAAAGAATCCCAATTTTCTACATAATCTCAACCGAGTGAATTCAAACTCATGTCCACTGAAGTGTAAACTTCAGCCCGCTTTGTATAGCATTTCTCCAGGTTTCCTGGGTTACCTATGCGGTTACGACACAGAGTAAGAAAGGTGTGGTGAACAGACAAAAAGAAAGAATCCCAATATTCTACATAATCTCAACCGAGTGAATTCAAACTCATGTCCACTGAAGTGTAAACTTCAGCCCGCTTTGTATAGCATTTCTCCAGGTTTCCTGGGTTATCTATGCGGTTACGACACAGAGTAAGAAAGGTCTAATGAACAGACAAAAAGAAAGAATCCCAATTTTCTAGATTTTCTAAACCGAGTGAAGTCAAACTCATGTCTACTGAAGTGTAACCTTCAGCCCGTTTTGTATAGCATTTCTCCAGGTTTCCTGGGTTGCCCATGCGGTTACGACACAGAGTAAGAAAGGTGTGGTGAACAGACAAAAAGAAAGAATCTCAATTTTCTAGATTTTCTAAACCGAATGAATTCAAACTCATGTCTACTGAAGTGTAACCTTCAGCCCGCTTTGTATAGCATTTCTCCAGGTTTCCTGGGTTACCTATGCGGTTACGACACAGAGTAAGAAAGGTGTGGTGAACAGACAAAAAGAAAGAATCCCAATTTTCTAGATTTTCTAAACCGAATGAATTCAAACTCATGTCTACTGAAGTGTAAACTTCAGCCCGCTTTGTATAGCATTTCTCCAGGTTTCCTGGGTTACCCATGCGGTTACGACACAGAGTAAGAAAGGTGTGGTGAACAGACAAAAAGAAAGAATCTCAATTTTCTAGATTTTCTAAACCGAATGAATTCAAACTCATGTCTACTGAAGTGTAACCTTCAGCCCGCTTTGTATAGCATTTCTCCAGGTTTCCTGGGTTACCTATGCGGTTACGACACAGAGTAAGAAAGGTGTGGTGAACAGACAAAAAGAAAGAATCTCAATTTTCTAGATTTTCTAAACCGAATGAATTCAAACTAATGTCTACTGAAGTGTAAACTTCAGCCCGCTTTGTATAGCATTTCTCCAGGTTTCCTGGGTTATCTATGCGGTTACGACACAGAGTAAGAAAGGTGTGGTGAACAGACAAAAAGAAAGAATCCCAATTTTCTAGATTTTCTAAACCGAGTGAATTCAAACTCATGTCTACTGAAGTGTAACCTTCAGCCCGCTTTGTATAGCATTTCTCCAGGTTTCCTGGGTTACCTATGCGGTTACGACACAGAGTAAGAAAGGTGTGGTGAACAGAAAAAGAAAGAATCCCAATATTCTACATAATCTCAACCGAGTGAATTCAAACTCATGTCTACTGAAGTGTAACCTTCAGCCCGCTTTGTATAGCATTTCTCCAGGTTTCCTGGGTTACCTATGCGGTTACGACACAGAGTAAGAAAGGTGTGGTGAACAGACAAAAAGAAAGAATCCCAATATTCTACATAATCTCAACCGAGTGAATTCAAACTCATGTCTACTGAAGTGTAACCTTCAGCCCGCTTTGTATAGCATTTCTCCAGGGTGCTGAGCCAGTGGGTGCATTTTAAGCTTCTAGACATATCAACTAAGCATGGGCTATTTTAGAATCTAGATTCCATACCCCATTTAATTTCAAGGAGGGGGGGCTATAGGCATTCTACTTACATATCGGTCGTTCATCCAGGGCTACTTTTGAGTGGGAGAGTGGAATCGACGTTTAGAGATTCTAGAGAAATAACTTTCCTCTGGCTGAGCAAAGGAAAAGTAGAGTAGAACAAGGTATAAGTCACGTTGTCATTAAACCATCTGTTTTTTGAAATTTATTTCTTGTTTTCACACGAAGAAAATATGAAGAAAAAAGGAAATGGGGCGATTCCCTATTTTTCGAGTTGGAAATTTCCGACTTCAAGGGGGGAGAAAACATAATGTTACTTGCCACGCGCACCTGTCACCTATCTTTCTGGGAAATCTAATAGCAAACAGGCCACAACCTTCACACATTCAGGACGCGAGAACCGAGATTCAGAGTAAGAGAGAAAAGACGGAAGCATTGTGTGGTGAGATTGCTTGTTTGTTATAAAGACTGGTGGTAGCCTAGATAACCAATGTCTTGCATGACCATCTCACTGTGGTGAGTCGAGAAGAAGGGTTTCCAGCAAAATCTAGAACTGACCCGCGTTCAAGATACTTGATCATTCTCATTCCTCACTCCTGCGTTGCATTTTGTGGCCAATCCCTTCGCTTAGTACATGTTGTCGATTGTGTCGTTGGGCGGTGTAGTTGGTCGTGGCTGGAAACTATACAATTTTAAGGGGGGCTAAGGTTGTCGCTACTACCAGGAAGCTGAGCAAGCTTCTTAGCATGATCAACTAGATGGGGGGCCTTTCATAGAATTTAGATTCTCTTACCAGGGAGGCAATTGACATTCTACTTACATATTATTCATTCATCCAGGGCCATTTTCGAGTGGGAGAGTGGATCCAACGCGCGTATAGCTTTGGATTTTCTAGAGAAATACCTTTCCTCTGATTGCAGAAAGGCAAAGTAGAGTAGAACAAGGTATAAGTTCACGTTGAAATTAAACCGTTTTTAATTTTCTGTATTTTTTGTCCCCCCACAAGTTGAAAGGGTGCTATCATAGACATTTTCCACCGCCTCTCCCAGGGAGCTGACTCTAGACCCCAGGGTGACCCCCCAAGTGCTCTCACAGTTTGTACCTTATCGGCATTTAACTTCCATATCATTCATTCATCGACATTTGAGAAACGATTCCTTTTTCGTGTGACAGCGTGAAACTGGTGTGCGTTAGCTTTGGACTTTTTTAGAACTAACTTTCCTCTGATTGCGGAAAGACAAAGTAGAGTAGGACAAAGGATAAGTTCACGTTGTCATTAAACCTTTTTTGATTTTGTGCTTTTACGCTGACGTGAAAAAAGGAAAACTGTCCTGTCTGTCATCATCAATTCACTTTTTCCATGACAGAGAGAACTGCAGAGAAGAACAATAAGAACACAAGTCGACTTCTTTGCACCCTGTCTGCACCCCTCTTGGTACGCTCCTCTTCTATTCACGCACAAAAACTTTTATTTTAATTAAGAGGTAGAGGGAAAACAAGTGACATTCAGTCAGTAGTAGAAGTAGAAGTTTATGCAGACTGAAGGCATCTAGGGCTCCTCACGTGACTCCTAAAAGGAATAGTGCAAATAATAGTATGATAGAAAATAGATAGATATTCAGGGTAAGGGGGGATATCATCAGTGGACATGTGGATAGGATACTGTAGAAGAATAAGAATTGATAACAATTTTATTTAAAAAGAAGATGTTTAAAAAAGGATATACAGTACCGCTCATAAGTATATTAAGTTTTAGTTTTTTCAGTTGAACATTTTCTAACTTTGAGAGTGTTTCATGGTAATACTGAATGTCCCATAAAGTAGATTTTTAGTGGATCGTACAGATCAAAAGTAGAGCTTTGTTTTTGTAGTTGGCAACTTTTTTGTACAAGCACTCCCTAAGGAGTTATGGTAATTTCAAGAAGACAGCTCGAAAATCGCACTATTTGTACTGAAATATGTCGATTTGAAGAAGATATTACTTTGTCGATATGTAACTTTCTAGACAGTGTCCGTACAAAATTGTTGCCGACTACAAATATGAAGTTCTATTCTTGGTCTGTACGATCCCATAAAACTTTATCTTGTGGGACAGTTTGTACACTCTCAAATTTGGGCGTTTTCAACTGAAAAAAGACAAAACTTAATATACTTTTGAGCGGTACTGTAGCGTATAAAGACATAAAAAAACGTAGTTGGGAAGGACCAAATGTTTAAATACAATTTAATGGCAAGATGACGGATGTGTGTTCTTAGACAACAGGATTTAAAAATGTTCATATCTCTACAGTTAGGAAATTTATGGAAAAGTTGTCCATTTTAAAGAATAAGACCAAATCTAGTGCTGAATTTACTAAGTGAACCAATTTTTGATAGCTTATTTAGTTTTTGAGATATTAGCCTCTAAGAATATCAAGCTGAAAAGGAGTGACGAGTGCTTACAGTACTATTAGTTTAAAGGATTCATAAATATCTCCGCAGCATTGTCGGGTCTCGAAAAACTATCAACTAAAAATGAAGAAAAATAAGCGGTAACGTGACTAGCTTTTGAGATACAAATTCCAGAAGAATCCCCGTTTGAAATTTGTATTTTTGTAACTTTCAGTACACACTGATTAGCTTATTAAAAAAAAATTGTTATTACATATAATCGTTACTAGAATGTTTTACTTCTCATCGCTACAAATTTGCTACTCATAATAGAATCCAACTCTATTCTTCTCTTGTCAGAAACTCAATTCATAACAAGCACCGCCAGTTTGATAATTTGGTAAAATCAGGACTCTCCTTTGATTTGATTTTCAAACTTGTCGTATAATCGCATTTTGTCTTCCAACTGTTTTTCGTTTTCTCTTTCTTTCTCTTAATACATCGCTTCTTCTCACCACTCCATCTCTTTTGCCCTTCTTTCAACTTCTTTTTCTCGATTTTCTCTTTTAGCAGGTGTTTGGATATCATTCTGACAGAACTCTGAGTCTATTCCAGATTGACTTTCGCACTCTCATAACTTCTGAATTCATCGCTTCTGAAATATGAACAACCGATATTTTAGTATTTTGATAATTTCGTGTTTTTCTAAGTTTTTCTCAGGGAAATCGCTCGCTTCTTCATCTCCTTCTCTCTTGAGTCCTGTGTCTTACATTTTCACTTTCTCTTGATATTCAGCGACTCCATACCAATTTACCGAGTTGATTTGAGTTTGTCTTAAGTGTGAGCTTAACTTATTTGCTTCAAGTCCACTTTCAATTCAAGATTTGACGTGTTTTGAGACAATTCCTTCCGCTTCGTCTGAAGTTTCCGTCTCAAATTCTACGAAAATCGATAACATTCTCGACTAAGACGTCGCTCATTGGTACTGTCTCGTCAGTATTTCCGAACATTTTATATAATCTGATCGATGTTTCTCTGAAAAAAGGTAACAAGAGCACTGAAAACGAAAATTACATATCTCGGCAACGAGAACTGGTAAAAAAAGAAACTTATTTCTGTGAGCTATATCATTTTCAAGCTGACAGGTCGGGCAGCCTTCGAGATAGATTAAAAATGGAATTTTCAAAAAATAGAAAAGACTGTGACGATGACTATGTTACAGTGGCCCGACCATCATCATCGCCACATTAAATTCCATTTAGAGGCCTCAGATTTACTCTGAGCTACGAAAGAAATCAACTAGTTGATTTCTTCCGGCATACTGTCAGTTGAATTTAAGAGAGAAAAATGTAAGTTTTGTGAGCAGCTTGAGCACGCTGTTTTCTTATTTTTCACCTCGTCTTTTATAACTTGCACTTCGCGTCGCATCTATACAATTCAGCTCCGCCGGAAGGAATTCTTCTTTCGTCTCGCCTTTTGTTTGTTTCAAAGACACATCGGTTATCGATCTGTAATTATCATTATTAACTGACATTGTATTTTCGTAACAAAATAACCATTCGCTTTTCAATAATTTTCTTCTTCGTCATGATTCCTTTTTGTTCCAAAGGCCTGAAGATCGCCTGCCGATCTGGAAATAGTAACATTAACCGACGGATTGGATTTACGGAACGGAATTACCCGGAAATCGCTTTCAATAATGTTCTTCTCATCAAATCTTCTTCTCCGTCGTGATTTACCGACGCCAAGTTTCCCGCTCGTTTCATCAGCATCATGAGTCGTCGCCGGGTAGAGGTGACGACCTGAAAGTAGTAACATTAACCGTCGGGATGAACTTTCGGAACCAAATTACCCGGAAATCGCTTCTGAACAGGACCTCTGCATTGTTCCGTATTCTTCTTCGTTTCAGCTACACTCGTTGTTGAATTCTGACCTGGAAGCACTAAAATTTGTGGACGAATTGGATTTTTGGAACGGAATTATTCGTAAATCGCTTACACGTTGGTTCTTCTTGTATAATTGTCATTTTCTTCTTGTCCCGACTGCCCTTTCATCTGCTCCGGGAGTTGAATATTAACCTGAAAGCAAAAACATTAACGGATTAGCACTTTCGGACAGATAACTTTGAAAAACGATGAAACGTTGCCCGCGCGCAGCAAGAAACAGTTTTTAAGGCGCAGTTACTATAAAACACACTGAAATTGTGGTTCTATACACTTTCATTAAGCAAAACTTGTTGAGAAAGATTCTATCGAGTGATTTTAATTTTAATTATGATAAAAAATCGCAAAAGCATCAAGTTCAAAATAGAAATAAAATTTATAAATTAAAATGTTTCCGACACTCCGCAATTTCGCGTCACGGTGTTTGTGCATTTTCCACCGTAACCAAGGCGAAATTTACATTTTTCGAAAGAAAAGCATCACTAATTTCTGAATTTCGAGTATTTTTTCTACAAAAATCTACTAAAATGCAAACTTCTCCGAAACAATCCAGCCATTTTTATAGTTATTGCTTGGAATCGTGAATCGATGGGAATCGGGAACAAAGTGATATCTGAAGGTACGTATGTTGTTTCGGTGTGCTCTCTTTGTTTAAATTTTCCAGCAAACCTCCCTTCTTCACTCCGACAAAACGACGAAAGCTGCAATCAACAACGAGGACTCTCGATGTTGAAGTTTCACTCACCTTTACGTCCGATTGGAAGAGCAAACGGTTGGGTGTTTCGGAAGAAACGAATTCGAAAGGAGAAGAAGAAGTGATAAATATTCAGGTGAGGAGGCAACCAGTTAGTTTCTTAGATAAGAACGTAAAATATCTATTTTTATTCAAATTCGGGCATTATTTTACAAAGATTTCACATTCAAGCATACACGAGCATTAAAAAATTTAAAATAAAAAATTCAAGTTAATCATTGTCCACCATCTGCCGTCCATTGCCTGTGTCTGTCGTCCATTGCCCGTGTCTGTCGCGTCAATCTCCTCAGTGCTTGACTTCCATTGTGCTCTGAAAGAAGAGTGATGAATAGGATTAAGACATTTTCTAGAATTAAGAAAAGGTCTAGATGGCTCTTTTCTCTTTTCTTAGGTCATTATATCTTACCTTCCAACTCTCTCACTTTTTTTTCAATTTCACTTGATCGGTTTTCAGGAACTGGATAAGGCCGTCTTTGAATTTTGCGGAACTGCTGAAAATGAGATTATTTTCAGAATATTGTCGCGATATCAGTTCTTCTCCTCTTCAATGTAATGAGTCGGGTTGGAATACCGTATTCAGCAGGAAATTTTCAATTGTTATCTACATACGTGTTCAGGATTCCTGTTAAAGGAAAAATTGATTTTTACGAGCTACCGAATTGCGAAAATGTCGATTTTTCCGAGTCACCAGTTTATTTCAAAACATTTCAGATTAAAAAGGTGACAACACTTCTCCCTTCCCAATTTATTTGCCTCAAAAACTTCAAAAATCAACATTTTTTCGTAGTTTTTGAGGTTTTTTCTCTAAAAATACTCAAAAAACTGATTTTAAGACAGAAGTGTGCAATTTTGTGACATCCAAAACTCTCAACTCATTCATCCGAATTCTATTCGAATTCTTACAGGAATCTGAACATGTATGGTTATCTAGTTTCCCAGTTAGAGTACATTTCGTTCAAAATTACGTCAAAGCTATGCAATTTGAGTAATTTTTAGCTCCTAAACTAGTCATATACGTCGAAAAATATCAAATTTCTGTTCTTTTTGAAAATTGCTTCAGCTAGACGTCATCGAAAGCATCAAAACCCTATTTTCTCGATCAATTTCCGAACAAATAGATAGAAATCGCTCATTTTCTAGAATTTTTCTCGAATTTCGCTTCCAAATACAGTACCTTTCGACTCATCACATCTTCTGAAAAAGAAAAACAAGAGGAAAGTATTAAAATCATGTTAAAAACATGTAGAATAGAAACAAAAGAGGATAAAAGTATACAAAAAGTTTACAAATGTATTTATTGAACAAGAAAATTTCACAATTATTCCAATTTCGAGTTGATTTGTCGAAGAAACCTGCCAATCTGAACTCTGTAAAGGGGATTTCCTAAGCTTTAGGTTCAAAATCTGAAATTCTAGGGTTAACAGTATGTAGGGGCGAGCGGGGGATTCTGTAGAAGAGTGGGGAAGAAGAAGACGTTGGGATGGTGTTGAAGCAGTAGTTGGCGTCCTGTCTTCTGAAATAATGAAGCGATGGTTTTATGATGAATCAATTTTCAGCTTTCAGCTTCACTGAATTCAAAATGGCAGTTTAAGGAATCAACTTCAGCGGCAATATCAGAGAAGCGGTCAGAATCTATTGCAAGGACGGAAAAGAAGAAGAACTTGAAAGACACATCAGAGAGATTCAAACGACGTTGTCAAACTATGGAAATCGTTGAATATCGCTGATAGAGGGAAGTTGGATTCTCGGAAACACATTGAAGATTTAGGAAAGCAAGAAGACTGAAAAATCAAAGGATTCATCAAAAAATCACAAGAAGTCACCCAGAGTGCAAGCCGCCGAATGATGAAGAAGAAGAACAGATTCTTGAACAATTTTGGTAAGTTTTATTTAACAAAAATCGTAAAAATCGATGAAATTGATGAAGCTTCCTGGAATCTCGGATTTTCTGAAACCTAAATGCCAGAAGAACTGCCGAGTATTCTCTACAATCTGACAGTATGCCGGAAGAAATCAACGAATATTTCGCTGATTTCTTTCGTAGCTCAGAGTAAATCTGAGGCCTCTAAATGGAATTTTATGTGACGATGATGATGGTCGGGCCACTGTAACATAATCATCGTCACAGTCTTTTCTATTTTTGAAAATTCCGTTTTTAATCAATGTTCGAAGGCTGCCCGACCTGTCAGTAAAGCGTGTGAACATGAATTATTGCTATGGTGATTGTAAGAGCAATCACTTCCGAAACGAGTCAATTCAGAGGAAATTCAAGTTTATTTAACAAAACTCAAAACGTCTCGAAGAAACCTATGAATTTCTCAGCCGAAATTGTTGATTGACGGTCCAAAAAGTATCCAACTTTCAGCTGTAAACTACGAACTTTGCGAGGGTTGTGCGATTTCCCTGGTTTTCGCTTAGTATCAAAATTCATAGAATATATCAGTCAAGCCCAGAACTTCATTGTTGTAGTTGACAACATTTTCGTGCGAGAACTCCCTGAAAAGTTACAGATACTCTAATGAACTGTAACTTTCCAGGGAGGTCTCGTACCGAGAAGATGTTAACTACAGAAATGACGCTCTGGGTTTGATTTAGATACCCTACAAAGTTGTATGTGACAATCAGTTACACCCTCTCAAAGGATCTATCTCAAAAACTACGCCTAGTTCTGTTTCTGAAGAATCGTTCCAGCTGGCGAGATGATCCGACGAATGAAGAGAAGATCGAGTTCCACGGACGTAAAAGAAAGAAGTGATCCGTGAAACAGACAAGTCATCCTATTCGATCGAATCAGACTGACCCAGGAGATTTGAAGAATCCATTGACAGTTTCCGAGGATTTTTACCGGATTTCAACTAGAAAGGGGATACTAGCAACGTTTCCAACATTATCTCTGAAATTCTTCTTCTTAATTTCATACCTCCTTGTTCTTCCGTTTTTCCTGCTACCATCCATCAACGTCTTCTCTCTCCTCTTGTCGCTGACAACGGCGTCCCAACCACCGTGACCGAGTGGAGGCAGTACCTGGAATAAATGGATAGGTAGATAGGAACTACGATGAGAGCGAGGTGAGAAGATGATTGGAAAAGGCAAAATTCAATCAAAACGAGGAAAATTAGAATATTTTTTGGTAAAAATGACAAAAACAACGAAAAACACCGAAAAGTGGTGAAAAAATGATGTGTTTCGGGGAAAATCTCTACTAAAAGGCTCTAGGAGTTTACAATAACAGGAAATGAAACATAAAAGTCATGGAAACTAGAAGAAAATGAGTGAAAAAGAGCTGAAAAACTGCGAGATTTTGTTGGGAGAAACTTTCAAAAAAGGAGAAGAAAATAGGGAAAAGAAGAGAAAAAGAGCATAAAATAGGGTAGTTTTGAGCAAAAAAGAACAGAAAATTATCGAAAAAGAAGACAAAATAGGAGCAAGGAAGGGCACAAATTCGAGGATTTGAAATAATCGATAATCAGTGAACAAGTAACGAGAATGAGAGAGGTCACAGAGAGTCAGAAGGATTTTGGCGCCAAAGGAATCGAACCTCGGGGGACACCCAAAAAGAGAAAGACAGGCGGACGCTGTTGCCTCGACACCATTCGGGCGCAACGATGAGACGGATGTTGAGAAAAAGAGGAGCGTGGGAAAGAGGAGAATTTGGTGATAATCACCATGGAAATGAGAAAAATCAGTGAAGAGTATGATAAAGAACTTGGGATAAAGAGATTCAAAAAGAAAGCAGGAAAATCTGGTGACTAAAGCAAATAATTGAAGATGTAAAGGCATCTACAGTAATCTACAGTAATCCAGGTATTACTGACGAGAAGTTAGATAAAATTGGAATAACTTTTAAGCTGAAAGACACTGTAATAAAACGAAGAGAAACATAATTATAATGCTCCTTTTTTCAGAAAAAAACAAGAAAAACATGAGTTTCATTCTTCTTTTCCACTTCTTGTTGATCAACTCTTCGCATTCTTAAGTTTCTTTTCTTTTTTTATAATTTCATCCCATCTCATTCTTCCGAATCTTCCCATTTTTGTTTAAAAAAAAATAAAAAGTCTAAACAGTTACGATGACTGTCAATGTCTTGTTATCTTCTCGAGTTCCAAAGATTTGACAATTTTCAAATCGAGGATTCTTTTGGAAGGTGTATCACAAGAGCTAACAAGTTATCGAAAAATTGTCCACTGAAAAAATGTAGTTCAAGACTTGGTCTCTATTCTTGTAGTTCATAGTTGTATGATACTTCTCCATCCTGCAGAGATATAAATCTTTAAAGATAGTGATACTGTAGGGATGAGACTGCACAGACAAGATCACCTCTCTTGGCATCCTCCCGTATGATTTCTTTGAAGGCTAATATCTCAAAAGCTAGACAAGTTATCAAAAAATTGTCTACTACGAAAATGTAGATCACGACTTGGTCTTTATTTTTGTAGTTGATTTCTTTTTTGTAACTCTTCTTGATTTCGAGATATGATAGATTCAAGATGCAGGGTAGAGTTCGCAGAGAAGCGCGACCCTCCATCTCGCCAGTTATGCATGGTATTTTCTAGAGCTCATATTTCAAGAAGTAAACAAAAATTCAAGAAGTGGTTCACTACAAATAATATAGCTCTATATTTTTGTCATTAACAACTGTTTAAATCTTTTTTTGGTTTCAGAAACATGTCATCCTACACACTAAAGTACTCCTTATATCTCGAAAGCTATAATAATTATCTCAAATGCTTCATTTCAATAGATCACATTATTCTGATAACGGTTTTAGATATTAAGATAGACCGATTTCAGGCAACATATTATGTTTCGATTGATTGGAGGATTCCGTGGTTTCACAAGAGTATAATCATGCCTAGGTTTCGAAAATGTGGAGTTTTTGGGTTTTCGTGGTGTGACCCAAGAATTTGAAACTACAGTATCCCTGCGAGTTTTGATCCAAATTCAAAAAACGTTATATATTTCAAATCAGCAAATTAAGGGTTTTCGAATGAGTATGTATACCCTCATCTATGACATTCTTCCTTTTCAACTCAACTTCTTTTTTCCATACATTCCACTCAACAGGCTGATTCAACAACTTCACAAACTCAGTTATTTCTGGCTACATGTGAACTGATCAACAGAAAGTAATGAGAATGAGAAGGGCGAAGTGATGAAGAAGTAACTTCTCTTTTCAATATTCAGAATGTAGGCGTCAAATAATGCGGAGGCCGTTCTTACCAAAGTGGAAATCCATGAGGATTCTGATTCATGAAATTCCAATTCCCCCTCTGAAAATATTGATTCAATTCCAGTTTATCCGACTTTCTCCATCTGGAATCTGTTGCTCGTGCTTCTCATAGAAACGAAGAATGTCAAAATCATGAATTCGAAGAATTCTAATAACTAGTCATAACATGAAATAATTTATTTCAGAAAGACAGATAAAGCCGTCATTTCATAACTATAGAATTTACGAAGAAGTACATGGAGAATTGGCCTGAAAGGGCAGAAAATATGACTTCTTCAAAACTAATTTTCTACTGATTTTCGGAAATTTGATGATTCAATCCAAAAATAACAGCGTTCTATGATCGAAAACAAACAAACAATTTTTTTGCTTTTTTAGCACCTACAGTACTACCGTACCCCGGAGCCCGAGTTCAAATTTCTGCATATGGGTTGCCAATGAAGAAGGGTATATTTTCAAACAAATTTCCAAACGCTACCATGCATGCAGGCTCTAGGCCGACGGCCACTGAGCGCATGCTCGAGTCTTACAGAGAATGCGTTATATGACAACCCTTTGGTTTTAGTGTTACAAATGTCTTCTGATGTAGCCGGGGGATCCCCCTTGCATACCCCCTTGATCGGCTACCAAAGACAACCGGACGGTTCCCACTGGTTTTCCCCGCAAAACTAGAACCATCGGTGCCTTTTTTATTAACATCTTTTTCAATCTGTTCACTAATAATATTATAATTATCATCGTTATTCCAGTTATCTGGTTTATTATAAATTATTCCAAATTATTCTTAATTATATTGAATTATTCTAATTCAAATTTCCCTCCAAAATATTCAAACTCAGCAAAAGCGCTCTAATAAACCCAACACTCTCTTTTTTTCCACACTATCTCGCGCGAGTCCGCGTCGCGGGTCCGCGTCGCGGGTCCGCGTCGCGTGTCCGCGCAGATTGTTGCTCAGTCTAATCTTTTTAGGCCAGACTAATTCAGTTGTTGTTTTTTGTCAGCTTGAGGACGGTCGGCTCTCGACCGTCTCCGTTCGGTTTTCCCTCGAACGTCCCGCTGAGAGTGTAGTTGAGGTAGTCAGATGTCAGCACTCTACCTTTTCCGTGCCATCTGTACTAAGCGCGAGTTTGAGTCTAGGGAATTTGACTAAATTATCCGTTACTTCGGTTTTTGGGACTCTCCGTCTCTTTTTCCCGCCGTTCAGTCCCATCGCGTTTCGTCGTCCTCCTTTCGTCGCCTCTTCTGCTCCTCAGGACACGACGCTCTACTTATTTACCTTTAATTTCCCTTTCTATGTTTTGTTATTCTATCGAGGAGAAATCCGAGATTACAAGGTTCAATAAATGGGTCACTGATAACCTTGCGTTCTCTTGTTACACCGCTTATCTCACAATGTATGCCGCTTACACGTTATTAGGATGATTCTTATTTCCCCTGAGCAGGGCAGTTAGTCTCCGACCGCTAACTTTCGCTGCCCTCTCAACATCTGATGCCTTCTCGAGTTGTTGAAGCAAAGCAAGTATCAGACATCACGATTTACCGTAAGAATCCTTGAGCAGTTACTGAGAAGTTTCACAATTATGATATCAGGTTAAGGTTTTCGTTGTTACAAAACCGTTTAAAATACCATTATATCTGGGCACATGTGACAGTATTCAATGGACAAATTATATCGACATCTTTCTTATTGCAGTTGACAACTGCGTAGTATGTGCCCTCTGAAAATATCTGAAATAACCTTGACATAGAAAAAAAAGAAAAGAAAAGCGAGGTGTCAAACGGATGATATTTCTCATCAAGTTATCTGACTATAAAACGAAAGTGTGAAATGCAAAATGACTACATATGCTCCCACTTCATGTTTGTCTCATATCGATTGTGATTCAGAAGTCTTTGTTCTTGTTCAAACCACTTGAAACAAAATCATATTTGCTATTATCGAAATAATAAAGTTCCGACATTTTTTACCGACGCGTGTTTGCGGACTTAGTGCAAAATTATTAAAATTAGCACTAAGTCCGCAAACACTCGTCGGTAAAAAATGTCGGAACTTTATTATTTCGATAATATAAACGATCGAGTTTGGAGAGAATATTTAATGTCTGAAATTGAATGGAAACAGACAATCATTAGGGAAGTGTCAGAGGAGAAAGAGAGCTCTTGACATACGTATCGTATCATTTCAAATCTGAGATCTGACTAAGAAGGAGTCTGAAATTCAAAAGTGCTCTGGAATTCAGATGTAAAATATGAAGATCCTTCTTCCGAATTGGGGAAGGTCAACCGTCTTCTTTCTATTCTCATTTTTGTCTTTTGTGTTTGAATTCGCTTCCTCCATCTTCAGTTGTCCTTCTCTTTCTTTCTGTTTTGCTGTTTTCAGTACTTTTGTTTGAAGTTTACGCTGTGTTTCGTCAATTCCGTGAGAAAACTTCTTGAAAATCTATATTTTCCATGAAAAAGTGGGCATTGTTACTGTCTTCTCATCACATTAGAATGTTTGATATAACTCGATCTGTGTGTTTTTATCTGAAAAACGGGTAATAATAGCAATCAGAAAAAAATGACAATGACATATTTCGAGGTAGAATGAAAAATTTTGCATGTTTTTTGATGCTTTATCATTTAATTTCTGAACTGACAGGTCGGGCAGCCTTCTAGATAGATTAAAAATGGAGTTTTCGAAAAATCGGGAAGACTGTGACGGTAATTATGTTACAGTGACCCGACCATCATCACCGTCACATCAAACTCCATTTATAGGCCTTAGATTACTCTGAGCTACGAAAGAAATCAGCGAAATCACGTTGAGTCCCAGGCTACCTATGCAAACGCGCTCTGAAAAAGACATGGTCCGCAATACGTGGCGGTGAACATTAGAATCAATTTTCCTACAGAAAATTTTAGGATACGTGAAAATATTTCATTTCCACGTAGTTTCTCGTTAGAGCGTGTTCGCATAGGTAGCCTGGGACTCAACGTGCGAAATATTCCTTGATTTCTTCCGGCATACTGTCAGTTAAATTAAAAAGAGAAAAAGAGGCGGAAGCAACTAAATAGCACATGCAATAGAGAGCGCTAGCGCTTTGTGTCAAACACCCACTCTTCTGAAATGATTTTTCTTTCGCACTGTCAACAATCTTCAGTTTGATTCGCATCACTATCTTGCCTTCTCCTCGTTTTTAGCAGTGAACGGATGTTGACCTGAAAGCAATATCATCAAGCGCCGGATAAAAGTCTGACAATAAAATCCCCTGGAAACTGCTTTCTGGTGAATTTCCTCTGTTGACGCAACTCCTTATTGTTCTAGAAGTGAAGAGAGTCGTCTAGCGACCTGCAAGTATCCATATTAACTGCCGAATCAAATTTTCGGAACGGAATTACCCGGCAACTGTTTTCGTGTGAATCCATCTCACCGAATCACTCTTCTTCTTCGCTTCACCTGCGTCCGAAGTTGTCTACCGACCTGAAAGAAACAATGAGACCGTACCGAACGGGGAGAAACGAGCGAGTGAGAGAAACGAAAGCGGGAGAAACGAAAGCGGGAGAAACGAAACGGGGAGAAACGAAACCGGGAGAAATGGCGGCGCGGCGTTTTTCGGGCTGTAAATGTTCTTAAACTGTGCGAAATGTTTAAGAATATTAATTTAAAAGTTAAATTCACACATTTCATGTGATACAAGCATTCTAACGAAAACTGTGGCATTTACCAATTTCAACTCATATTTTGTTGATGACTGGTTTTTTTGTCACTTTTCATCTCAAAATATTTAGAAACGTTACTTACACCTTTGTGCACCATTTCATCACATTTACAGCCCGAAAAACGCCGCGCCGCCATTTCTCCCGGTTTCGTTTCTCCCCGTTTCGTTTCTCCCGGTTTTGTTTCTCCCGCTTTCGTTTCTCTCACTCGCTCGTTTCTCCCCGTTCGGTACGGTCTCGAAACAATATTAACCGCCGGATTGAATTTTCAGTATCAAATTACTCAGCAATATTTTCCAGTATGATTATTTTCGTGATCTCTTCTCGCATTTCAGCAACGGTTCTGAAGAGAGATAGATCTGAAAGAAGAAACATTACCCGCTATGTTTTAACTTACGGAACATGAAAAACTGCTTTCTGGTGACTCCTTGATACTCAAGTGGAGAACGAAAGTAGCAATATTAACAACAGGAAGTGATTTTGGGAACGAATTTATCCGAAAACTGCCTACACGTGGTTCTCCTCATTGAATCGCTCTCTTCTTCTTCTTTCCAGCGGTGTCCGAAACCAGATGAATTGATATTCTTAACAAAATTACCAGACGAGAAGATGAAAAATGAACGAGGAAGTGGTCTGTCTGAAACGGAAGATATAATACGACAAAATAAGAACTTCCAAAAACGGTGAACATCTATCGATACATTTGAAAAACGCATGAAACTTTGTGCATAGACAAGAATGTATAGCTCAGATAACCTCGTCCGATCTCATTACATGAACTTTAAATAACAAATTTTATTTTGCAACAAAACAAAAATTTAACGGTAAGACTTTTGGTAACGAGCACGTTCTCCTGGTCCTCCGAACTTCTTGGACTCACGTCGTCTTGGGTCAGCAACCAAGAGGGACTTGTCGTAAGCAGCGAAGATGTTCTTCAATTCTCTCTTGCTTTGCTTATCATCGTACTTGTGGTAGTAGGCGACGAGAGCCTTGGCGAGAGCTTGACGGACGGCGTAGATTTGAGCGACACGTCCTCCACCGCTGACGCGGATTTTGAAGACATCGTCTTGGAAGTGTTCCTTTCCGACGAGAAGAAGTGGCTTCTGGAAGAAAATGAATGAAAAGAGAAAAAGTTTCCAATAAAAGTCACCTCTTAATGCGAAAAATTTGTGGCTCCAAGAACTCGAGTGGGCGTCCGTTGACCTTGATGAGTCTTTGTCCCTTTTTGCAGTGAGCGGCGGCGGTTGCGGACTGTACGGCGAACGTCATTATCTGATTACCTGAAAAAGCAAAGAATTGAAATTGTTAAATTAAAAAAAGATGCGATCCGACAGAAACAAGACTTTTCAACAGTATAAAAGAAATTTTGAAACATTTGCATGGCACAAACACTGTTTGAAGCAGTTTTCGCGACATAATTTCGAAGCGATAATCTTTCGCAACAATTTTTCGGAGAGTCCGCAAGTTCGCGTAGAGGCCATGCACCAAATGTGCATTGTCACCGTAGTGTTCGTTGAAAGAACAAAGTTAATTCCTTAATTTCAAGTATTCTCTTCGAAAAATTTAAACATTTTCTTTTGAAGTAAACAATTTGTTTTCAGAACAATCATCTGAAACCGAACATCGACGGGAATCGTGGGCTAACTGTGTGCGAGGCAATGTCTATAGGTACGTATGACGCTTTGGTGTGCTGTCTTTGTTAAAATTTTCCAGCAAACCCCCACGAAAGCTAAAACGACGATCGGAGGCATTTTGGGATTGAAATTTGATCATTTGCAAATTCGGAAGAAACGAGTGGCAAAAAGAGAAAGTCAATAGTATTGAGATAAGGCGAGAACGTATTAGTTTATTTTGGAAAAACGCTAAAGTCAATAAAAATCGTTTAGAGACTCAGAAATGTTTTTAAACTTCAACTCGCTTGCAAACGATACTATAATTAAACTATTTGTAATGACTACTTTAAATTACATTTAAAAAAAGAGAAAAGTTCTCAAGGGTTGAAACGAGTAGAAGTCCGGTTGCTGGTTCTTGAAGAGTTTGGAGTGCTCGAGGGTGGCGTTGAATTGACTTGCATGACGCGACCTGAAAACAATTTGATGAACAGGAGTAGAGCATTATAAAAAATTTGGAAAACCCCAAATGGATCCTTTCTCCACTCATTTCTTATTCTCCCTTACCAGTCATGATATCAACTTCTTGCTCCAAGTCATTTATACGTCTTTTTTGCAATTTGATCGTATCCGATTGCTCCGAAAGACGACGCTTGAGCTGGCGTTCCACTATAAGGAATTGCTCCTCATTCTCCTCTTTCGATTTTTTCAGATCCTCCAATTCCGTTTTCATTGTCTCAGCTCGAGTTCTTTCTATGGAAAGTTCTTGAGTCAGTTTATCTTGAGCTGACTTTCCCTCCATTCTCTCCTTCCTAACAGCGAGGACTGCTTCTTTCAAAACTGAGCCCATATCACCAACATTCTGATGCAGTCTTGTGATTGCTTGATCATCTCTTCGAATAAGTTCTCGTAAATAAACCGTTTCCTTTTGTTCATTAATCTTTTCAACTTCCAGCACTGCAATAGTTTTCTGCAAGTTACTGATCTCGATTTTTGAAGCCTCTCCAAGTTCACGTGTTTGTTTTTCTTTCTCTTCCAAATCCAGTTTCTCTCTACTGATTGCTTCACATTTTTCTTCTTTGTCAATCAAAACCTTCGTCTTTTCAGCCAACTCAGAACGAACTCTGGCCAATTCATCTCGACAATTGTTGGTTTCTTGGCATTTCTCAGCGAAAACTGATTCCAACATAGCACATTCGTCTTTGAGTCTGTCCAACTCCTTCCAATGGTTTCTCAATCTATCAAGTGGCGAGGATGAGTAAGATGGCTGAAAAAAGGGATTTGTAGATTGTGAAAGAAAAAACTTGTTCTTTCCGGTCAAAAACTAAGGATAAAAACTAGATAACTTTCAGAGCTTTTTTTGATAAATATTTAGTAGAAATTGGAACTTACGGAATTGTCAGAAGTCGATGTATTAGTCAAGGACGTCATTTCTCTGGGGTGAAATAAAGGAAAATGAAACCGAGGATAACAAAAAAATGAAAGTTTTTGAGAGAAAAGACAACCCTTCCACGTATTTCAACGTAGGTATTTTAAATTTAAAAAAAAACCTCATTTTAGACGTGATGACGTGGCCCTTATTTTCTCGATCGGAGAGGTGAGAAATAAATCTGAAGTGATTTCGAGTCGATACATCACTGGAGATGTAGTTTTTGACATTAAAACATGCATTTTTTTTGCCTCAAATCCAGGGGAAAAGTGAGAAGATTCTAGTTTCGTGATAAGAAATAAAAAATTTCAGAATTTTGGAGATGTTTTGCGATCTTCTGCTTCCATTTCTTAGAATGTTACGCAAAACTTTGGCACTTTGGAAAGGTTTCAGCTTTTATATCACTCAAACATGTCGAAAATGATCGTATTTCTATTCCTCCTCGCAATGTCATCATCTAGATGTCATTGAAAGGCATCAAAACCCTATTTTCTCTGTCAATTTCAGATTCCAATTTCGGGTCGATTCGTCCAATTAAATTGCCAATCTGAACTCTGTAAAAGGTGAATTTCCTGAGCTTTTGGAACAAAGTCTGAAATTTTATGATTAAGTGTATATAAAAGTATTTGGAGATATCTTCTATAACTTTTAGTCTGAAACCTATCTCAAATGGCTGAATCTATTCGGAAGAACACATCAGAGAAAGTCAAACGACGTCTTCAAAATCTGGAAACAGGAAAAGATCAAAGGATTTATCAAAAAACCACAAGAATTTATCCAGTTTGCCAGCAGTGAAATGACGAATAAGGAGATTTTCAAACAATTTGGCAAGTTGATTCAACAAAAATCGTGAAAATCTAGAAACAAAAAAAAATCTGGAGTCTGGAAGGCGAATGTTTTGACGAAACCAATGAACTGATACGACTTGGGATAACCTCAGAAAAGAAGGCATCTCTTGCTGGAATCTCGGATGTTCTGAAAGATGTTTTTTGAAACCTAAATGCCAGAGGAACTGTCGAGTATTCTCTTCAAACTGACAGTATGCCGGAAGAAATCAACTAGTATTTCGCTGATTCCTTTCGTAGCTCAGAGTAATTCTGAGGCCTCTAAATGGAATTTTATGTGACGGTGATGATGGTCGGGCCACTGTAACATAATTACCGTCACAGTCTTCTCAATCTTTTGAAAATTCCATTTTTAATCAATGTTCGAAGGCTGCCCGACCTGTCAGTAAAGCGTGTTAACATGAATTATTGCTTTGGTGATTGTAAAAGCAATTACTTCCGAACCAAATCAATTCAGAGAAAATTGAAGTGGTAGAACAGACACAACACATATTAATTCATCTTTATTTATAAAATCATACGAAAAAAGGTGAGTTTCATTCTTCCTCTTTTTCAATTCTTTCACTATTTCCTTTGGTCTTCTTCTGCTTCTTTCTTCCTTTCGACCTCATCTTATTCTTCCGATTCTTCCCCTTCCCTTTCAACAAATAGAACGTTTGCACAGTGACAATAACTGCCAAAACGGCACAAGAAACGATAAGAGCATAGAGATCCCATCCGTATTCAGATGCCTCCGAAGTTATAATTTTAACGAATTCTGGAGAACACTCTTCGTTTCTATGAGAAGCACGAGCAACTGATTCCAGATGGAGAAAGTCGGATAAACTGGAATTGAATTCATATTTTGAGAAGAGAATTGGAAACTTACGAATCAGAATTCTCATGAACTTCCTTTATAAAATGATCGCTTTCGAATAGAACATCCTCCAGTTTTCCATCCAAGACTCTCAACTCATTCATCCGAATTCTGTTCAGATTCTTATTATTTCTAAATTCCAATGCATAGCCATCTGGATTTCGAATCTCCTCCACACGATCCAACAAATCGAAAACTGCCAGATTCGTTCCAACCACCTCCACTCCACTTTCAATGCGACGAACGTTTTGTAGCTTTTGTCTGATGGAATCCACTGAAATTCCGATTTCCGACATCCGATTTATTGTCAATAAGACGCACTTACATTCCTCGAGTTCTCCATGGAAACTCAACTTAGTCTTCTCAATGACAACACAATCCTCCTCAATTCCAGAAGCGTCACCTCCAATACATCTCTTCTCTACACTGGTCATCTATTGAGACTATGATTTGTTACTAGTTCAACTTTCAACTATTTCAATTTATACAATAACAAGTTCCGTGGATTTCGATGGAAGATGAACGGGAAGTGACCACGTGGAAAATGGAAAATGAGAAAGTTCGAGTGAAGGTCACGGTTTTCTTTATTGACCAATCATGTTAATTGTTAATTGTTTGTAGTGTAAAAAGTTCACGTCACCATCTACAAGGTTTTAGATGAGAACTTTCATTGAGCTCCAGAGATATGACAGTATTCGAAGACTCATATCTCAAAAGCTGGAAGACCTGTCAAAATGTGATCAACTACAAAAGTGTAGCCCTTGATATTTCCTACATTTTTGTAGTTGACAACTTTTTTATAGCTCGGCCCACTGTTGAGATACAGTGGCTTGAAGTTGCGCACCCTGGGAGATGGAAAAGCGCAGACAGCTAGACACTCTAGTTGTCTGCGCGCTCTCTCTCTACTCAGCTTCTAAGCCCTATAACTTCTTGGGGTGTCTAGCTATCAGAAAGTTGTCAACTAGAAAAGTGTATCTCAAGGTATGATCTACAACACCAAACCTGATAAAGTCTGGTCGTACTAACACTTCTTAAAATTTCCAAAACCACATAGAAGTTTGTAGCCTCTTGTGAGAATTTTACCCTTATCTCTAATCTCTTATTTCGTGTTCTGCTCGAAAGCATGATGACCACGTTGTCATCACATTTCATGCCCTGCAGTTCAATACACACACAATTTCTTCTAATCATTCTTCATTTCTTGCAAATAAAAAGATAGAGGTCACAACTAAACCGCTTTACTACCTGTAATAGTCAGAATATTCATATGGCACAGAGGAGTAATACATGTGTGTGTATATATAGAACAGAAGTATGTATGTATATGTATGTATAGATATGGATGGGGCGGAGTCAGAAGAAGAACTTCCTAAGCAGTTGGCGATGGGATCGTCTTGTATTTGACCATCTGGTATTGATCGACATAAGTGAGCTCTTTGGTCTCCATATGGGTGTACACGTGGTAGATCACTTTTCCGTCGGAGGTTGGGATGAACGAGGTGGATCGTCCCCACACCATGTTTCCGTATTCAATCAAGTCGTCGGCTGGAAAATAGGGAGTGTTCAAAAGGAAAGGGGAGGGGAAAATGGGCTCTTTGATATAATTCAATTTTTTGTGGAACATGTTATTTCAGGCCAAGGATACCATTTCTTCAGTTGGTAATAGCAGAATGTTAACAGGATTCAAGTTATGCTGATCTTATGCTGAGCAATAACTTCTTCTCCGTTCTCATCAAGTAAATTTTGACTCCAGATATGGAATTCTCATCAAATAGTAAAAGTTATTTGAATTCTAACATGAAACGAGACCTATTGATAACCAACTAAGTTCTCCACGTTCTAAAGATTCTGACTTCAGAATCAGAATCCCCATGACTTGAATAGTATTCTCAGCTCAAAGTTCTCCAAAAAATGTCTGAAACTCACAAAGACTCCACATGCTGAAAACATAGTCTCCCTCCTTGTTCTTATCCGAGTTGAGTTGCATCAAGAATGTCGAGTAGTTGACTCCACTGCACGGCCATGGAAGTGGAGTGAGTCCACAATCCAAGTAGTTCAATCCACACGAATCTCCAGGCCAAAGTCCGTTGTTCCTATTGCAAGTCTTCTCCAACGTGGCACTTCCTCCCTCACAGTTACACAATCCATAGTTGGCACCGGCGATTCCGATCATCACTTCCACCTTCTTATTCAATGGAAGTCCTAAATCACATGATCCATCCGGAGCATTAACCGAACCTCCCTTGATAATCTTTCTTGCCAAAGTCACTCCCATACTGTGACTGACAACTGAGATTTTCGGTGCTCCAGTATAAGCGAGAACTGCTTCAAGGAACTTCCGAAGTCTGATAAGATCTGTACAATCGTGAGTTCTCTTGGCTGCATTCAAAGCGTTTGTGTCTTGCCAAGAAGTGGCATACAACTCAGCAACAGTGTATCCGTGCTCCAGGAAGTATTGGACAGAGTTCGACCAACCGGTAGCTGAGGAGCTTCTACGGAGAGCTGCATCTGAGTTTCCATGGATGAAGACGACTGGCGTGTTGACTACTTTCGGTGCATTCTCAGTTTTTCCTCCGTAACTTCCCTGAGTTCCATAGTCAGCACGAACGAAGTCATAGGATGAGTAGCCGTTTCTATAATAGTGAGGTTCTTTACTCAAACTATGAACGCCAAGCTCTCAGTTATCAATTCCCTCTCACAATCTCTTTTTAACTGCCCGGCTAGTCTCGATGTGCACATTTCTGCCATCCGCGCACACCTTACAAGTTCGATTCCTGGCGCCGCCACTTCATTTTTTATTGCTATCCTCACAGTCACTTACGTTATCAACCAAGATTGGAAGTCGTCTGTCAACGGACCAGCAATATCCGATGCAGCATTACAGCAGAGAGCAACAAGTGCAAGGAGTACGCAGTGTCGAAGCATTCAAAGAACCGATTTCAAGTTGTATTATCATTTTCTGCTCTCCCATTTATACACGTTTTTATCAGTTATTAAAGGCGCCACAAGCACGCCGAGCACATGTCGTGACGTCACCAGTAATCCTCATTTTCATAGTTTTCTACCACTCAAACTACACTGATTCGGAACTTTTTGATTCGAGAGAACCGTGTGTATTGATGCTGTGTCTTCTACTTGTTTGTCACTCTGCCGGGCTTACCGCCCGCCTTCCAGATTAATCGTCATGTGAGGGTTTGTAACCGTGTTTACTGGAAATGAAAATTGAGTGAAATGATAAATGTTACAGATGAAAAGAAAGAGGAAATGAGTAAAAATGAGAGAGATCGAGGTGGGAAATTCACTCGTCGTCTACGAAGTCACCGGTTATTCGTCGATGTGACGAATTCGAGCACTTGATCGTAAAGTTTCTTCTTTGCTTCTTGCGGGATTTCTCGTCGTGCCATGTCCTTGACGGCGTCGAACACCTCCTTCGCGTTCACATCGTCGCCGGCTTTCTGGAAGTGAAAAGAGTTGGAAAATGGTAAAATGAGAGCAAAACAACAAACCTCCAAGAACTTTTTGACTTCTCTCCTCACCGCGATCTCCCATTCACTGTTTTGCAGGCTGCTGAGTAGTGTGCTCTGGAATTTAGATAATTTTAAGATTTTAAGCAAGGTTTGAGATCGCTCGAAGTATTATAAAGCTTTCAGAAGGTTAAGACTAGCTTTTTTGCTGAAAACTAACGAAAACAGCGAGATTTTCAGCATTTTTCACTTCCAAACCGTAAAAAACACCTCCGAATTCTGCTCCAGAGGACATTTTCTTGATTCCGTTCGCCTTCAATTTTCAAAACTTCACTTCTCCGCTTACCTTTACAAGAGCCGATTCTCCACTATCCTGAAACTCCAATTCGATCGCTTCAGGCTTCTTGCGCATGATGTGATCGTCATCCATTGTTAATTTAGGTTCTTCTGAAAGTATGTTTTATATTTATCATAAAAAATACACCACGAACAAGGAAAATTATAGAGAAATCATCTTTTTATTCGCGAGATATGCGAAAACCAGCCAAATAAATAGTGTCGATTTACGGTAAACAATAGGCGCAAGCGGGATAACGGAGCGTCGTAACATCCGCGAAATCATTAAATTTGAAAAAGTGACGCATCACTTTCGCTTCTTTTATACAAATAAAAACGTTCTCACACTATATTTTTATTTTCCAGACATAAAATGGACTTTCTTCAACTAACAAGAACACATAAGAAGTACTTTCGATACCCGTCGGCGGTCTACGAAGACCTGGAATCTAAACATTATTTTATGCCAACGGGAGAGACAGATGACCACGATTGCTGGGTTACAGCCAGATTCTCACCTCATTGGAATCAAGAACACATTCTATACATGGGCGACGACCCCGGAAATATTGGAATTTTCGATGTGCGAAAGTTTCATGATCGATCGGTGCCGCTAGAGGAGCGTCAGCTTCATTGTAAGATTTCACACCTGTTTTTCAATAAAAACTGTATCAATTTTCAGTTTTCCCCGCCCACGACGGCGCTATAATGGATGTCGTCGGTGTGCCACAAAAAGAATCTCAAATCGTATCGATTTCTGGAGATTCGACGGCTCGCTGCTGGGATTTGAATCAACCGGCGATGAATCGAAAGTCACAAATATTCTACGGACATACTGGATCTGTCAGATCGATTTGTTTTGCTAAGGATAATCCGCGTAGGGTTTATACATGAAGATTCGAAATTTTGACGAAAAAAAAAATTTTCAGATGTATTCGTGACCGGTGGCCGGGATTTTCAGGTGAAGATTTGGGATATGAGAGTGTCTGCAGTAAAGCGACAAGATGAGGAATGCCGAATGGCTACGATTACATATAAGTCAGCGCATCCGAAGAATTGTGAGTTTATATCTGGAATTTGGCAGTTTTCAGTTGGATGGTTCCTGTAACATTGTTCTTTTACTATTTTCTTTTTCATCATCTCTTTTTTTCGGTTAAAATACGGTTTATAGCGTAATTTTATAGGAAATTTGACGGAAAATCTGAAATGTTTTAATTGTTTCGACGTAGCTTTCAAACGTGTTTGGCATGCCTTTGACGCTTTTTTCAAGTTCGGGTGCGATTTTTGACTATTTTTTGGTTCACAATCACAATTTGTCGGATCTGGCGCACCTTTGTTGTGTTTTGAAGCAAATTTTTTGTCATTTTCACTCGAAATTGCCAATTTTAAACATATTTTCTAGTGTCTGGTGTACCTTTTTTTCATGGATCATAGCATAAAAATCATCATTTTTAAGCCATAACAGGCGAAACCGCTATCTGGTGCACCTTTGACGCGTTTTCACTTTAAAAATAACAGTTTTCAATAATTTCAAGCGTTTAAAAGAAAATTAAATTAATCTTTCATTTTTCCAGCCGACACCAAATCCAAAACCAGCGGAACCCCAAAATCGAAAAACTCCCTCCAAGAGAATCACAAAGTGACGTCAGTTCTATTCCTCGATGAAAACCACGTGGCAAGTGCCTCAGAGAATGCGACGAGTGGAATACGAATTTGGGATATTCGAAAACCCCCAAAGAACGGAATTGGGCAACCGGCAAGAGTGCTGAAAGTGCCAACTTCTAATAAGAAATCATATGGAATCACTTGTTTGACGATGGATCGATTCGGGAATAGACTATTCGCTTCTTGTACAGATTCTTCGATTTATGAATACTCGATACAGTCGGAGTCCTTTTCGCCAGGTAGAGAATAATACAAAAACGTGTATTTCTGAATAACTGCATCAGATTTCGGCCAGATTCTTTCTCAAAGTGTTCCACTGGTTTTTCCAAGTTTCCAACCAAATATTTGAACATTTAATAACACAAATGACTTAGGTTGTTCAAAAGAAAGACGGAAAACCTTAATTTGTTGATCAAAATTCAACATTTTGTTCAATTTTTCACAATTTTCCTAACAAAACTGCTTGAAATGTCCTATTTTTAGCAAGAACCTTCATTTTTGCCATTTTTGCTATCTGTGCTCATAGAAGACACACTTTTCTCGTGTTTTCTAGTTCCTCGCGACCACATTTTTTTTCCAATTTACTGTGTTTCGCTCAAGAACACACGAAACACAGATAAACAATGACATAATTTCAGTCAACTCGTATACTGGCGCCACCATTCACAATTTCTACACAGAAGTGGCGTGCTCTCCAGTCTCCGATACGATAGCGTGTGGAAGTGAGAACGGACGAGCAGTGATATGGGATCTACAGGATCAGTACTCGTATCGGAATGATGTGACACTTCCAGATGAAATAGATAAACGAAGAACGAGACTGCCGAGATGGTCG
Source organism: Caenorhabditis latens (assembly GCA_002259235.3). Classification (NCBI taxonomy): domain Eukaryota; kingdom Metazoa; phylum Nematoda; class Chromadorea; order Rhabditida; family Rhabditidae; genus Caenorhabditis; species Caenorhabditis latens. The sequence goes on from CM056096.1 coordinate 4,866,551, forward strand.
TGTGGAGGACATCTGAAACAGGTGCTGAATGTTGGTTGGAGTTCTCGTGGCAAGTATTTTCTATCGTGTGATGAAGGAGGTATTCGAATTTGGACTGAACCGACTCAGAGGAGACCGTGGAAATGCTTTGATGAAGACGATTCAAAGTATCCGACTTCGAGAATTCCAGAAAATGATCCAGAATTAGCCTACGAATCAGTGAAACCATTCGAGTTGAAAGAGTCGGATGCGGCGATTACTGGATTGGATAGTATCTCTCTGTCACCGAGACAACGAGCGGATTCCGGATTGAGCGGGTCACCACAGAAGAGTCGGGGATCGAAACGACCGATTATTGAGAGTCCATTCAAGTCGATTTGTTCCAGTCCGAAACCGTTGAGGATTCATCAATCACCGAAAGCGAAGGTTTTCAAGTAAGTTTCAGAATTTGAGGTGAATTCCAGAACTGAAGTTTTGAGATCTGAAATTTAACAAAAACTTCAAAAACATTATTGTCTCTATCTTCAGAATGTCATCCTCGCCATCCACCAGCCCACTGAAACCATCAAACTCGAACATCCAGGGATACTGTACTCCTCAGCAGCTACGATTCAAAAAGATAAAAAAGAATCCATTCTATTACGAGTATGCACTTTTTAATTAGATCCAAATTAATATAACTTTTTTCAGACACCCGACGAAAAACTTGCCAAACATTGTGTACGAAACATTCCGACGGAAAATGCTCGGCGAGTCGCCGCCGCATTCCGAAGACGAGAGTAATGACAAGTCGTTGTCGAAGACTGGAAGGAAGCGAATCGAGGATTGGTGGATTAAGAAGGGAGAAAATGTGCCGACGGTGACAAGAGCAAGGTAAAAGATACATTTTGTTGCAAACTGGCTGATAGTTCAGCAATTTTTATCGATTTCTAAAAATGTTCACGAGGGAAATCTTTGGAGACGCCGCTTTCACACGAACTATGAATTAGATTATAGGTATTTTCGACTACGGGGAACCCATTTCTGCCATCAAAACCTGCTAAATGTCTCTGCGAGCCAAGTTATGAGCTCTCAAACTTTTCATATGGTTAAGCCAGACATTTTGCCGATTTTGATTGCAGAAATGGGCTCTCCGTAGTCGAAAATACCTATAATCAAATTTATAGTTCGTTTGAAAGCGGCGTCTCCAAAGACTTCAATTGTCCGATTCCTGAACAACAGAACAATCCTTTCCCCTTTTCCAGACTACCAAGTGTCACCGAATTCGGCGAGTCAGCATGTGCCAAAGTGATACCAGAAGACGAGCGAATAGCCCTCCTCTCCCCGCGAAAACTCGTTCTCAAAACCCAACAGACGTCCCTCACAACTCCAGTATCCGCTAAACCCAAAACTGTGCCAATGACGCCACGAAAACCGACGGATAAACGACCTACGAGTCGAAATTTGTTCCATTACTTCAAGAAATAGTTGCATCGTTTAGATTTCTCCTTATTCAACTTGTCACTTCTTCCCCATCGTCATAGTCCCCCCACTCCTTTCCCGAAACATAATCAAATTCATCATATCTGTCACCTTCTCCCCAATAATTTAACTATTTTCAGTTCTAAACTGTAAATAATCGTTTTCCCGTGAATGTAAAATGTTTTTAAAATAGTCCTTACTTGCATGTGTTAGCGCTTGAAGAATTCTCGAAAAGAAATTAAATAGGAACTTTTATTAGAAACAAAAAATACTGAATATAAAAAAGCAATAATCATGTTCAAAAAACCCGTGATTCAGCTTCCTGACTTCTGTAATGGCAACCTTCTCACTATCCCCGTCCGAATCCCCGACTGATTGTAGATCTCATGTGCTTCAGAAGAAGTGACGATTGAGCGGATGAAGCAGATGACGTCACACTTCTGATTCCGAACATTGTCTTCACCTCGATCATCAACACTTGAATGGCTTGGAACGCCTCACGACAGACTTGGTTGATGCGCTCTTCTGGGAGAACGAACCCGGTGCTGAAATGTAGTGATGGATCGATGAGCGATGGAAGCGTTAGAAGAAACAACTCACTAATCGTCAACTGGAGAGAGCTCAATGGTGTAGGAGTACTTGATTCCACGAGACTTTGCCCAATCATCGGAAGCACCAGCGGCAGGGTCTGGAAAAGGTTTAGTTGATATTCCCCTTCTCTCAAATGTTCTGGAACTCACACAATCCGTCTCCACTATTAACCACATTATAATCCGTATTATTCACCGCCTTAATAGCCTTTGCCATAGCTTTTCCGACCTGAATATATCACATTTCTAAAATTAATTTATAAGCGATCCCTACCCGAATCAAATCCTTCACATCACTCGGATAAGTGTGCATCGTGTGTCCCCATGGATACAGAATCTCCTGTCCATAAGAGTGCAATGCAATGTATCCCTTGATTCTCGTCTCCTCCCGCTGAATCGCATTCGTCAGTGCCAGCACTTCAGGCTCGGATTGTGGCCGAGATCCACAGTAGATTTCCGAGCACTGATGATGACTGACACCTTGTGTTCCCCAGAAGAACGGGTAGTTTCTGTTGGCATCTGCTCCGCCGCATCGACTGTTCGAGAAGCGCGAACGCGTCTTTCTCCACATTCGATCGTTTGTTCGACTGTACTCGTAGCCATCTGGATTCGTATTGGGAACGACGATGAGTTGGACAGAGTTGAGGAGATCTCGGTAGGCGGGTTGGGTTACGATCTGGAAATGAGATACGTTTGATTGAGGAGTTTGAAGGCACAAATAGCCGCTCTTAAGGCTTACTAGGGAAGGTCTCCAAGTGAGTTATGAGACGTGACCTATATCATTGGAAAGCTGAAGAAACGCTGATTCCAAATATATATTCAGTTTTTGCCCTCGAGGCATGGTATTCGAGAAAAACAAGGTCAAAGTTCGAAAAAAAAGACAAATTTCTGACGCGCGAAAAACTTTTTTGCAATTTTGTTGGAATTTTCGCGTATTAAAATGATAGTGATTCTCTTTTTTCCCGAATTTTGACCTCGTTTTTCTCGAATACCAGGTCTCGAGGGCAAAAACTAAATATATATATCTGGAATCAGCGTTTTCTCAGCTTTCCACTGATATAGGTCACGTTCCATAACTCCACGGGTACCTAGTGGCCTTCCCTAATTAGACCGTTAAAATCAGCAGAATGTTTGGAAATTTTAAGTGTATGTTCTATTTCTAGAAAGCTGGAAACATAAGGATTCTGAATCTGGTTTCAGATCTTCTGTACGACAACATTGAGCCGAGTTACATACATATCTTTAGGTTTTAGAGTCTTAACTCAACTAATCTCGCTGTAACTTCGTTCAAATTGATGCTAGATAAAATTTGAAAACAGATTCAGAATCCTCACATTTTCAGCTTTCTAGTCATATAAACTTTTCCCCGGGAATTCATACTACTCACCGTATAAACCAAGTACAACGCCACATTGTACGAGATCCATTCACGTGCATGAACACCGGCGTCAATCCAAACGATTGGTTTGTTTGATCCATCGTCTCCGATCTAAATTTAATTTAATTGCGAACTTAAAGCAATCGCGCTCCACTAATGATTTCAGTAGAGCGCATTTCACCGTATCACTCCTGGAGAACATACCCGAACAGCAGTGAGAGCCCTTCCTTCATACGAATTTCCCAACTTTTGAAGTTTCACGTCATCCGGATATTGTTGAGAGAGTGTGTTCAAGAATTGCATTTGCTGAAATTATCCAGTTAAAAGTTTTGTGCAATAGAGCGCACTCCCCTACCTCGTCATAACTCAAATAGCGATTATTGACATCATTGATAGTGACAACGCCGTTGAGATCTCGTCTTTTTCTCCGCACTTTGAATAATTGCGGGTTCACATCTAAATCATATCATTTTTTGTTGGTGACAATTCTTGTTTCTTACCCCTCATCTGATAAGTGATATTATTCATTGCCAAATTCGACCTCACTTTCTCCACCGAATCCTTATCAATGAAGTAGTGAGCCTGCTTTTGTTTCCAGTTTTCTCCGAGGAAGTCGGGCTGAAATTTTGTTTAAATTTAAATTTTTTCTTACAACCGCGCTCTACCGGAACCGAAGAAAATTGCGTGGGAAATCGAGAGACTCAGAGAAAAAGCGACATTTTTCAGGGCATTTCGGTGGAGCGCAGTTGGAAAAACGGTGCTGAGCTAATAAGTGCTTACCATAAATCCCAAATTTTTATCTATCTCTTGTACATATTTTTTGACACGTGGATTTTGAAAATTGACCTCTAGAATTTTGAACCTGTAATTAAAGTTCTAGTTAATTACTCTAATTAAAACCTTACCCGTCATAATTCTTGTATTCAGCTATACCGGTACAGATGACCACCGACACCGTGAGAATTTGGAACAGCATGTCGGAGCTGGCTCGGTGGTTTGCCGCTGCCAACACTGCAGAAACAAAAGAAATGAAAAGAAAAAGAAGAAGTGTATCGCAACGAGAAAGAAAAAAAGACACGTGAAAAAAGAAAAAAGGAGAGAAAAATGGAGGAAAAAGAGATTTATTTCGGATTTAGTGCAAAGAGCAACCGAATCAATTTTTCGAGAAACGCCACCAACTGTTCGGTATCTGGGGGATGTGGGAGGATTCGGGGGAAAGTTTTCAGAAGATTTATGGCTTATTTTGTTTGGAGCCAGTTGGTTGGGGTGGCGCCACCAGGGGACAAGGTTGTCGAACGATGCTTAAAGGCTCGTATTCTGGGTCTAAAGGTTTGTTATTACACGAATGATTCATATCCGGGAGGTGGAAAGAGGAAGGGAGAAATAGCCCGAAGAGTAAGACTTGGCTACAACATCGCATTTGTTTATTACAATTGCTCAAAAGTATACAAACTTTGACCGTTTTCAGTTGAAATTGTCCAACTTTGGGAGGGTGTTACGATATCAATGTTCGTCCCACAAAGTAAAATTACTTATGGATCCTACAGAACAGAGATAACACTTCATTTTTGTAGCTGACGACTTTTTTATACGGGCACTCACTAGAGAGTTATGGTCATTTCAAAACGACAGCTCAAAAATCGCACTATTTTGCTCTGAAATTGGTCGATTTGGGGAGAAGTGACTTTGTCGATATGTAACTTCGTAGGGAGTGTCCGTACAAAAAAGTTGTCAACTACAAAAATGGAGCTCTACTTGTGATCTGTAGGATCCATAAATAATTTTATTTTGTGGGACAATAATTGATACCGTAACACCCTCTCAAAGTTGAACAATTTCAACTGAAAACGGCCAAAGTTCGTACACTTTTGCACGGCACTCTATGAGGGAGGCAAATCTCACAATCACAGCAGAAAAGAAATTGGTTCCAAAAAGTTTCAGAGAAAATCATCATATATTTTCAAGAATGATCCTTCTAACATATTCTCACATGATAAGCTATTTCTCAGATAGACCTAATATCTAAAACGTTCTGATAATAAGAATTGACCCACCAAACCGAATGTCAAATCAATGTTTCTCAATTCTAATCAGAAAAATTATATGCAAAATCGTCCCCCTCCCTTCATTAACATTTGAATCTATTCAGCAGCAGTCATTTTCATTTTTTTTCATTCGTTTTCAGAATTTTTTTCTCAAAAGCTTTTGATTTGAAAACTAACGAAGAGGGTTTCATATCAAACTAAACTGTCTTCATCTTGGCAGATCACAGGTCACAAACTTTAGATCTATCTGACCAACTGATCAATTCAAGAAACATTACAATTGACATATTACAAAGCGATTCGAGAAAAACAGTGAAAGGGAAGTTACGCTGTTTTCCCTGTAAGATCTAACTTTCATTTTTGAAGACTCGTATCTCAAAATCTATAAGAGCTATATAAAAGTTGTCAACTACAAAAATGTAGATCTATATTACAGTCATATAAATTAAAAGCCAAATAATTAAGTAAGCTGGTGCGTACATGATACTGTAACACCTCCTTGAAATTTGCCTATTTTCTTCCTATGTTCATTTTCATGGCTCCAAGGGCGTGAATCTCAAAATCTAAAAATGCTACTGAAAAGTTGTCAACTATAAGAACAAAGCAATACCAAAAAATCAAGAAAAAGTAGGCTACTCCCAAGGTGAGACACCTTCAGCATTAGCGTTCTACCTAGAGGAGCGTGCCTTACCAGTCTACAAACTGCAAGTACCGTACCGGTTTAATCAAGAACAGTAACACTTTGGCAGAAAATAAGAGATATTGAATTCAACTGGCCAAATATTTATGACTTCCCCATTCCACCGGGAACCCGGAACAATTTTGAAAACTTTTTCGAAAATTTGAAAAATAGTTAAAAGTTAATCGGTAAAGTTGATGATAAAAATAGAGAAACTGGGTTTTGAGTTCACGGCCAGTAAGTTAATAGAGAGAAAGACAAAGACTGTAGATAAGTCTATTTGCCATTGTGATACAGAGAACGGCAACACAAAAAAATTGAGAAAAACTTTGGAAAAAAAGAGAAAAACGACTGATTGAAGTAATCAAAAGCGAGAAATGAAAAAAAAAGAGATCTATCTTCTTGAAGAAAGACAAAAGGGCGGCCAACCCAAAAAATTGTTAAACTATTCTGTCTCTCCGGTGACGACGTCTCGCCTCAAAACCAAAAATGCCTTGTTCTTGTTCTACCTTCCAGTTGAACAATAGAAGAAGAGATTTTTTTTCGTTCTATTTTTTCTCTACTTTTGATAAAACGGTTTTGTGATAAATTGCTTTTTTTGTGTCAAGTTTTGTATGTTTGGTTTTGGAAAAGGGGGGAGAGAGAGACGGATGACATCAGAGGCCCACTCCATGTATTTTTTTGTGACAGATGTTTGGAAATGGAAAGAACGGAATTGAATTGGAATACGCTTTTTTTGGAAGTAATTCTTTTTAAGAAAGGTTTTCGCGCATGATAGTGATAAGTAAAAATCATTTTTGAAACTATTCCAAGGTCAAACTATCAAAAGGTTATATTTAATGTAAAAATTAAGGTAACTAACTAATCCCAGAAATCGGGTTCTATTGGACTAATCAGAACATCTTAGAACAATCTTAATGGAAACTTTGACGGTGTTAAGACAAGATAACCCATTGTCTCAATTCAACAACTTATTGTTATTGCGTCATTCAAATCTAGATCTCCGTTTTTGTAGTTGATCACTTTATGATAACTCATTCAGTTTTCGAGATAGACACTATTCAAAATCATTGTTTCAAATCGCAAGAGTAGGAGAGAGCGCAGAGAAACTGAAAATGCGGACTGCAAAAATGAAGATCTGAGCTAGGTCGTTAGGATTATTCAGAAGAAAATCGTAATTTTCAAGAAATGAGATCATAAAACACTGAAAAGTGGACAGATATCGCATACCAAAAAACCACGTATTTTTCTTTCCCGATGTACATACATAACTTGTCAATTTCAAAAAAAACCACTCAAAGTTCAAAAATATTCATTGTAAACCATCGAACACCAGATTATCGCAGGTTGATTTTTGCAATTCTTTCCGCAGCCCGAGCCTCTGCAGCCTCTCGATCTCTTTTTGATCTTATATGATTCTCCAACTCTTTTCGTTTTATTTCCACCAGATTATCAATATTCGGCTCTTTGAAAACCGGATCAATCATTGGATCCTGCTTCTTGGTGTCTTCCACGTCAAGATTTCCGGTCTAGAAAAGATAATTATGAAACGGAAACCGGTTTTCAGGAGTTCAGGAATTACCTTCTGCGGCCAAATGCTTATGAATGATTCTCTCCACAGGTTGAACGGAGAGGATGCTCCCATAAAGTTTTCAGATCCTGGTGGTATTCCAATTGACTGAAAAGTTCAAAATTTCAAAAATCCCTTGAAAACCTAACCTCTAAATTATCAAATCCGCATTTTATGAACATTGGCTTGTTGTGATCCGTAATATATCCTTGGGGACAGACCGTTCCAAAAGCGAAATGACTAATCATATTCTTCACTAATTTCGGAAATTGTTCCATTCTAGACGAGTACATCATGAGGTTAGCTCCATATGAATATGCAAGAAACCGTAGAAATTGACACAAATGTCGTCGTTTCTCAGATTCAAAATTTTGAAATTCATCGTACTTCGTTGCAACAATAGTCATTGGTATTGGACAGGGAGTACACATTTTCAAACTTCCAGAATCATATTTTTCAAGACGGAGACGCATTTTCTCAGCTAGTCTTGTTTGAAGATTGCTGTCTTGTCTCTCCAGATTTTCGACGAGTCGACGAACAGTGTCCACAGTTTTCTCAATTGTAATCCACACCTCGTCGAGATTTGTCATATCGAGAAGGACGATTAGGGAACATGTTCTGTAATGATAGATAGTTTCGAAATTGAAATTTATTTGTTTCAAAAATATGTTTTGCTCAAAATGTTCAATATTGGAATTCTGACTCAGTTTCTTGTCCTGACGTCAAACAATGATTCACATTACCATCATCAAAACATACCGGAAAATAACTTCCGGGAATGTATGACATGTCACAATGCATTGGTTTTGTGTTTTTTAAACTTCAGAAACTTGCAAACAAAACTCACTCCACATTCTTCATTGTAATTGGTACGGATAGAAGTTCGGTGACAGATGAGCCTCCTCCAAGTTCCCAGAGATTGGCGACATCTTTGACCTGGAAAATGGAGAGAAGTTGAATTTAAAGATCGGATTCAGTTAGGGGTCCAGTGATCCTGTGATATCACTTTTTGGATACGGAGGTAACTTGTGGGTCAAATAACAGAACTCAAATCTAACACTGTCTAGAACATGTACTTGCGCGTCATAAGTTTAGCGGCTCCTCGATTTTTGAGTTTCTGGAATTTCTGCAATCAGCATGAGAAAATTGGTGATTCCATTTGATCCGGCGTTTCAGAAAGCCTATAATGGGTAGATTTTTTTAAAATTTCAAATCATTTCCCCTGATCTGTCACAGGTTTTCTGAAAATCAGCCGCGTCAAAAGTATAGAAAAGCATTGAAGTTAGAACGAAGCTCATTAGAAAGATGATATTCATCTGAAATCTAGTTTTGAATTCCTGCTGCAGTGGACCATGATGAACTTGAAAAAATTTGTAATCTGACGAACTTTATCACATTAGTAGACGGATCTCAGTTTTGAACTCAATGTGACTTCAGCTTTCAAATGAGATAAGTCCAATTCATAAGTGAAATTTTTTCAAGAGAGAAAATATCAATTGTTTCTTCTGAAACTCCTCTTAAAAAGAATCCAACTCACATTTCCTCTTGTCCTCCTTGCATACGTGAATTCCAACCCAACAGACTCCTTCAAATCTTCCTTCCGCTCCAAGAAATTCAACATGAATGAAGATTTTCCCTACAAACACTCAAACATTTAAACATTTAAAAAATCCACAAATAAGACTTACACATTTCCGATTCCCGGCAATAATGATATGAGATTCATGTCTTCGACGTACTTCTGCCACTAAAAATTTTCCAGATAAGACTTAAAAAATGTTGAAACTCACAATAATTATCAGTGGCCGCTCCATTCTCATCATCTAATTTCTGTTCTAATTCAGCGGCTCTCTGCTTGTTTTCCACTAGTTTTTGTTTGGCAAGGTCCCAGATATTCATAGTATAGAATATGAAGAGAAAAAGGAGAGACGTAGAGCATGTCCCCTTCTTTCGCTCAATAATATGCAGGGGTCTCCATGGAAACGGAGTTCAAACAAGAACGGGGAGGACTTTATATTTATTTTTATATACAAACACAACATGAGCAAGTAAGGCGGAGACAAATAATTATTAATTTAAAGAGGCTATTTGAAATAAAGGAACAAAGAAATAAAATTAGTTTTGGAAAATGAAGAAAAAATAAAGAAAAGAAGAAAGCCAGATCAGTTTTTGGTGAGAGTGGGAGAGAATGATAATAAAAAGAAAACAAAATGCTAATAGTCTATTCCTAAAACCAAATATTTTCTTCATGTCCATCATGCACTCCTATCTCTTCGTATTTTGCTGGGTAGTTCGCCATTCGTAACTCATCATCATTCATTGGTCGGGTGACACCGGCATCCAACGCGTATGGGACAGCTGAGCCATAGATGAGGACTACCTGGAAATCAAATGAATGGAGTTGGATGAAAACAAAGAAAATGAAACTGAGCTATGTACCTTTCCATCAAGACTTCTCTTCTTGCAATAAAGATCTCCTCTGTATTGTGATAGGTTCTCCATATCTCCACTAGCAACGATAGCTTCCATTGAGTGGTTGAACATCATTTGAGTTTCTTGCTGAAAACATAAAAATGGGAAGTTAGAAATTGATCTAATGCTAATTTGTGATTAATTTTTGTAATTATTGCAGGAGATAACACAAAAAATTAAAACTATTCGCCTTTCTTGAGTTCGACAGGATACTACAAATCACCGTAAAACCTGTAATAGAGGCGGATTCGCTAACAAGAGGTTGACGCATCCTATCTCGGTTCTCTTTGAAGATATGAAAAAGTTTTCAACTGAAGAAATATTTCATGCATATTAAGCTATATTTTGTCAGTTAACGGCTTTTTGATATTTCTTTTGGGAACCGAGATATACAGCTGGGAACAGTCACCTCTGGATGCGCCTCTTTTACGGGGTTTTACGGTATGCTATTTTTAGTGCAGAGTTTTGTGCAGAAGAAAAACAAATTCGCAATTTTACAGAAATCCTTCACTTATCAGATTTTTTAGTTTTGAGTCTCAAAAATTAACGCTTTCCACTGGAAATGTAGAATCAGATTCCATCTCAATGATCCTATCTTTTTTGCAAGAAAAGTTAGAAAAAGTAGTACAACATTAGATACCATCAAACTTTTTTTCAGTAAAAATAAAAACAGCTATTTTCTCTCTATTTGAATAACCAAAAGATCATGAAAACCCATCCCCTATGCAAATTCATGTCACCAACGTCTCCCTGTCAAATGCCCCGTGAACCAAACCTGAAGCTGTGTTGCAAATCGTTGAAGGTTGCACCTCTGCCACTCTGGTTTCTGCATCTCAACAACTTTTTGATCCAAGAACTGATCCAACATTCTGTTACAACACTTGTATCCATGCGTGTTTTGGAAACATTTTGGCGGTGGGATCGTTGTAGTCGTAGTTGTTGTAGTTGGTGGAGGTGTCACGTACACTGGTGGAGGTCTTACATAGGCTGGAGGTGTTGGATAAGGAACTGCGTAGGAGGGGGCGACGGCGTAACGAGGAATTGCATAAGAGGTCATTGGGATGGCGTATTGAGGGGCAACTGGATAGGATTGAGGAGGTAATCCGTAGTTTGCAGGAGCTGTTGCATACGCGTTTGGTGGAGGAGTCTGTGGGAGACCATAGTGCATTTGCGGCTGGAAGTTCTGATAGTACATGTTCAGATTTTTTGTCTTGAAATAGTGTAACTGTGTCAGAGTCAAGTTACCGGGATTTTCCATATTCGTATTTTCCAAGTCTAGTTATGAGAGTTAGTGCTATCTTGTAAGTGAAAACCCAAAGTTCCTCTTTTCAAGTAACCTTACCTATCTAACACTAGAAACACACGATCCTATACCACCAGATTCTCTCAAAGTTAGTCATTTCTCCCACAAGCTAGAAATGTTGTTTCAGTTTTCACCGATTCCAATAAGAAAAGATCACACGAATTCTATTTCAGCTCTCTTAACTAAACTTTCTCACAGTGTGCCCATTCGACTGAAAATAAATGAGATATGGGGCGGAGGGGGTGTGAGAGCGTGTGTGCCAGGAGCAGCCACATTTCCTTTCTCAAAATTCCCTACTTCATATCTTTTTTTGTGCTTTTTGAGATTAACTTTTTCATTATTTGCTTTTATTGGATTACCTGCTGTTGTGGAGGATAGGGATTAGGATTCCGAGACTGATAATATCCAGCGTAAGTCTGACATCGATTCTGGCACCCAAGCTGGAACTTCAAATACTAATTGTTGTCTTCTGTATTCTATCTTACCATTCCTAGAAACCATCCATCTACCAATTTTAAAGTAAGTAGTAAGGATAGTATTACTGTCGGTCGGGGGAACATTTCTGAAATTTTGAAGTAATCACAAAGAAGTCACAATGAAATCATATAAAGATCAAAAAGATTATAATTTCAAAATCATAAAGAACATCGTTTCGATTGTCCACTTTCTCTCTATATAAACCAAAAGGTTCGGGTGTCGGTTCTCTCGGAGAAAAGGGCGGACACTGTCGTTTTTCGAAAAAAGCGCATCAAACGGCTTGCAAATCAATTTGATTCGACACATGGGAAACGCAGTTTTCACCGGTGAGATTTCTCGATCCGAAACATTGTTTTGGCATGTGTGTGTGTGAAAAGCCAAAAACGGCTAAGAAGGAAATGAATACATAATCACCGATGTGGTGTCCGTTTTATGAGAAAATGCTATGACTGTTTGTGTGTGTGAAAGGGAAGGGAGACATGGGTGATCTTGAAGTCTTGAGAATCTTGGCATGGCGTTCGGAGGAATAGTAGAGAGAGTGTAAGTGGGAGAGGTAACATTAAAAAAGTGGGAGATCAAGAAATATAATTAAGACTACCACACTTTTCCAGGTTACCGTGGAGTTAAGGAACGTAACCTATATCATTGGAAAGCTGAGAATTACAAAAATTTTCGACATTTGTCATTTTTCTGATCTTCAAAAATTCGGTTTATGTTCAGGATTTTGAGACAAAGTTTTTACTGAATAGTGAGGCGTTGAGAAATCCGTTTTTTCTAGCAGTTGAGTGATCTAAACATAGAATAGAGTTATGACATGAAAGTTATATCATTTTGAGCTGAAATCTCACTGAACACAACTCTGCATTTCCTTGGATTTCAGTTCTTAACACATCGACAAGTGAGTTTTTAATTACTTTTTAATACAATTATTTATGCAGAATTTTCTACTCCTCAATGTTCCACCAAAACCAAATTATCTAGTTCCTCCCGTTCACAATCTTATGTTTTCCAGTTACTGAAAAAGTCTGATCTACTTCTGAGCTCTCAGATTTCCAAAGAGATCAGATTGGTCTGATCAAAAACTTGCACTTTTTTTGAAATTTTGAGCTCTTCAGTCAACTGTATAAAATCATTGCAAAGTGAAACGTGATGAACTATAAAGTTTCCGTTTTGGATCAATGAGTTTGGTACTTTTAATCTAAAAAAACTTTTCAAAGCGGTAAACTTATTGAAATACCTTTATATTCTCTAAATTAGCAAGACATAGAAGATTTTGTAATATAGAAATGTGATAGAAAGGATGTATAGTAGGCTTGAGAATAGAAACTACAGTTGGACTTAAAGAGGAAAGAATGAGATTTGAATTCATGAGAAAAAGATTGCGGCTAGGCTAAGAATCCAGCAGAATGAATCTCAAACCAAATGACTCCAAATTATATGCCATTATAAGAGAAACCGGCGTGTCTCATCTAACAACTAAATGCGACATTGTTTTGAAAAGAGACTGTATAATTGGATTGAGACTCTCACTCCTAAATGAAACTATCATAAGGCACAAGGCAACATACAAATATTCTAAGAAGCATACCTTCCTATCGTCCCTCCTTAATGCAATTAACAGTTGGATGAATAGCTTCATAGTCCCCTTCTCTCTTCATCATCCTCTCCAAAGGCGAAAGTGCCCTTGCCCCCTTCACAGATAACGCATCGTCCTATCTTCACTTTTGGTCCTCTAAAAAAAAGCGAAACATCGAGAAGGCAGCCGCGAACGGGTTTCTCATGATTAAGTGTTCCTGAGATATCTCTCCTTACGTAGTTTATATCCTATAGGTTATCGAATTCCTTTTTCGAGAAATATTGTTCTGACCGGATTGAAAAAAGAGAGAACAATTGGAACAGATCAGGTGTTGGTCAAAGTTCAAAAAGATTCTAGATAATCTTGGAATGTTTTATTCGATTAAGAAAAATCGGATATCTTTCTGGATTGAGGAGATGTGCTAAATTAAAAGACTGGCATTTCGAGAAAGGAGAATCGTTCGTGGTTTGGTTTCTGTTGCGGGAACCGCTTATGGAGTGGCAGAAGGGGGATTCTATGCGGTCAGAAATATGAAAATTCAAAAAATTCACAGACAGATTTTACATGTCCAGCGATATCAGTAGTACATCAGTGTGTGTGATTTGAAGTAGTTGTAACTTCAGGATTTTGCCATTATATTTTCAAAAAGGTTTGAATTTGAAGAAGTTAGAGCACCGTCTAAAAAGTAACAGGGGTTGTTTCCATCTCAAGCGTTTTTTTTCATGGTTCCATGATGACAAGGATACATAAACCAAGCCTAGAGCTTCACTTTTGCAGTGTAAATTTTGTGTATTATACGAATTCTCGCAGTCAGAAGCGAGCAGAAGTTGATAAGATAAAACGCCGTGGAGCTAGTCGCTTTCAAATAAATAGGTATCTTTTTGACTGGTACTCTGAAGGTTACAATTAGTCAATAGATCTGGAACGGACGAATTTTTATGACGATTCTGGAAAATTCTGCAACTTGAGACGTTCAAATGTTAAAAAAAAATGAAGTGGTGGTGGAACGCCACTGTCATCTCAAAGATCAATCCTCTCATCAACATAATTCTAACATAGTTAATTATGAAGCACCCATCCAAAAGATCTTAAAACCAAAGTGTCAAATCCAATGTTCATTGAAACATAATTTGTATAACGTCACCTTTTTTCTTCTCTTTTCCCCCACCTCCTCCATTTTCTTATATCCTCATTAATTCTCAACATATGTATACTTACCAAATACCCTTCCCCCCGTATATCCTCTCTTCAAAATCTGCCCTCTCCCAAAAATCTTCTGCTTGATTAACATCGGAAACGAGTCTTCCTTCTCTTTTTCCATTTTTTCCAACTTCTCGCTTTCCAATTATTCTTGAAACTCGGGCAGATGAAGTCGCCATGAGAGACAACGAAAAAAACCGAAAAATTGGTGGCATTTTTGTGAAGCGATCCAATTAAATAACCGCCGTCACTCTTCTTGCCCGCTTCAATGAATTATCGGCAAATTAGGAAAGATTAGCATCTGATGATTTCACGGGAAAAATGAAAGGAGAAGGAAGGAAAGAAGGGCTTGGAACTTTTAATGGTTTAGCAGGGCAGATGAGGTAATAAAAAGAAATCACAGAAGGCAGAAACTGTGATCCAACTGATTGGAATGATTCTGCAGAATAAAAACTTACCAATTTGCAAGCTATCAGAGATCGAATTGATACGGGTGACGAGCGGCTGGAATTCTGATTTGTCACGTCAGAGGGTACCATAGGGATCAATGAGAAAGTGACATTGGCTGAGTAATAGGGGAATCAGAACGTTCTGAATTTTATAGAGAGCATAGCCATTTCGTTGGGAAAAGAGTTGAGTTTTGCCGTTTTTAGTTGAAGTTGGCCAATTTCGAGAATGAGTCATGGTAACACTGATGATTCCATCAAGTAGATTTTTAATGAATTATACAGATCAAAGGTAGAGCTTCATTTTTGTTGTTGACAACTTTTTTGTACGGACACTCCCTAGAAAGTTATGGTCATTTTAAGACGATAGCTCAAAAATTGCCCTATTTTACGTGGTAATTGGTCGATTTGACAGCGAAATATCTTTGTCGATACGTAACTCTTTAGGGAGATAAAAACTGTCAACTACAAAAATACATAAAAGCTGTCAACTACAAAAATAAAGTTCTACCATTGTTCTGTAGGTTCCATTCAAAACCTGCTACGTGTGACAATCAGAATTATCATGACACATTCTCAAAATTTTCCAATTTCAACTAAAACGGTTGGGGTTTAGGTTTCTTTCCATTTTCAATTATTTTCAAAGGCATTTTTCAAGTCAAAAATCTCTATCCTCTCTGCAAATAATCTACAATATTCGACTAGTCATCTGAATGTCGTCACACAGAACCCATGTGTAGCTCTGTTTTTTCTCCTACAAAATACCAATCACGTATTCATTCTGACTCTCCAAAACACAGCTCCAAAATAATAAAACGTAAATGTTTTGTTGGTTCTGCTGCTTTTTTCTATTCTCTTTTCTGGTTTTCGCTTATCAGAATTGTAACTAATTAATTTCAGAAGTCTCTTCTGTCGTCATGACGACCGACATTCGAGTTCGGTCAAAATCGTTTTCGAACATATTCGCATCGAAGGGATCCGATGATGATGAAGAGGATTTGATTCCAAGAGAGAAAGATGGTGAGTAAAGAGTTTTTTTCAATGTTTTGACCCAATAATAACCAATGAATAATTCCAGATGACACCAAAACAAGTAGATTCGAAAAATGGAAAAGCTCTCTAAACTTGAACTTCCGCACTAGCGAACCACAACAAGTCGATAGACGCACTAGCCGAGGAAACTCCATCTTTGGTCGACCACCAGTGAGTTACCACAACTGTAAACAATCTATTCAATATCTGTTTTTCAGGCGCATCCACGCCGTCAAAGTCTCGCAGTAACAACTCGTAGGCCATCGGATATCAAAGATGATTTGAAGGTTGACATAAAAGTTATCAAATATTATAACTTGTTTTTCAGAAGTTGTGGGATAATCGACGTGCATCGTTGACCAATCTCAAAACACAAATCAAAGAGAAGATTACAGGAAGATCGAACGAGAATTTGGCAACAACTCGGGATCGTGGCAGAATGTCAAAACTGACGAATGATGAGCCGTTGTATGATGACAGGTATGAAAAGAAGGTATTATAAAGGTTCATGCCCTTGAAAATGTTTTCTAGGATATGAAAATTCTAATTCAAATTTTCCAGAATGCCACCACCATTCTACATCGTCGACCGTGGCGCCTGGACCTTCCCGTACCAATGAGTCCATCTCACCAACTCCCACAAATAAGCCAAACCATGTCTGATTCTCTTCTCCATGATAACTTTCTTTATTTCAATTAATTTGTTTCTCACATCAGAATCAATGAAATAGTTTAGGTGGCACGTCTTCCACAAACATATCCTCTCAACATGTCGAACCATGTAATATGACATATAAATGTTTGAAGTGTTCCGTGAACCCGAACAGTTGGTGGAGCTCCCGGGAGGGCGAGGAAGAGCATTGCACAGTTTTTGTCTTCGTATCTGAAAAAAATTGAACAAATTTCTTCAAAAGAGATAAGAGGGCTTACGCCAACTTGTCCTTGTTAGGCTCTCCCGGCCCCCAGACGAGTCCGGAAGTCCCTCCATTAGTGTTACCGTCAGTCACTCGCCATGCCTGAGAATTAGGAACCTTACACATTTTAATATTCAAAACTGATACTTACACCATTAACATTAGGTCTCTCGATTGCCATTCGAAGGGTTCCGTACTGCCATCCTGACACTGCGGTGGCCAGTAGTTCACGTCCGAGTTGAGCCATTACGGCCAGCTCGTCCGGACTCTCAGCTCCCGAAAGGACAGCATTACGTGTTTGACAGGCCTTCATTGACTCGGTTTGATTGTTCATTCCATTGAATACTCTGATACACCATCCCCCAATTGAACGTTGCACAAGAGTCCATCCAGATGGGCAAGTGGCTGGTTTCTTAGTGGTTGACTTGGTTGTTGGCTTGGTGGTGGGTGGTGGCACTGTGGTTCCAGGGGACCGAGTACGGCATGTCTTGGAAGCTTGAGAAGCGACTAGGACAGATGTGCCGATTAACAGGAGGAATGGTAGAAAACGCATTGTTAACGAGTTGTTCGGCTATAATGAAACAACTCACAGCTTTTATACTGCATTTTTTGTATTTACATTCATAATGAGAGTAGATTGATTGGGGTGGTATGGTAATTTGTATAATTTTTTGAACTGATTGAACAGTTGAACAGTGAGATTGGGTATCAAGAATCAAATGTTCAAATCAAAGGTTCAAAAGTACATACAGTGCTGGCCATAATTCTATCCCCTTTTGGTTTTTTTCAGCATAACTTTTTTATTAGTTATCCGATTGATCTGAAAATTTTTCAGCCTACGGTAAGCATCTATACGCAAGATTGCAGACAGAAATTGCATCATCCAATAAAAAATTTTTAGCGTTTTTTTCGATTTTTCGATATTTTCACTTTTTCACGTTTTTCACTTTTTCCAGTTTTTAATTATTTGTGTTTTTCTGAAAAGTCCAAAGTGCATGTTCTGACTTGAAAGTTGATGTTTAGGTATGACTAGACCAACAAACAACAAGAACTTCCCGCTTTCTGTCAAGACCGCCATCTTTCGTGGTCATCTGAATGGACAGTCAACCAAGATGCTTGCTGCTCAGTTTCAGTGCTCACCTTCAGGAATCCGTAAACTTATCAAGAGGTGTCTTGATCAGGTAAATGTTAAAAAACACTTGTTTAAATCATACAAACGTTTAGAACACGTTTGAGCTGGCAAAACACCCAGGAAGACCTCGAAAAACCACCCATGTGATGGATCGCAACATCATCCGAGCGTCAAGAGAGGATCCTCGTAGGACCTCAACGGACATCCAAGTCGTCGTGACTTCTCCGAATGAACCAGTACCATCCAGAAGAACAATCCGAAGACGTCTCCAAGCTCAAGGACTTCATGGAAGGCGTCCAGTCAAAAAACCGTTCATCAGTGAGAAGAATCGCAGAAGCCGTGTTGAGTGGGCAAAAGCTCATTTGAGCTGGGGACGTCAGGAGTGGGCAAAACACGTCTGGTCCGACGAATCCAAGTTCAATTTGTTCGGCAGCGACGGAAACACATGGATTCGTCGTCCGATTGGAACCAGATTTGATCCCAAGTATCAAAAACCGACAGTCAAACATGGGGGTGGATCGTGCATGGTTTGGGGATGTTTTTCCAGCCAAGGCATGGGTCCTCTACGAAGAATCGTTGGTATCATGGATCGATTCCAGTATGAAGATATTTTGGAGAATACGATGAGACCATGGGCACTTCAAAATGTCGGCAGAGCTTACGTCTTCCAGCAAGACAACGATCCGAAGCATACTTCTCTCCATGTTCGCTCGTGGTTTCAACGTCGTCGTGTGGATCTTCTGGAGTGGCCAAGCCAAAGTCCGGACTTGAATCCGATTGAACATATGTGGGAAGAGCTTGAACGTCGACTATCTGGAGTTAGAGCCACAAATGCGGACCAAAAATTCGCGCAACTCGAAGCCGCCTGGATGGCAATCCCGAAGTCGGTGATCGACAAGCTTCTGGACTCGATGCCGAGACGTTGCCAAGCCGTTATTGATTCTCGTGGATACGCAACGAAGTATTGAACTTATAAATTTTGTTTCTGGTCATTTTCTTTTATATTTTTCATTTCCGTGACTCTATTTAGCCGATCTCTTATTTTTGTTGATTTTCTTGGTTTTTTGAAAAAAGATGAAATTTTTAAAATTTTTAAAAATATTTTAAAACCAATTTGTTTTTACATATTTTTTACCTTCATACACATTGCTGCCAAGTTTCAGATCAATCGGATAACTAATAAAAAAGTTATGCTGAAAAAACCAGAAGGGGATAGAATTATGGCCAGCACTGTACATCCGGACCAAATTTTCAGAAATGATTCATGAAACGATTCTAGTGAGTGACATTGAAAGCAATTCAAAAGTTATCTATTTCTATCACTTAGGACAGAAACAGACTTGAGGATCTGAAAAGGAAAGAAAACTTACAACACAAAGACGTTTTATTCGCGTGCTTTCTCAAAAGCAAAACTTAGAACTGATTAGTTAAGGAAAGTTCAATTTCACATCAGCCTTTGACGTGGCTTGGGTCGTCCAGATTCCACGTGCCTTTTCTCCTTTTGTTTCTTCTCTTCCAATGGGTTTCGAGAATGTAGAACTTCGGCGAAGCCACTCAAAGAATGTTTCCAGAAGTTTCTAGAAGAATCCTCGAAAAAATTCGAGAAAAATCGTAGATTTTCCGAAGAATTTCGAAAAAAAATCTGGGAAAAAACCTGGAAACAATAATTTTTCTTTAGGTTACAGTTCAGGGTTCCGGAGCAAATTTGATTTCTCCCAAACTGTATATTCTCAAGCGACATCATTGTTTCCAGGTTTTTACCGAAATTTCCGAAATCTCCAAAATTTTTCGAAAAACTGCTTCGAAAGCACACACTGCTTGGGACTCTGATATGTTTGATAAGTTTTTAAATTAGACTTGATTAGGCTATGCCATGCTTGCAGGTGGGAAGAACAGGCAATAAAAAAGAATTTGCAGCTCTACCTTATTCAATTAATGTCAGTTCCAAATTCATGTTCTAATTGAGTTTCATTATTTGAATCTTGAAAAGAGCATTATCATTGTTCGGCTCTAGTACATTTTGCAGCTGCGACGTTTTGCAACTACGCCGTTTCAAAACCATATAACTAGAAATCGTTTAACCTCGTTTTGTCGAAAAACGGGTCAGATAACTTTTTCTTCTTGTGTGGATGCGAAACGTCATGGTTGCGAAAAGTCATGAAATTTAAGTATCCTTTTGATTTCTTCCTACCCAAACTTCATTTTCCATCTTCCACCACAAGTATGCTCATTTCTTTTCTCCCTACACCAAAAACCCACCTGTATGTTTATATATCTCCGTTTATATCCGAGAATCAAACCGTTAATCGGTATCCGAAATAACTCGGCGACCAAGTGAAAGCTTCCAAAAATGGAAAAAGGAACTGAAACAACAACTGAAAATGTTCGCTCGATGACTATTCTTGTACCATAATCTGAAAAGATCCGGAACATTTCCTGTATGTTTTGATCTCTATATTTTCATTTAAAAAACTTGACAAACATAGTCAATCATTCATTTTAATTATCATCGTCATAATTAAAAAGTTATTACATTTTATGTGACTTAATGTTTTTTTGTCCGGGGGAACAAACACAGCTAGATGGGAGTTTTTCTTTCGGTAAACAACGCTAAAAGATGGAGCAAAAACTTCTGAATTTTGTTTCGAAACTTCAGAAAAAAAATGCAGGAACACGTAAAAAAAGGACAGACAGGAGGAACAGAGAGGGGGAGGGAGAAGAAGGGTCTAAAAAAAAGAAGAAGAAAAAAATGTATCAAGAAAAAAAAGTATTTCTCATCGTCAAGTCAACCATCACCAATGAATCATTGCCGTCACCATTTGAGTCCATCTCCACACAGCCCAACTCAATCATTTCTTTCCGAATCCACGTGCCGATAGAATCACAAGCCGTTTGAGATTGGTCCGTTTGCTGAGTTGTTGCTCGAGATCCTCTCGTTTCATGCGACTATCGTCGAAATCGTTTGGAGCTTCGATGTCGTCGGAGAACTCGGAACGCTCGTAGACTGGTGGCCAGAATCGGATTCCTGAGGCTTGGTCACCTGGAAAACGTTATTGAATTGATTGAGGGAATTATAGAAGTTATAGTGTCTAGTGTAGTAGATTCCTGCTGACTAGGGAAGGTCATGGAGTCAGTTTGGAGTTATGTTACGTGATCTATATCGTTGGAAAGCTGAGAAAACGCTGATTCCAAACATATATTTAGTTTTTGCCCTCGAGGCCAGATTTCCGAGAAAAAAACTGTTAAAGTTCGCAAAAATAGCAAATCTCCTTTTTCACGCTCGAAAAAAGGTAAAAATTGGTAACTTTTCCTATCTTAGACCTTGTTTTACTCGAATACCAGATCTCGAGGGCAAAAACAGAATATAGATTTGAAACCAGCGTTTTCTCAGCTTTCCAATGATATAGGTCAGTTCCATAACTCCAAACTGACTCCGTGACCTTCCCTAGTGAGACTTGGATCCAATGTCTACTACATTACTGTCATATCCTTCTTAACATGAACCCCAAACTAAATCAATTTTCAACATCTCTGAAAATTCTATTAACTATACGAAGTACTTCTTATGCACTAAAAATGCTTCTGACCATTTAACATGTTTATGTCTGACACCGGAAGTGTGGTGGTGATCAATGGAATAGGAAACATTGTTTTTTAAAAGTGAGGGTCTTAGAGCAATTAGCGCCTAATCCATGGGGCAGACAAGCTACCGTAACCCTGTCTAGCCATGTTCTTGACTCCAACTCTGGTCACAGACTCATGATACCGTAATCCTTGCACCGACAACAACTTATGAGACACATTTCTAATCTTCTCAAATCTTACCTGATGGCAAAACAGAATACGAGACGACGACTGTCGACATGATGGAAATAAGAATAAGAAGACGAGCGATGTGTAGCGACGACATCGTTTCTTGTGTTACCTGGAATGATTGAATATTTTTTGTTTTTTGGGTCAGACTGAGTCAGGAGTGAGATTCAATAGATTCAATAAGTGAAACAGAAACAAGTCAACTGATACAGATATGTATTTGTCAGCATTATTATTCAGGTGTAGATCATAAAACTTTCAGTCAGATCTAAATGATGTAGAAAAAAAAACTAAAGACCAGACCAATTGTAAAATGGCACCAAAGAATATAGAAAGAAAAAATGAAAACAATGAATAGATGGACACGAAATGAGCTGTCTGGGCTCATTTGTGTCTTTTGTGAAAATAAGTAAACTAGTGTCTGAATGGACTTCCGACTACAAGTGGTCTATGAAATATAGCTGCAGTATTAGCAACATCCGTGCCTACGTAGCAACTATAAATCGAGTTACCCCGGGTGAACAGTAGGCGGGTGGAGAAGTAGTGGCACCAAAAAACGTAGATTGCAAGATTTGCGTATGATAATGAAATAAGGAGAGTCGGAGAGGGTGTTGAGGTTCAAAATGAGATCAGCGGTGATCGGAGACATGTGGAAGAGAATTTGTGATCAATTGTGCTGCCAGGTGCACGAGAGGTGTATTGTTCTGGGAAAAGGTTGGTGGGTTTCGCAACAAGATCATAAAATCGAAGTTTCATTCAGGTGATAGTGAAGTAAATTTAGATTTTACCTCGATGTAGTTCAGAAATGAGATGGCAGCCTAGCGGCGCTGAGACGGTATGAGATTGGTCCCAGCGCTACATATGTATATCTCACTTGTAATGACTCTTACAGATATTGGTCAACTACAAAATCAACGATGTGGGTCATTTCCTTATTCACGAAAAACTGTTAGGCTTGGACGCCTCAACTTTAAAGGCGCATATCTCAAAAGTGGGTGGGGTTATAAAAAAAGTTGTCAACTACAAAAATGAAGCTTCTAGTCTGTCTAACATTTCTATTCTACGATTTCAAGAATCAGACAAGAAATGAGGTTTTGGCAACTAGTTGAAGATGAGAAATTTTGAACTGAAAATTTAAATATTTTTCGTTAATTTTTACGGTTCCAAACCGTTATATCTCAAAAGTGGGAGGAGCTGTCAAAAAGTTGTTAACTACAAAAATTAACCCCTTAACGTGGTCTTCTTTTTTGAAGTTGACAACTTTTTGATAGCTCCACACACTTTTGAGATATGCGCTTCTCTGGAGGGTCTTGTCCACAATGAAATCATTTGAAACTTTTTGATGCAACATCTGATGAAACATGCCCATCCTGCGTCAAACGAAACATCCTATTCCGATCTCTGGACTTCATTCAGAAAATCAAATCCGGTCTATCTTCTTCTCAAAAAACTCGTGGATCTTTCGAACTTGCTGTATTCGTCAGACTGAACAAAACACAAGGTCTTGCAAAAGTTTGTTTTGAGAAATCTTTACTCAGAAAGTACAAAAATTTGTTCTGAATCATCATCATATGTGTTCATGGTCATTGCAAAGACGGAACTATTCAGCAAAACAAGAAAGAAAAAACGTGAGTCAAAACGGAGCAAATTTGTGTCTAATTAGACAAGTAAACTGACGCGACCACCGGAACCTCTTTCGTGTTTTCCATTGTTGCAAAATGGGGGCATGAGGCCTCACCACCACCCTCAAATCCATTCAAAAAGGAGGAAGCCCTTGGATGACGTGGTGACGACATCCAGTCATCATCATGTCGGAGAGCCGAAAAAGTTTCTGGACTCTTCCTAAATTTAAATCCTAAATCCGGACGAATCAAATCCGATTTAAAAAGGAGAAGAGAAACACGATTTGTGATCCGTAGGAATAGGGAAAGAAAGTAGTGGAATGGCTTCTAAAACTAAAATAGTAAAACTAATTCCATTTGTAGGTGGCTTCGTGGTGGTAGGAAGAGAAAAGGAGGTTGACATCATGATGGGTCCCCAGACACCTTCAGGTGGCACTTCATCTTCTCAAAAGTCCCCATTCGTGATGTCACCTTAACGACTTGGGGAGAAGAATATGAAAAACGGAGAATAAGAAGAGTAGGCGTTCGTAGTGTGAGTAATATAAGCACTGTTTATCAGAAATCTTTTTAATGAGTGCAAATTTTTGAAGAGGAGTGACTAACTGTGAACGAGAAAATTGTTGAATACCATTCGAAATCTCCGACTCCTTTTATACATTTTAAACCGTGTGGGCGAGGAACGATTTATAAAAATCTGAATGAAATTACCCTTACCAAAATGTTATTTACCATCCCGGAAAACGTGCTTTTCTTTAAAAATCACCTGCATGAACCTATTAAAATGAAACCAGACCACCAGAGACAAGGACAATAATAATGGGCACATTAATTTTTCTCCATGGTCATAAAACTTCTCTACTAGTAAATATTATTGAGCCCCCATTAAATCTTGATTTCTTGATCTCTGCGCCCCCATTTACTACGCGACTTCCGGATTCGAAATCTGGTTTCATTTCATTCTGAGCAAGACTGCGCGAGAATGAAATAATTTCATTTAGGCGGCAACAAATGCAGATGGGTCGTGATTAAGATGTTTCAGAGGAGGGGAAGACGCGTGAAAAGAGTGTGACGTTGCGCTATATTTTAATTGAAATCTGGAGGTTTGGGTGTCATTGTCATTGTGAAGGAGAAAATAGTAGAATGAGAAGAGGGGTGAATTCAAGAACGGGAGGTTAGAGAATATGTACCTGGAGGGAACATTCAGATATTGCTTGTTATCATAAAAATGCGAAATCAGAAAGAAATGTCCTTCGGTACGAAAGGGTAGTTTAGTCGAAGGGCAATAGAATCGAAGATGTTTCGTTACGACGCCACAGATGTTTTAAGGTCTAAGCAACCCTAGAAACTTATTTTTGTAGTTCACAACTTTTTGGTATCTCTGACAGTTTTGGAGATACGAGTCCTTGAAGACGAGTTTTTCGGAAAAATTATAGAACACTTGATGTTCAAAACAAACAGACGAAAGGATTTTCGCGCAAAATATACAAAAAATGTTACCAAGATATTTCTACTGTATTCAGACAAATCCTACATGGAAGACTGTCTGATAACACTATGATATTTGCCTACTGTCTTTGTTTTCATGCAAGTCTATTTTCAAGTAAATCTCGGAACCCAAAAACCCAAACCACATAGTGAAGAAATACATAAAAACTTTAGTCACCACAATTTTCGAAAATTTCTATAAGCCACATTACCAGTGCAAGTAGATTGAGTGTCCCTCTCTCTCAAGCGACGAGGCTGATCCGTCAGAGTGATAAACTCACGACTCCGCCCCTTCGTCTTCCCCAGTTGTCTTCCCAGTAAAAAGACGACCCCTTCTTCTAATTTAGGATAAAAGGGTGGTTCTGCCATCTGAACACATTTCAGGAAACCAGGAAATACATTTTTATTGAGGTGGTCCGCTGGACGGAGCAGAGGAACGCTCCTTGTTCTTCAATCTAATTAATCTTAAAAAAGAGAACACTTGTTTCTTTTTTCCTTTTTTTTGCAGAAGAATAGATTACAGGATGTATGTACACTACAAAATAAGGGAGATGAAAAGAAATGGCGGATCCGGAGAAGAAAAAGAAGAAAAGAAGCTAAAATAGAAATGTGTCCTAGCTATTTTTAGAATCACTGAACCCAGAATAAGGTTTGCGGAAGAATAGAAGTCTCAGAAAATTTGGTACGAATTTTCAGATTCTCTCTATATATATATTATGTGGACGCTGAGAGAAACTCCAGTTGCCAGAATCGTATAGATAGGTCCACGGAGACTGCGTGAGCCACGGGGATGTGTCTACCAGGAAAATCTATGAAAACATACATGATATTTGAACATGAATGGTACGTGTAGGTGGCAGAGGAGGACAGTCAGAACTAGGTCAAACTGGTATTTTTTGAATGATACGTGATATCGGCTAGAGTATGTGAACGTCTGGCGGCACAGTGCCAAGAAAGTACTTCATTTTAGCTTGCTAGGCAGCAGGTGACTGCGAAGTTTACGGTAGGTAGGCTTGCGAAATTTCAGCCCAGCCCGGCCCGGTTGGCCCGGAGTCCAAAAATGTGCACAATTTTTCAACAGAAATTTTTATAATTGCTTGTAATTTTTATCAAAAATAGTCAAAAGTCCCATGTACACTTGAGTTTTATCGATATGAGAAAAAAAATAAGTAAAAAAAATGTACTGTGACCCGCGGACCGATCCTGTGAAAATTCTCAAATAGGTCTGGTCCGCCTCGGTCCGTTCCAAGTCTGACAGTAGGAATCTTCAAACCAGGAACACGAAAATTACCGAGCCCCACTGTTTTTTCAGGCTTCCGTTCCTTTGAGGATCGATGTGACATTTCCCTGTCTACCTACATGACTAATTTACTTTTTTTCTGACAAGAAGTTTCCATAGATCCGTTTACTCACAAAAATGCTGTGAAAAAGGAACAAATGCCTACGTAACAAGATGGGAACTTCAGATTAAAAAATGCCTCCGAAAAAGCGTGTTCCATGAATTCTCAAGGGATGAATATTTAATTGAAAACTGGACCCCTTCGTTATATGTAGTTTTGTGTCCTAGACTTGACCTGTCTGACATTAATTATGTTCTGGAACTGATGGCTATAAATCAGTATGGGGGGGGACCCGGAACAATTAATAAAAAATGAAACATGTCATCGTCATCATTTTAACCATTTGTCACCTAGAGAAGTGTCGCCCACAAATTTTCCAGAAAACCTTCTCTCTCATTGAGAATTCCCACTACCACCCCACGTGTATGTATGCCAGTGATCTATATTTAAGTTTTCGGATGCATTCCCTTTTCAAGAGATATGTGTCTGGAGTTGAAGGAGGAGAAGACTTACGTCACAAAGGACACTAAAAAAGTACTTGAATAGAGAATAGGAGGCAAGAAAGGATGATCTCAGAGTTAGCAGGGTGGGTTGGGAATGACATGTAGCAGGTCGAAGGAAGATAGGGAAAACTGTTTTAAGTTTCAGATGTGGGTTGGTCAGGGTTGGATTTCAGAGTGGCTGCACACATGACAATTGGCTTCATGGCTGAATCCATGCGGATTCTGGATCAGGTGTCTGATCCAGAATAACTCTTATAGTCAGACGAACTTATACTCACTAGGGAAGGTTACCCCGTGGAGTTATGGGATGTGACTTATATCATTGGAAAGCTGAGAAAACGCTGATTCCAAATATATATTCAGTTTTTGCCCTCAAGGACTGGTGTTCGAGAAAAAAACTAGGTAAACGTTTGAGCCACTGACAAGTCGTTACCTTTCCGACGTCAGCCGTAAGTTAAACCGCTGATGTCCGTATTATCAAAAACATTTGAAACTAAACTGTTAGACATTCAAATATCCGCTCATCGGAAATCGTAGGCAGTCGAGAGTCTCCTAGACTCTGAAACACTGAGTCAAGAGTCCACTATTATCGTTTCCGGACCCAATTTGAGAGACCCGCGTGTCCTAGATTCTATTTTGGATAAGATGAGGCACTAATGTTTTTAGGAGCAATGAACCAAATTATCAAAGTTTGTTTTTTTAATAGTGATGTGTCAATTGCTCTTTAAATAATTTTCATAGCTACGTTCAAAAAAATAGGGGTTTGGTCAGAAATTTATCTTTTTAAGATAATAAAGAACAAACTTGAAACATCTAGACGTGATAGGTGTCAAAAAAAAGAAGAAATGTTGGTTCCTGATTCGTGGTGCCGTGAGACACAATGGAAGTAAAACTATTTTTTTTGCAAAACGTGTCCCTAGGCACCTACGATGGGATGTACCATAGAACTTTTCAGTCACCAAACACCAACAGATGGTCAAACTCTACAAACTGATATCCCACTGATCATTTCTGATCTACTCTGAACATTATAGCCTACAGGGGGAGACTAACTCAAGAGATTCCACTTGACATTTACTATCATAAAGTCAAAGTGCAAAAATTTCTGAGATGTGTCTTCTACTATCTCTCCGGAAGTAATCGACGATGTGCAGTCTTCAAAGAAAAGAAAAGGTCCTTGAGAAGGTGGTCAATTATCAGGAACTGCTTGATCATTCATGCAGTTATCTGCTTCTTCATAGAGTGCTCAACGATCCATTTAATTTTTCGAAAAAGAAGGATATAAAAGTTCAAAGTGTGCTTGACCAAGAAGTATGACTCAATGACAAATTACATAAAAAAGAAAATATGAAGGAATCGACGAGGCGAAAAAGAGTGTCTACAATTGACCTTTTATGCTTGCGTGTAGGTTTTTCATAAGTTTGTCTACGTCAAAAAACTTTGAAACTTTGAAAAATTTGTTTCGTTTTCCGTGCTCTGATCCGATATATACTTTATGTGTCCCATCGGACCTTCCAGACGTGAGAAAACAGGCAGGAGCACAGAAAACAATTTCTCTAATATATGTTATCTGGGGAATTGGAGAAAGAAGGACGTCACATTTTGTGATGACGTTCTTTACCGTAGATATGTATGTCGAATCATAACACGATTTGGTTTTGCAAAGGAAATGAGAATCGGAAGTGGTATGTAGTAATAGGTTTTAAATGTGGAGATGAGGATTTGCATTCAAAAGTTTATATGTTGCATTTTGGAAAGGGCAACGCTTAGTGGAAGTTCAAGAAGATGGAGTGAATAATTTATAGTTTTGTGGTTTTCTGAACTCCCGGGAAGGGAGGGGGACGGGCTCTATTGTATGACTGGAGATTTAAAATACAGAGGTTTCGGAGTTGAAATTGAAGAAAAATGTAATAAAGAACGAATCCACAAGAACTTGTATTGATGTCTGCTTTCAACTAGATTCTGCGAGGAAGTTCATTGACAGTTTCAGATTGGCCTAAATTTCAGATATCTAACTTTATAGAACACTAACAATAACCATATGTCCAGGTACCACGGGCTCATTTTGCGTACTACAGGTCTCAAAAAATAATTTCAGCGTTTTTTTCCATTTTCGCTGAGTATCGACTCAAATAATTTCCAGTTTCCACGGGCTCATTTCGCGGCAGACATGTTTTAGAAATAAATGCAACATTTTTTTCTAAATTGACTGTGTGTCGACTCTCAGCTATTTTTTTTACATAGTTGGACAATATTAGGACATGGAAAACATAGTTTTCAAAACTCTTCACCTAGACATCAATCTATTCTCAGCTCTTCTGATTTCCTAAACCTCACATAATCTACATAAATAAAGTTTCAAGACGTGCACTATTTGCTCTTCTATCCCATTCGAATCTTTGACCGACCCATCTAGCTCCGGACGCATTCAAGATTCCGTGCAGATATCTAATAGTGCTTTTTTTGTCCACCCGGAAGCGTTTGGAGACACTTCTGGTGATGGCATGTAATGAATTAGTAAGAAAAACGAAGTAGCAAGAAGATAGCAGCAGAAAATGGAACATAATCAGATTAAATATAATTCAATTCTAGCTAAAAGGAAGAAAACGTTCAGATAATATAACAGATGTAACGCGAGTTCCATGGTTCAAGTGGTACAGAGCTGCTCTTTAATGTTTAGAAAAAGATTTCCCTGTTTCCTCTATTTTCGGAAGAAAAAGAAAAGAAAACATTGATAAACATCTTCTGATTTCTGCATAAACCCAAATCCTCCATATTCTGATCAGTGTTCAAATAGGGTACAGACAACAAACAATGCTCAAAAAGTGACTAGTTTGACATCATAAGAATCTTTATGGATAAGGAAGAAAATGTGTCTTGTGAAACTTTTATGAGCGATATCACATGACTAACTGAATACTTTTTATAGATTATCCCATCTTCCAACATTGCGCGTGGGCAAAAAACATGAACAGGAAATGGAGGGTACCACCCGGCTCTTTTTAATTCTAAAATCTCAAGAAAGTTCGAAAGGTTTATAGTTTTATAATAAAAATCCACTTTCAGATTTGCACGTCATCATCTCCAAATTACTGAAAATTAGGAGAAGACGATGGTTATGATATTTGTGGTGACATTAACATGATTTGTTGATTTATTTGCAAATAAATGCGACCTCACAGGAAATGGACTCATCGCATTGGACTCGCCGGAACTATGACTAGTAGTTTGGGCTTGTTCATAGGAGAATCGGGAATGTCCGGGTGACATTAAAACTTTTAAACATTTCAGAAACGGTTTGATCCTTTACAGTCAAAATGCTCCAAGAATTCACAGCATTATACCTCAAAAGACGTGGAGTTATGGAACGTGACGTATATCATTAGAAAACTGACAAAACGCTGATTTCAAATATATATTCTGTTTTTGCCCTCGAGGACTGGTATTCGAAAAAAATAAGGTCAAAGTTTGAACCCCTGGCAAGTCATTACCTTCCTGAAGTGAGACCGAATTATAGAGCATCTTGGAAGTTACTTCAAAAAATTCGAAAAAAAGTTTTGCATGGCCGGAAATCAAACACTCTCGAGTGTCTTCCCTAGTAAGAGCATTGCACTGTAGTTTTTCAGTTAACGTCTTTTTGATATCTTATCTAGGACACACTGCTATGAATATTCCCTTAAAGTAAGAGCTGTACGACCCTCACAATTAGTATGAACAAGCAGGTTTCAAGTGATCCGATAAAATTTTGATTCAAAGCTGAAAATCATCAAAAACATTACCAGGATCCACCGAGACAGCAAAATCTCAGCTCAGGCTAGTTTTTCACAACGAGAGTCACTAAATATTTAAAGCTATTTTCGCAAAGACACTTATAGATATCTGTTTCTTCAAAAATATGTCTTACATAAAAAGTAGACTCCACAAAACTTTGACGTTTTCCCTTTGTTTACAAAACAAAGTAGTTCAAGACCAAAAACTTGCACGACGTTTGATGATCGTTCAGGCTCAGTAGTTTCGACCATAGATTTTGTGACCTACAATTCGAGAGAAAACAGTCGCCCACGTTAGAGGAACAGAATTTGTAACTTCTGATTGCCAGAAGATTCTTGATCGAGTAAATTTGAATCTAACAAATAATATAGTTATCTTTCTGAGAAAAGTCTACGCACTGTACTTCCTGATGCGTACAAAGTATTCTATTGACAGGATAAGCACCTTATCCTCAAATTTCAAAAATTCGTTTCTGTCTAGACCTAGTGTTCTGATGATCTAGAAAACTGTCTTAAAAGATTTTTAAAAAATAAATAAAACTGACATACACGTCTTCTAGTTATTCTTTGATTCTTTCGGAAGAAGAGAAAAGTGCAAGGTTGGACAGACAACTCGTCGACAAGAAAAGAGGGGAAGTCCGTTTATAGACTGAGAGAACCTATAAATAGGGGGATCACCCACTCAAAAAGGCTCCAGAAAGCGACCAAGATTCTGGGATGAATGGGGAGGGAAGGGCAATCAAATGGAAATGCACAATACACAGAAGATTAAACGAAACAAAAAGAAACGTTTTGAAGCGAGGGTGTATGCCTACGTAACCGGAGAGAGTAAACCGAGTGGAAACATTTTAGAAGAAATGAGTTAATAATGGGGAGAACATTGGATCATTTCAGAAGTGAAGTGAGTAAACTAGAAAAAAGTTGAGGACAGGAAAAAGAAGATGGGTTAATGATCAAGTAATACGTCTATTAGAGGCGGGCAAAGACCAGGAAATGAACGAAGTAATTAGACGGAGGTTCGATAAATTACATAATGAGGTCATCAAGGCAATTAGTGACTGATAATGAACTACCTCACAGAAAAGGGAGTTTAGCTGGAAAATGTATGAGGAAGTTTCGGGAATCGCACACCTTAAAAAGAAGACTAGTAAAAAATCTCTAGAGTTACAATACCGGTCAAAAAGTTGTAAAGTTTGGCAGTTTTCAGTTGAAATTGTCCAACTTTGAGAATTTGTCATGGTAATACTGATTGTTTCATCAAGTTGATTTTTAATGGATAGTACAGATTTTTGACAACTTTTTAGTACGAACACTCCCTAGAGAGTTATGGTCATTTTAAGACGACAGCTCAAAAATTGCATTACACTGAAATTGGTCGATTTGAGTGAGAAATTACTTTTTCGCTACGTAACTTGCTAGGGAGTGCTCGTACAAAAAAGTTGTCAACTACTAAAATGAAGTTCTACTTTTGATCTGTACAATTCTTTAAAAAATCTAGTTGATGAAACAATCAGTATTACCACGACACACTCTCAAAGTTGGCCAATTTTAACAAAAGACTACTAAAGTTTACAACCTATTGACCGGTACTGTATGTAGGCCTTTGAAGGACGATGAAATAGTGTTAACCTACTATTCTTCAAGCGACGAGCTTTCAAAAGTTTTACTCCAATATTGTGACTACGGTAACTATTTTTGAAAGTGAACAGGCCACTCTCATAATTTAGTAGGTCTTTTAAAAGTTTTCACGAGGATGAGTACACAAGTTTCTGATTCTGAATATTGACTGTTTTCATCAATACTGACCAAAAGTGTACTAACATTTCGAGAATAGCTCCAAGAGAAACTTGAAAATAAAAGTGAAGTCATGGACTATAAAATTGTAAAAGCATATTTATATTCCAGGTACTCATATTTCAAAGTTTGTGTTATTTATGCTTTAAAATTTTGAACTATGGCTCACACGGCTTAAAATAAACTAAAGTGGTATGGCTCACCAATTTTTGGGGTCTGATAATTTTTTGAGGGTTTTAAACAATATCTGACTCATATCAACAGTGTCCTAATACACAAGATGGGCGTCTCCTTGAATTAATCTACCAAAAGTCACGTAGCTGATGTTTGTTACGTAACCTCAATTAGTGGGATTAAGTCAGAGATTGCAAAATGGTTTCACGAGTGTATGGTTTCAGATCAAATTGATACACAAAATAGAAGGTCGTTCTGTTTTTGATGAAATTTGTTACTAATAAACTAATCTTTTGATACGGTTGGGAGCAAAATTTATGTATGTACAAGGATTCGGGATTTCAGATCAGCACGTGGTTGTGTTTGAATTCAAAGGTTTCGGATTGAGAAAACCAATTGAACAACATGAAGATTATAGAAGTTAAAATATAATGGAGTCTGTGGGGAACCATGAGTAAAAAGAGTTGACACGAATCATTTTTGGAATTTTTAATATGTTTAGGAAGAAACAATAGAGGAGGCGGTCAGTAAACTTGTCTTGGTTTAAAACCGTGATTACTTAAGCGCACAAAGTGGGAACCAGCTCGATGAAGGTAAAGATAAATAAAAGAACATGTGGACTTCCGGACGTACAGACAGATTTCCAAATTGAGACATAGAAATTAGGACATCCCAAACAGAGCTGTGAGAAAACTTTTTCGGACGAAAGTTTTCCGGTTTTTTAAATTAGTTTTAAAAAAACCGTTCGGAAAATGTTGGTAATTTCTGCTGAAATTTACAAAAATTGAGTTACAAAAATACTCATTTATTCTTTTTTTTTTGAAATTTTTTCTAATTTTGTACTCCAAAACCGGTTTCTGGGAATCTGTCTTTGAAATACTTACATTTTTTCCACAAATTCAAGACGTTTTCAGATAGTCAAAAGTTTTTTTAATTCTCGGTTTTTCGGTCATCTAGAAAACTAAACTTTTTCGAAACGTTTTTTCACACAGGTCTGATTTCCCCAGATGAACCGATTTACAGATTTATTGCAAAGAGTAGGTTTCATTGGAGCACAGACAGACAACTGGGACATCGAGAAACACCGACACACAGACAGAATACCGCAAAGACTCATCCGGGACCCAAGATTGTTCTGGAATGGCTCCCATCGAACAAGTATAAAAAACAAGCGATACATAACAAGATCTTCTAGAATAAGTTGAAGTTGACCTCTTCACCAAAAAAGAAGCCTCCAAATAATAGTTAGTGTCCCAACCTCGAGAGCCCCATAAAATAACGAAGACGCACACTATAGGTACATAATCTAAAACTAGACATCTGGAAAGGATCTCTGAAAATTGAAAAGAAGGTCTCGTCTTGAAAAAGATGAGATCAGGACTTCCTTATTTTCGAAAATATTCTCGAACAGAACAAAAAAGTAAACAATATGAAACTAGAGGAGTATTTGTACCGGTTTAGGTCAGGTTACCATGGGCGGTACGTCGTTTTGCAAAAGTGCATATTCTAGAATCTCCGCGAATCATGTTCTCTTTTCTAAAAAGTAAAAGACCATATATTTCTTAATTTGATATGAAAGAAAGAAAGGGAAATAAAAAGTAAACTGGAATGAAATCGGAAGAATAAGAAGAGAATAGATTGAAGAACAATTTAGGAGACCTACTTGAAAGGACTCAAAAGTCATCGGAAAACTAGATGACGTAAAATTTTTTTGAGGAATATTTTGGACGGGTCCATAATACATTTGAAAAATAGAAATAGGACGAATGGATAGAATTTCACTTTTAAGAGATCACTGATCTCATTAAAGGAGTATTTGGCGGGAAGACTGATCTTCATATCTTCAAAGAAGAGAAAACACATACTTGTGAAGGGCCGGCCCAGCCCGGTAAGGTCCAGGAAGGTCCGAAGGTCCGGGATTCAAAAAAAGAAAAACAATTTGCTCACAAGACCAGGCCCTGGTCTTGAAAAGTATGAGAAAACAGGAAAAATTTGAACGGAATAGTTTAACAAAGCTAATTCAAGTGCGATATGTTTTCAGATGGCGTGGATTATTTTCGGGTGGGTTGTATATGCCATTATCGAAGTTCAGGTAATGAAATTGGGTCATATGTAATGTTATGATATCATGGAAATCAAGGTTTTTGTTCAAGTTGAATACAAGAAATTTGTCATTTCGGATTAGTCTGGCTGAAGTTTTTATTGGTATGTCTTTATGTTTGAAATCAACAAAAAAGAGATGAATGCACTATGGCTCTCAGAAACCTAATACTGGTCTAGAACTTGGGGACCTATTTCAGCTCGCCCTTGCTTTATATAGGTTTCAGTCTCGAAAACATGTTCACAAGCTAAAAATATTGCATTTTCAAAGAACCGGCACGTGGAAACGTTTCTGCAAATTTGGCGATTTTCTGAAAACCTTTCTATTCCCCTAAACAGACTCGTTTATTGTTGCGTTTTGGTTCCTTCCTGTCTGGAAATTCATTGTCCTCTCCACCCTCTCACCTTTATTCAAAAAAAAACTGGTGGTGTTTGATCGGACAGGACGAAAATGAACTAAAAGGAATTGTTCATCTTCAGTGTGTCTTATGTGTAGTATTATTGCCTAACTTTATTTTGACAGAAATCGGAAGTCAGTTAGTTATTTGATAGTCAAGGATATCGAGTCAATCCAAATCAGGTTTAGCATTTACAAGTCAAGTTGTGGGTTTCTGTCTTGTTCTTACTTACAAGAAAATGAGATAATCTAAAGCGAGGATGAAAAATACATGGGACTTGCCAGGGAGAATTCATCTGGAGTAAGTGACAGGTCGGTCGAAGATTGATTCTGATAGCTATAATAATAAAAAATCGAAGATTACTGTAATAATCTTGCCATGCGTTCTCACAAACTCTTCAAGCAGATTTGGTAGTTTTAAAACAATAAAAATAGTGATCTGACTTCAAGAAAGAAGTACTAGTAGTACACTTTCGTTCTACAGGACTAAGCCTGACTGGAAAGTAGATTACTTGCACATTTTAGTAGATTTTGGCAAAAAAAAAAACATAATTATTTTAATTGATGATTACCTGAACATGCAGCATGTTTTACACCAGTTTGACTGGAAAGGTTTCAACTATTTAGCAAGACAATGAGAAACAGCGCCAGAGGGGCGACAACTTACTGGCAAATACATATTCATGGTTTCTCACAAAAGAAGTTCATGAAGAGTCGAGCCAATTAATTACGATAACTCCCCTGGGATCAGAATAAACTGTAGAAACCTAACACACCTACGATTCGCCGACGACATCATTCTCATCTCGAAAAGTCCACAAACAGCGGAGAAAATGCTACAAGAGCTAGTAAACAGTTGTGAAACAGTCGGTCTGGAAATCAATGCGAGTAAAACTTTAAAGTGTTAAGAAACAAATTCGCGTCAAGTCACCTATCAGAAATAACTATCAGAAACAATAACACCACAACAACAATTGAAGATGTTGAGGGATATGTTTATTTGGGAAGACTGCTCAACACGAAAAACGACCTCGAGCCAGAAATACACAGAAGACGAAGAGCTGCATGGGCGGCATTCAACAACATCAAGAACACCACAGATGCCCGAAGATCCGAGCCCAACTCTTCGACACCACGGTCCTCCCAGCGTTGACATACGGATCAGAAACATAGACGTTCACAAAAGCCTTATCCGAACGAGTAAGAATCACACATGCCGCACTTGAAAGGAAACTCGTCGGAATCACCCTCACGGAGCAACGAGAGAAGAACCTTCACAGAGAAGACATAAGAAAACTATCCCAAGTGAAAGACCCTCTCGTCTTTATAACGAAACGAAAGTTAGGATGGGCTGGACATGTTATGAGAAGAAACGATAATCAGTGGGCAACATTACTGCAAGAATGGATACCCAGAAATAAGAAAATACCAGTAGGAAGACCGCCAATGAGATGGGCCGACTCCTTGAGAAAAGAAATCTCAGTGCGACAAGGAAGTCAAACGATAGAACCTTGGAGCACAATCGCAAAAGATCGAAACAAATGGATAGCTGTGATCCGCGCCCACACCCAATGAGCGAAGAACGGATCAGCTAAGTAACTAAGTAAGTAAGTAACTCACAAAAGAAGTTCTTGAAGAGTCGAGCCAATTAATTGGACCTCTTTCTACCCTGCTGATTTCAAAACTATCAGTGGCCATTGAGATCTGTCCTATTTTTTAACTTGGTCAAGAGCAGTTTGAAAGAAGTAAGTAAAGAACAGCTATACAGCACTTTTCGTAAATTCATTCATAGCTTTCCTAAAAATAACAGTTACAAAAATTATATAGTCAAGAATAAATATGTATAGCACACATTGAACCAACGTTTTTGAGTCAGCGTACACCTTCTACTCCCGTTTTCTGATTGATTTTTAATTGAGAAACAACTGAATTACTCACATGAATAAGTCAATTTGTTTATATCCCATAAACCAAGTTTAACGACTTCTTAGTATACATTTTTGGGAAAACCAAATTACCAAATTTCCTATTTATCAAATTTAGCTTTTTTCAAGCAGTTTCCAGTTTCTATTAGTTTCTATTCTTTGGTTTTCTAAAAGATTATTTCGGTTCCACAACTTCACTACCAGAAAGAAAACTGGATAGCCAGTCTTTGACTCTTCCACACTTTGAACGTGTTCCTGGAAACTGATTGCATATTCATACATACCTGAAACATTTTCTGAATTTATTTACACTTTATTATATACAAGAGTATATGTGCACAATCTAATCTACAAGAAAAGAAAAAGAAAACAAACAGAAAGTGCATTTGCACTTTGCATTGAGATGCGGAAAACAGAACGAGCTGAAAAATAAGTTACGAGAGCGATGGAAATTAAAAGGGGACAGGGACAGTATGTAACAGAGAGAAGCAAATCGAGAATTTAACAGTAGCTCTTTCTGGTTCCGGTACGGAGCTCCATTTTGGTGGTCGATGGAGCTGCCTCTGGTCTTGCAGCCTTGTGGACCAAGCCAGATGGTTTCGAAGCTTGAACCTTCTTCTTCTTGAGTCCATGGCTTCTGGCTTTTGGAGCCATCTTGTTCTTTGAGGAACGCTTTTTGGTCATCGCTCCACGTTTCTTCATGGTGGAGATTGGTTTTCCCTTTTTCTGGACAGCGGAGCTGGTGGATGGTTGATTCTTGTCAGCCTTCTGGAATAACTTTTGAATTTCTTCAGTTAGAAAATGACTACATAAGGTGTCAATGCCACAGCTAAACCGGAAATCAACACCTGTCTGTTTCATAAACAACATGTTTACATTTCCCTCTTATCAGGTCTCGATCAATTCCTAACCTTGGTGACAGCGACATTCTCCAATTTCTGGCGAACTTCCTTGAGCATCATCATCGGTTGAGTCTGGACTGGAACCACAATTTGCATGTTCTTCTCTCGTTCCTTGCCCATGCGGAAACTGCCAGTGGCACCATGTCCGCGTGCCTAAAAATAGAAAGGGTTTGAGAGGAACCAACGACCAAAACAGAAACAGAAATGACCAAAACAAAAAGTGCAAGGACGTTTCACCCCTCACCTGTTCAATGTCTCCAGAGTCGACAGCCTTCTTGAGGACGGAGCGGAGATGGCTGTTCACCTGAAATGGATTTATGGTAATCCTTGGAGTTAAAGAATTAAAGATTAGGTATAAATAATTGATCAAAGCTCTATTTTATTCACAAAAATAGGTGTTGATACATTTCTGCTCTTTGGTCTCCTCTTTTGTGAGACAAAACATATGTTTGATGTTTTTTCATTGATATATATTTTTTTTTTCAAGTTAGCAAAAAGAATTAGAATGCAAGATATTTTATAGAAGAGAACTACAAAATTGGAGTATATCATAGCTCACGTGGTATTAGAATTAGCTGTAAACATTCAGTGCATGTCTCGCTATAATTGACTTGCTTTTCGACCAAACATACCTTCGGCAGATTCTCTCCGACGTGATAGTTCTGAGCGATGTACTTGAGAATCGCCGCCTTGCTGCTTCCTTTTCCGTTGTCGATGGCGCTAATGGCGCCCTGAAGAAAGAATGAGGAAATACAGTAATCCTTATTCTAAACTCAGAAGCGCCTACCTTGATCATCTCCATGTAACTCGGATGATGTTGGACTCTCTCGTGATGAGGACGTCCGAGAAGAACATAGTTGAGTGAGATTTCCTCGGTTGAGGCATCCAGGTTGTTGGCCATATGGATGAGGGAAGTGGTCATTTCGTCGAACTTTTTTGGTTGCTGGAATGAAAATTGGATCGTTTTTATTGAAGTGATCGGGTGAGAGTTAAAAGAGAGTTAAAAGGAGAAGAAAGTGTTAAGAAGAGTCAAGGACCGGAATGTCTACCTGATTTGAATTTGCAGATGGAAATACAAAATCTAGGCACATGGTATTGGAGAGAATGTAACTGATACTATATCAATGAATGAACAAGTTCTAAGAGAAACTTTTAAAATGTGTACCCAAAAGCTTAATTCCACTTTTCAACCTCTGCGTGTGTGCAAATCGAAAGAAAATCGGCTGACTGAATGGCAGGACGAGGACGAACGATGGAGGAGGGCGTCTCGCCGTCAGTTGAAAACAAAAATGGAGAGCACAAGGACGGTAGAGGCAGCAGAATGGAAAATGGTGAGGAGAAAATGGAAAACAGAACAAAAACACATGACAAGAAGAAGAGGAGGAGGAGGAGGCAAGGCCAGTGGAGAAGAGATCGACGAGCGAAGAGAGTTGTTTACTCCAAAACGAACTGCCGAGTAGATGGGAAATGTGTGGACGCAAGTGGGCACGTGCCCAGGGGTCGTTTTGCAAAAGAGATGAATACACTTTTGAATTCGTTCAGAAGATTAACATTTTCTTTTAGTGGAATAGATTTTGCCCAAATCCTTGACATTCAGATAATGGAGATTACAAGAGACAGAACATGAAACGTGATTCTTTTCAGGAGATATTGTTTATTAGAAATTCGAAGATGTGACAAATGAGACAAACGTGTAAAACTCAAAAATACATTAAAACCTTGTTGTTGAATTGGGAATCATTGGAATCAACATGCCAGATGTGCCGTCTATTTGCCATCGGAGATTCTTGAGAAGTTGATGAGACAAAACCAGGAATATGCATTTTTCCATAATTGTCAAAGCTCTGTCATAAAAATCAAGCCCCTGATGTTGGCGCCGAAACTCAAAATTCTAATTTTTCCAATTTCTTGAAATTTTTTTGAATGTTTTCCGCGAAAAAGTTAAACTTTCGACTATGAATCAGGATCTGAGTAAACATCAAAATATTGCATTTTTATGAAAAGTTGAAAAAAAAATGTCAAAAAAATGAAAATGTTGTAATGTTTTTAAAGCTGGGCCTTGACAACTAATCAAGACGTGCCACTATTTGAACTAGATGAAGGAAACCGAAATGTTCGGATAAGTTTTGGTTAGTAACCGAATTCCTGGAAAAAGACTGTTCTGTAAGAGCTGACCGCATTCTACAACAATTTTCAAGGTAGATTCGAGTTGAATTATCTGAATATTAACCTGAAAATAACGATGAAGACGTGTGTACCTTGATCTTCACTGTTTGAGTATTTTGGTATCCACCTTATTTAATTTTTTTTGAGACATCGTGTTTGAATTGCGGGAGATCTCCACTTTTTCGTAAAATAACTGTAATCTAAAATAATGAAAACGGAATATCTTCAGAAGCACCAGAAACACGCTGATTCATAAAATTTTATCCACAAGACTAATCATGATTATAAAAACCTAATCTTTTTAAATTGCTGAAACTGTATTTTTATCTGAAAAATCGTTGATAGAGATGAACATAACTAAAACAACATAAAAACACTTTATATGTTTATTAAATTAATGCAATATAATACTTTCAAAGCGTATTTCTTCTGATAAGCAAGAACTTCGCCACATCGTTACATTCAAGTCGAGGAAGGCTGTACAGCTGGGATTGCTTGAGGAGCTGGTACCACGGCCGGTGCTCCAGCTTCCACTGGTTTCGCAGCATCATTGGCTGACTTTTTCTTATTTATCCACCAAATTCCGACACCTATTAAGATGATTGCTGGAATCAAGAGCCAAGCATAGGAGATGTTATTGCTGTTATAGCCATAGTAATCGTAATAATCATACCACTGAAAAAAAAACATTAGTATCGACTTTTTCATAATTCCAACTCACCATCTCGACAGAAAAAATACAAAACTTGAATCAATTCAATTAAAGAAAAAAGGGTTTAGTTTTAGTGAAACTTGAAGCTTTCATTAAATATCACTTTGATTTATTGAATTCTTAAGAAATGTTCAAACAATAAGAGATGATTTCATCTGTTATGAATCATATCACACGCTTTTACACAATAGATGCGGAATTTCATTTCAACGAACAATAATAACCGGAACCGTTTCTAAATGGAACTCATGACAGAAATTGGTTTTTCAACCGAAAATTTTCAGATGATGTAACATCTACAAAACTTGTGGTTGCTACTGTTCTGCGCGAAAACTCAAGGTGGTCCAAATTAATCTGACAGAAGTTTGAATTTTGATAGTGTGATCTACAGTACTGGCTGAAAATGGTCTTGAGTGTGACTTCCTGAAAGTCTCACAATTTTGGTTGTTTATTAACTATACAGATCACAATTAGAGCTTCATTTTTGTAGTTGACAATTTTTTTGTACGGGTACATCCTAAGAAGGTATCAATAGTCAAAAATTTCTCGCATTTTCTGCACTTTTTCAGCGCTAAAAGGAGAATTTTTAAAGCTGTTTACATAGACTGTCTGTAACTTCTTAGGATGTGCCCGTACTGTTCTTAACTATAAAAATGAAACTCTACTTGTGATCTGTATAGTCTATAAACAATCAACATTGTGAGACTATCAGGAAGGTCGTGTCACAGTCACAAAGTTGACCATTTTCAAATAAAAACCCAAAGTGTCGCATTCTTTTTGCCCAGTACTGTAGGGTACTTCCAACTTACAAGGTTTAATCTTAATTTTAAGTTTCAGTATGGCATTAAGTGTAAAACTAATTTAAAAACTGTATTACAGCGACATGTCGCTCTATTTTTCTACCGCCTTTTAGAAACATTTTGTGGTTTCAGAAACTCATTAAAGTTAAACGGAAAAAACTTTTTTAAAAGTTCTATTTGTTGATCTAGAGGTTACTATTCACGCTGCTTCTCATCAGAACCAAGAAAAAACACCGGGATAATCGTGCTCATGAATCCTGAGTATAGATGGGTGTCGTTCTATTAGAGGTGTCGTTCTTTTAAAGGTGTCGCTCTAATACAATTTTTACGGTATTTTATATGTACATCTTTTTTACTCTCAAAAAAACACAACATTATTTCGTATGTTTATTATGTTTCAGTTGGCTGGTAAAGTAAACGGTAAAAATTGTATTCCCTTCAAAGATAAACAGATTCAAATCACTCTATTCCACGAATACACAATACATAGAACAAAAAATAGAATAGAAAATAATACACAAAACAGACAATTACACATAAATGTATTCATCGCCCTTAGCTGCTGGAGTCACTGGAATTGTCAATACATGACTGGATCTTCTACGTTCTTCTTTGGTGTCCTTCTTCTCATCATCCAAATCAATTGACTCCACTGAATGAACATCCACTGATTTCCTCGACAACTGAACCGACTTTCTTGGAGAAGGAACTTTGATTTCTGGGGGAACGATTTGAACTGAACGTCTTGGAATCTCTGGAGCAATGATTTTCTGCGGTTCCACTGCTTCAGTGACAGCTGGTTCCGGGGCAGAGAGCGACTTGATGTAGTTGACAATCGTTTTTCGATTGATGTAAAGAACCCACAGAATCAAAAGTGCTGAAGCAGTTGCGACCACGAGTAGAATAACAATCATTTCGAAAGGTGAGGGTGACATAGGTTCTGGAATTTATAGAAATTTAGGTATGTTTGGAAAAAAGAAAGATGGAAATGGAAAGAAAAACTAAAAAGTTTGATACAAAAGCTCCCTTTTTATTTGATTTCAGTTTTCAGGTTCGATGAAAGATGGCTTATTATAATAGATGGGTGAAACACAATGCTTCAAGTGACAATAGGTTATGCTTTTTTACTGTTTTTTCAGATTGTTTCGTTTTTCGAAAAAATTCACGTAGGTAAACTGGTGGGCGGAACTAACAAATAATGTTTTGCTGAAGATACATTCCAGTCGATCAGTTAGTTTTGAAATTACACAATATCAACAAAAAGTGGTTATTGTCTTCTTAAGGAGTTCAGAAGCCCGCCCATCAGTGTGACACCCTTCCAGTATGCCAGTTATCTGATACAGCTTTACATGAGGGCGTTTCAGACGGTGTCAAACGGAGTACGATCAATGAAACGTTTATGAAAGTGCTGTAGATTTAAAACAGTAACGACAGTGTCAATTTGGAATATTGTCTCATATTGAACTAGTGTCGGAGAGGGAATGAAAATGAAGAAAGGGAAGAACTCAAGCTCAATTGAACTGAAAATTCAGTAGAGCGTCATCGGGGTTGGAGAATACAAAAAAACTAGAGTTTTTCAAAGGAATAAAGTACAAATCATCACAACAATCGGTACTTATTGTAATAAAAAATAAGAAAAAGAAAGATATCAGAAATGGGAATTTTCAGTTAAAACTTTTGTGTTTTTATCAAAGACGGTCACCCGTATATAAAAGAGAATGAGAGGGGGAGGAAAAAGATAGTAGAAGTAGGGGTTACGATAAAAAGGAAAAAGCTAAAATGAAACAAAGTGGAAGAAGGAAAGAATGAACAGATGAAGAGTTGCATCCGTCTGTATCACACGATTGAACACATCCTTTATATTGATGACCTTCGTATTTGAAGCTACCACAATGCGATATCCGCACGATTTCGGTGTCTGCCGTTAGAGTTCCCGAATCCAAAGCGCATGTTCTGATGACCAGCGTTTTCGATTCGTTGTCGGCTGGAAATGTGATAAGGTTATGAATTCTGGAGATGGAAACTAGTCTTGAATATTTTTTGAAAACCCTTTTTTCAAAAAATAATATCTGTATTGATCTGAGAATTTTGACCCAGTTGGAAGGTTTTTCATCGACAGCGTGATACCAATTTTACAAGAATAACGGCAAGGTCCCTTTAGACCAGAAATTTCTTCAGATCATAGTTAAGGACTCACCCCGATAACCGACGATTTTGATGCAATGATCCGCTGGAAACAAGCCGTGTCGTCCTTTCTTATACGCCCAACAGGGATAGTTATAGTTGGCGACTGCAGAGGCGTCTCGATCCCTTGATGAAAGATCCATCGTTGAGTTGAACGGATCCTCGCATCCCTTGTTTTCGCCGTCGAACGAGCTGCACACAAAACAGCCGATTCCCGATACTCCTGAAGCTTCAAATCATATCAATAGGGGGTTTGTTGGTGAGGTGGTGAGAAAGCTAATGTTCGAAATGTGTCCATTTGTTTTTTTTGAGGGATTCTAGCAAAAACTAGAAAAGGTCATGTAGTCAGTTTGGATATATGGGACGTGTCGTATATCATTGAAACGCTGAGAAAACGCTGATTCCAAATATGTATTCAGTTTTGGCCCCCGAGGCCTGGTATTCGAGAAAAAACGAGGTCAACGTTTGTACCGTTGGCAGTTCTTTACCCTCCTGAAACTTTTCGACAGGTACAAACGTTGACCACGTTTTCTCGAATATCAAGCCTCGTGTGCAAAAACTGAAAATACATTTGGAATCGGCGCTTTCTTAACTTTCCAATGATATAGGACACGTCTCATAACTCAAAACGGACTCCATGGCCTTCCCTAGTAACCCTATTCATGCTGACTGATTGTGACAGAATCATGTTTCGGATTTGTCTGAACGACCGTGCGTAGATCCTGAGCTACTGGTTTTTACAGGAGTCATGCTAAGTTTCAATTTTCAAATATTTTAAAGATTCACCTTCCATGA
The DNA here is from genome assembly GCA_002259235.3 of Caenorhabditis latens. Taxonomy (NCBI): domain Eukaryota; kingdom Metazoa; phylum Nematoda; class Chromadorea; order Rhabditida; family Rhabditidae; genus Caenorhabditis; species Caenorhabditis latens. The sequence goes on from CM056096.1 coordinate 4,911,286, forward strand.
CGGCCAACAGAAGGACAAGGAAAACGGCTAACTGTCTTGAGATTGACGGTAACAAGAGGGAAACCGATGACGACGACGACGACGGCTTGACGGATGGGCAAACGAGGCGGGACATGCACCACGCGTGGATCCTTGTTGTCTCGCCCCCGATAGCCCCGCCTCTCCGGTGAGCAACAGAGCAACTAGTGGGGCTCTGTGGCAAATGGAGAGCCGAATGGCTGATCGGGATAGTGTGGCGAGAAGCGGGAATGGACGGGTTTCTGGAAGAATGAAAACGGTTAGAAAACGTGGAAAATGGAAGAGTAGTGCAGAGCAAAGAATGAGCGAAAACGAATCTTGATGGTAGAATAAGAATAAGAAAAAAGAGTTGTTGAGAGGGCGGGTGTATCATTTAACGGCTCCGAGAGCAACAGCGAAAAACACGCAGGAAATTAACGGGCGACGCCTGAGTCTTCCTCCTCTCCCTTTTTTGAAGACGTCTTTTTCTTCTTCTTTTGCCCCTGATGACAAAGAAGAAGATGACGATGATGATGACAATGATTGTATTTTGAAAGAGTATACACACTTAGTGGAAAATTGAGAAAAAAACGGAGAAAAATAGAGGGAGGGAGATCTTGAAGAGCTCCACAAGTGCTCTTCACCTTTTGGAGACGATAATGAGAAACAAGGAAGAGAAAAAACGAGGGTTCCTTTAGGTTGAAAGAGTGATTATAAGTCAATGATGACAAGTAATTTATAGTAATTATTTTTCTGAGCGAAAGTTTTTCAGGCTGGCTTTCATAGGACAGCGAACAGGTGACTTGTTGGCAAAGGTAATTAGGTTTGACTGGACAAGGAAGTTTTAATAAAAAATATCAATATTTCAAAACAGGCAGACTTGCAAAATATCGGCCCGGGTCGGCTCCTCGGTCCGGAGTCCGGAGTCAAAAAATGTGCACAATGTTTTCACAAAATGTTTCGAGGTTTTTTGAAATTTTTGTCATAAAAGTCCAAAATCCTATGTACGCTCGTGTTTTATCGATATGTAAAAAAAATGGTCGAAAAATCGACATTTTTGCAAAAATCGAAAAAAAATTTTTTAATTCAAATTTTCGTACTGTGACTCATGCCGACCGGGCCGGTGAAAATTCTCAAATCTGCCTGGCCCTGAACTTTACAAGTCTGAAAACAGGAAAGTTGACACAACAAAGAATTAATGAACAGTTTCTGAAAAATTTGAAAATATGGGCAAAATTGCTGCAATGTGAGGGTGCCCATGGTCTAGAACTCAAGCTGGAGGGACTGGGGACATTATAAATTTCAACTTGGATCAAAGCTGGAATTTTATGATTTATCAAGTTTCAGCTACAAATCTCAGCTACAAATCCAAACGCTCTGTTTTAGTTGTCGTATCTCCATATGGAAGCTCGGGGCGAAATCCTAGATCTAGTGACTCCATTCCTTCCAAATATCGTTATTCATCCATCACTTGAAACATTCCGAGTGTGCTCTGATCTACTTTGGGAAGGAAAGAAACAAAAGATAGAAACGAAAAAAAAGAGTTCGAGGAGCAAACGCGGCTGGAAAAGGAAAGAGAGTATACGATTACGCGCGGGCGCGCGCGCAAGGCCCCCTTCCCATTCTCAACCAACTTCTTCTTTCTTCTCTTTTTTTTTCTTCGTAGATATGTGACATGGAGGAAAACACTCACATACAACCAAACACTCTTGCTTTGGCAAGGAAAAATGGAACAGAGGGAGAGAGAGAGAGATGGATGAAGGAGGGAGAAGGGGACAAAGTATCCATACATTTTTTTTGTTGACGTTGGCGGAAAGAAGACTTTGATTGGAAAGTAAGTGCATTCTGGATATGACACTTATTAGCAATTCTAAACGAATTTTATGGACTTAGTGGTTTAGAAGCATGACTAGAAGCGGGACGAGATGGAAATGTTTGACCAGTAAAACAACTAGTAAAACAACTAAAACATTTTTATCAAATTCACCCAATGGCGGTACCGGATACGGTTTCGCCAGCTTTCCGACGTCATCCCCTTTACTAGGTACGTCAGGGAATTTCCCAATAACAGGATTTTCAGTAAAGTAGAATAGCAGCTGAAAATAATGGAATGGGGCCTAAATATGCTGTCAGTTTTTAATTCTGAAACCTGCAGTGACTTATATGGTACGATCCAGCCAAAAGTTAGGACTAAAACGTTGTGGGACAGAAATTTTTGGGATTTGATACAATCGGATTAAATAAAAACCGAAACTTAAAAGCGCGTTGACTTAATATTTTAAAGTCTGAAAAAAAGAGAAAATATTAAGAAAAAAGTCATTTACAAAACATCAAAGCAACAAAAAAGTTCCTAACAATGTGTTTTGTAGTAGAACCTTTTGGTTTAGACAACTTTTGAACTTTACTCCCATCATTTTCTCTTTTACAAGACAAACCGAGGGTTTGCAGACTTTTTTCGGTTTTGCACATCCGTTTTCCGAGTGAATTTTTCATTTGGCTAATTTGGTCCTCTCTGTTTAATTTAAGCGGAGAACGAAAGTGCAAGAGCCGGGGGTGATTGGAAAATGGATCAGAGAGACAAAATGGAATAAAAATGTAAAGTGTATCTCTGACGGAGAGCCGACAGGGGTTAACACGATGAAGAGAGCAGGAGACTGGACTGGGACCCCACTATTTGCTGGTATTCAAGTGTATCACGTTACCAATTAAATGGTGGATGGAAAAGAGCTTCGAAAACTGGTTTGAAAAGGAAGAATGGAGATGGAGAGAGAGTGAAAAGGAAGCCGGGAGCTTTTTCTCGTGGAAACAGAAGCACAAATAGGGGTGGCTCTCTCTCGGCAGGGTGCCACGCCCCGCCATAGAGCATGTTTAAGAGCAGAAACACAACCATCACAAAATGAATTATGTAGCAAAAAACGGGAGAGAGAGCTGACACCGACTCCAGGGCGGACGGCTCCCACTGTCGTGTCACATACACGGAATGGAATGGAATTGAGAAGTAAAAAATAGAGATTGTGAAGAAGAAGAAAGGTCAGAGGAGTACATACATGTAGCATGGAAAAGGGGAGGAGTCAGAAAAGGAATCCAAAGTTCATAGGAGAGCTTTTTTGAAAATCTCGAATATCGGAGACTGTAAATTTGAGAAGTGTGACCTTAGAAGGCTTGAAATGTCTGTTCTAGAAAAAAGGAAACAGAAGGTAGACTTTTAGGGTTCGGACGCCGCCTAAATCTTGTGAAAACCTTAGGCTTATGATTTTAGATGTTGGAATACCAAACTTGTCACGGGGCGGGCCGATATTGGATTTTTCTCGCTTCGTCGGATCGGTGTTCGAAATTCGAAAATTTTGAAAACTTTGAAATTTTTTTGAATTTTTATCTAAAAATGTCGAATTTTTGGCTATACTTCAGCATTCAATCAAAAACTAGTTGTTCATCAAGAAATTGGATTATTTTTAAATGTAAAATCTTTTAAAAATTCAAAAAATGCGGTCAAAAAATAGGTTCCTTTTCTTGGGCAGATCGGGCCGCGCCAAAATTTAACAAGTTTGTGGATTACAAATGAAAATTTCAGAAATTTGAAATGTAGAACTCAAAATAATGCCTCTAAATCTGAACTGAAGTAGTCTGGGTTCACGATTGTATATTTCAGAAAATAATCAACCTGGATTGGAACCTCGACTACTGAGAGAAAAACTTGAATTTTTTAGGATAATCAGAAATTTGAACAGATCAGTCGATGACGTCTTGACTGAGACCGTCAAATTTGAAAATAGTGAAAAATGATAAAATTAGGCACCATCCCTGTCAAATTCTCTTTCCAACTATGTTGACTTTTAAGACAACAATCCTCAATACTGTGAGCATGTAACTCAATTCTTGTCTTAAAATTTCTGAAACAAATCAAGTACATCCACAGACAAACCATCAAAATTTCAAAGACAAATTAGACAAAACTTCTCTGACTAATCACTAGAAATATCCGTCCCCTTCTCTATTTTTTGCCAGACACTTTGTGGTCAACAGCCCATCTTTCTCAAGTTGACAGCTGAACAACATGATTGACAGCTAGAGAGAAAAGAGAACGTTATCAAGGTGTGAATACATGTGTGTGTCATGACTCCAGATGATTTTAAGAGTCGCCGTCGCGTGTCTCGAATACGTTTGACGTTAACGACGGAACAAAACGGAACAAAAAGAGGGGAGAGAAGCACAAAAAAGGAGTGAAAAGCAACACATACAAAAAAGGCGAAAGAATGGAGAAAGAAGGAATTGTTTGGTTGCAAACGGGAGGCAAAACGGAGAGCAGCAGAGGGGGGCACGTCACCACACACAATGTCAGCCCATTTGAATAAATAACGTCACATATTGAGAATAGTAGCGGAAAAAAATAAAATGTAAAGGATAAATGCATTGGGGGATAAATGCAAAACTTGAATAGTCTAGACTTCTGAAAAAACCTTTACGACTTTTAGTAACACAGCTGTGTTCAATGCAATCAATCTGAGAATCAATTTTATAACACCTGGTGTATAATCCAGAGTGGTTTGGGATTGCTGAATAACTAGATTTCAGCAAAAGAGTGGGGGTCTAGTAGATAGAATAATCGGTATAAGCACAATTAACTTTTCAGAAATACTGCTATTTTACTGATGTGATTTAAGTTTAAAACAGTTATTATAATTACCAGTAATGGAATCTCAAATACTTGAAAGCTATTGCCGTAGGTGAGATGAATAGCTCAGTTTCAAAAATATCAGTTATTCCCAATTTTGTAGACAAGATCTTTTAAAACTATATCAGCTATATATTCTTACTAGGGAAGGTAATGTTTAGAGTTATAAGACGCAAGCTATATCATTGGAAAGCTGGAAAAACACTGAATTCAAGAATATATCTAGTTATTGCACCCTACGCATAGTATTTGAGAAAAACAAGGTAAAAGTTAGGAAAAATATTGAATGATCACCTTTTTAACACGCGAAAACTGCAAAATGTTTTTCGCATGTTAGAAAAGTAACTTTTAAAAAACTTTTTGGATCTTGTTTTTTTACTGGATGTATATTTGGAGTCAGCGTTCTCTCAGCTTCCCAATGATATAAGTCACGTCCTATATCTCCAAACTGACTCCATGACCGTCCCTAGTTAAATCTGATTCCCGTCTTGGGTAAGAGTTCGGCACCTTGCCGTCACTGTAGCTTAAATTTTGACGTAACCGAAAAGTTGTCATTCACAAAATTGAAGAGCTGGGAATTTTATAAAAACTAGCACTGCTCCACAAAGTTGCAGACGCTTCCAGTTCTGAAAATTTCTGAAAACCTGAAAAATACGGTTTTTGAATAAGTTTTACTGTTAATTTTGTGATTTTAATCTTGGAAGAAAATCAAAACAGTTACAACCTACTCTCATATTTCCGATATATATCTGTACATCAAACCAAAAAGTTCTCGAGAAGAACGAAAAGAAGACAGATGAAAGTGAAACGAATGAAAAACGATGGCATTTAAAAAACTCTAATCGCACCCCGTCCCCCCGTCAAATCGAGAACAGAGAGAACCTCTGAAGCACCTCGAAAAATGATGGATGCAGTCATTGGAGGGCCTTATGACGAGACCGATTGAATAAAATAGAAGAGAATTCATCAAGAGAATGGCTTTTCTCCCCTTTTTCCCCCTACTAAAAACTTTTTGCCCCGACTCTTTTCGGCGAAAAAAAAACGAAATTCGAGATGTGGTCTTACTAGGCGTAGTAGTGCTCATGGGATGGCAGAAAAAACTGGGAGTCGGAGGCGAGGGTTTTTACGAGTAGTATTTATACATGTTTTCACAATTATTTCCCAGCATTTTTCAGCGTGGCGCTGTTTTTTCATGTTAGTTGTTCAGGGAATATTAAAAATACGACGAAAATTGGAACAGGTGAATTTGAATCGGGATTTGTTATTGTATAGATTGAAAAGATTCAGGTCAATTGATTCAGGGTAAGATTCAAAGGTTTATGCTAAACCTGAAACGAAAACGATTTGCAAATGAGTAACGGAAAGAAGGAAGTTTTTTCTTACTCCTTTTATAAAAATCCTAGGGATTAGTACTCGGAAAGGGACGGCGAAGGAGAAGAAGGAAGTGACGTGGAATTTCAGAATGGTTTTGGTATGCATCAACTTGGAAAGAGGTAAGATGACGAGATTGTTTGCTGGTTGCTGAAAGAATTAACGTGGTGGGAGGTAAACTGTTGTAAGTAAACGGTAAAAGGCTTTCTATACAATTGAATTTTTTGCAAGGAAGTTTCGTATAAAACAGTCTTATACGAGCTTACTAGGGACCCCAAGGTCTCTAGGCCGTGGAGTTATGGAACGTGATCTATATAATTGGAAAGTACAGAAAACGCTGATTCCAGATATTTATTCAGTTTTTGCCCTCGATGCCTGGCATTCGAGAAAAACGAGGTCAAAGTTAGGAAAATTACAAATTATCACCTTTATGACAGGAGAGAAAGTTGTTGGCATTTTTCGCGTGTTAAAAAGGTAATAATTCTTCGTTTTCAGAACTTCGATCTTGTTTTTCTAAAATACCAGGCCTCGAGGGCCAAAACATAATATATATTAGGAATCAGCGTTTTTCAGCTTTAAAATGATATAGGTTAGGTCCCTCCACCTAGAGGCCTTCAGTAGTTAGTCAATATAACGATAACACTTAATTTTTTGTGATCAAAACTTTCAGAATCAAGCTGAGTGCCTACGGTTTTTGAATTCGTAATTTGTAATCAAGAGTTTATGGAAAATATATTAAGAACAAGCATTATTCCTGGGAATAGATGATTTAGGTATTGAATGACAAGATTTTAAATATTGTAACAACAAAATTAAAAAGTATACAAGCTAAAAATTAATTCTGTAGAAACCTTGAAATCATGTTTTACCATTATTGGTTACATGCCACATTAATAAAAAATCAAGTAATAAATGAGATTGAAATCTATTTCTGACCTACAAATGAATTCATGAAAAACCTTTTTTGTTGAATTGAATCCAAAACACAAATGAATTCTAAGCCCTAATAGAATTCTTTTGACGTCTTCAAGAAATCTTCATTTAGATTTTCAATCTCTTATGCAAAGATGCAACATTTTTTGTTTCGCGAAAAAGGTTTCATCAATCTAATTCAGGCGCCGCGCATTTCATAATGAAGGGGTACAAAAAAGTGTCATAAAATGTGTGTGTGCCCTTCTCCTCCCACTATTCAAAACCATTTCAGAGAAGGCGCAACAACAGAGAGAAACAAAAATCGATGGGCTTCTTCTCAAGAGGCGTACGGAGGAAGAAAAAGAAAAACGGAGCAAAAAAGAAGAAAACGAAACGAGAGATGGAAGAGAAGGGACCTCTCTTCTTTTCTTCCCCTCTAAAGCTTTTGAAAGCCTCTCTCGAAAAGCATAGCACACATTCGAACCACAAAGAAAAAAACGCCGACACGAAGAGAAGGCATGACGGAATAAAAATGGAGACGACGTGGACTCGAACGAGAGGAAAGAATGACAGAAATCGGAAACGTTCAGAGAATTTTTCTGAAGAGACGACGGAAAAGTCCAATCGGCTCAATTTCATTTCGAGTTGAGAGAGAGAATTTTCCTTTTTTGGAGAATTCTGGAGTGTGGATTATGGAAAATGGGTTTTTATAAAGTTTAGTACGGAAATAACTTTTTGGAAGATCAGAATTCCGGAAATTTTCGGGCGGGAGGATTATATGACCCTAAAAAATAAAATCTGACACATTATTTTATTTTGAAAAAGTTTCATTTTGTTCTAGTTGTTTGAAATTTTATATTTTCGGGTCTCACCACGACTTTAAAGGCGCATACGGTACCTAAAATAATTTTTAATCCAAAGTGTGTCATGATTATACTTATTTATAAGGTCTCGTCACGCTGAATTCAAAAATTTAGTTAAATCTAAAATTGGACTTAAACTCATAGAGGTACTTAAATGTTTCAAAATTTTCGAAAGTTTTCGAAAATCAGTAACTTTATCAGTTTTTGACGGATTTTTAGGTTCTTATAGTTAGGCTCAAATTTCATTATCTCAATGCAACTTTTGATTCTTTTACCTTTCAAAATATGAGATTTTTCGGGTCATAAAACGATTTTCATATTTTAAGAGGCGTTTTTCAGTTCTACTTTGCATAGATGCCGATGAAAAAGAAGTTAAGTTTCCATGATTATCCAATTAATGCAACTGACTGAACTCCTATTCCATTTCATTCCCACTAATGGTGTTCTTTATAATTTAATGACTGGAATTGAGAGAAAATTCCTGAACAAATGACGTCAATCAGCTTATGAAAGGTCACTCCCCGTCCCTCTAGTAAATAAAAGTTCAAAAAATTGCAGTGCCGTCACAACTACATTACTATTTGGATCAATATCAAAACACACAAGTAACAAAAAAGAAAATCCAGTTCTACTTCTCCCTCTCTTCTTCTTTTTTATTTTCTGACGTATGTTTGTGTTCCTCCTGCCATAATCCTGGATTTACGACAACTCATTAGATCGGTAAAAGAAGAAGAAAAAGAGAAGAGAGATGTTCATTTGAGATGTGTGATCTCTCTCTCTCTCTCAATCTTTTCGAAAATTCCTTGGAGCAGGAAAGAGCAGCTGTTTGACCTTGAAGCAAGATGTGTTGCGGTAGATTTGTCACAACTCATCACAACATTCCTTACTGGAGGTTCAAAACGTTTTCATAATGTTTGGAAGGAGGTCAAATTTTGAAATTTTTATGATCTGTCTGTTCAGGGAAACCCGTGGAAAAAATTAGGAGCGATACTAGTCAAGCATGAAAATGCGACCTTCCGAATATGACTCATTTTTTTTCAACCAATATTTTGATGTCTGCTGCAGTGAACACTTTCAAAATCTAAAACTTTTTTTGTATTTGACCCAGTTTTCGTCACTGCATTGGTATGAGATCCATCCTCAGAAAATGTTTTCAGTCTGTATGAAAGCAGTTTCCTATAGTGACAAACAAGAAAAGAGTAATCAAAATCTACAATAAAAATATGTTCATGGTCGATGATTGAGTTTTGTTCTGTCAGAAAGTAGGCTGCACGCTACTACTTCTTCTTCTGCTTATGGCACAATTCGACGAGCGAGTTGATCGCAAAGTCGTAAGCTTCGAATGTGTCAAATGTGTTGCATCGAGTGAAACTGAAAATTTTGTTTGAATATTTCTAAAAGAATGGGAACAAACCGAATCGCTTTGATTGTGTCTCCATGCTTCACTCTTCCGTACTTCGTCAAACGGTCGAGTTCAAGATCAATGAATGCCACCACGCCGCATCTAAAAGAATGAATTTCTAAATAAATATGATTTCTCAAATTGTACAAACTACCCACCTTGTAGCTCCATCTTTGCAGATGATAACAGTTGGTCCCTTCAACGGACTTCCCAAATACTTGCGTGTTCTCTCCACCATCTCCACCAATTCTGCCGGAGTCATTTGATCAGCACGATTGAACTTGACCGCCTTCAGATTTTTCCCATGATCCTTGATGACTGCAGTGGATAAATCGTCGGTTCCCTTTTCTCCCTTCTTTGTTGGCAATTTTTCGAATTTTGGTGCGATTTGACTGAAAACTTTTATGTAACTTTTCAGTCAAAAAGTCCCCACTGCTACCTCGAATAATCATCTGAAGATTCCGCAATGATAATCGCTTCCGCCTTCACATGATCCACCATTTTGAAGAAATCCTTGGCAGCGGCTTCGTCACGGGGAGCTTGAGCAAGAATGTACTGGTCTTAAACAGAATAATGAGAAGGAGTTACTCGGAATCAGGACGACTCACTTGGTCTCAAACCTTCAACCCACGACGCATGATAATACTCGAGATCAGGAACGATGACACGACTTTGATCATACAACCAGACACTTTCCGAAGCATTCTTCTCTTTCGGTGCCCGGAAATAGTTTATGAACGTCGGTGACTCCAAATAGTACTCCTTGTACAACTCAGCTACTCCCGCCTCGAAAGATTTTGCGGGAGTTTTTCCGATAACCTGGAGACTTGGATGGTTCACAAGTATTTATTCCTCTCGGATACTTACAAAGTCACAGAACTTCTTCGGCGACAGCATCGTGGTCTTCTTTTTACGAGTGGAACGTACCGACATTCGATTGGTTCCTATAGCGAGAGCGGTCGCTTTACCGTTTGTTTGCAAGGTGTCCGCCATTTTTCTGAAACCATGATGCATAGCTTGAACCCTTCAGAATCAACAACTCACCGTTACCGAAGACAAACTGTTGACCAGCTCACACAACACAACGCTTCTTGTCGAAGGTACTGATTTCGATTTTGATTGTTTCGATCGATAAGGGAATCTAAAGTTGACCCGGTGGCCTGACAGGAAACTGGAAAGGTTGACGTGAATTTCAGAATATTTTTCTTTCAACAAGCTCAAAAATAAAATTCATGCGTGAAATCTAGACATTTTCTTTCTTCTGAATTGAATAAACCTTATTAAATCACACGAACTCGTTTAGTCATAAACATTCTAACCTAATAGTTCGAAAAAACATTTGGAGCATGTTTTCCTCAGCAGGTGGTTTTTTTTCAGCAGACATTTAAGTGTCCTACTATTTTGGAAACTATTTTGTTCCTCAGTTTTGTTTAGAACTTTTTTGTGAAACATTTTGATTCGGTGTACTTTTAGCAGGTGAAATCAACAACCTATCGAATCAGATTACCACAACAAATTTGTATTCTTGAGAAGGTTTTTTCTAGTTTTGTCATGTGGAATAACATTTTCAAAGAGTTTTTCTGCTCTATTGCAACTCAAGAAAGTTTCAGTTTTTATACCTTTTTTTTCTATTTCATTGGATTTAGATATCAAACGGTTGCATCGAGAACTCTGTTTCAAACGTGACATTGTCATAAAACTGCATTATAGCAACACTGTTCTGAATTTTCAGCTACCAGGATATCAATGAATTTCTGTTTCCCAATTACATTCACTACAATAAATAATATTTTTCTCTGAACATAACAAATTCCTAAAACCTTCGATAGAGCGAAGTTTTTCGATACTGAAGAGCATGAGAATTTTCTGCCTTTGAACAAAATTTGCTCACGTACTCTAGACTGAGCTATCACTGAAACCAAATGAGCAAACGCTATCATGCAAAGAAATAAGATATAGAGGAGATACCAGAATCTTGTCGAAAAGCGAATCTGATCAAGTGCAGTGAGGCGCACTTACCTCTCACTTGGAGTGATCTTACATATATATGAGTACTAACACTGAACTATTCACCTTCTAATTGGGGCGCACTTTGCCTCTTGAAGAACCGTAATGTCTTCTGGCCTGTGTGTTAATGTCACATGATTCTAGTTTGAGAGCAATGAAACGAAGATTATGTCCTTCATAACCTTCAATTGGCATTTTGATTCCATACTCTTTTTGTTGATTCATTTCACTTTATTTTCCTTTCTAACACCAATTTTTACAATTTCACTCAAACAACTTTCAGAATGCTTATCTTACTTTTTTAAAAGGAAAAATAATGAGAAACGAACAGAAACATTGTTCTCCAAAAGTGGGCGGAGTCTATTTTTCTGTTCTTTCCTCTTTTGAGCAAAACACTCTTGCTTCATTGTTTTTCTCTTTCTTACCTTCTCTCGCAATTTCTGACATTTTTCTGTAGTGAAACGTAAGAATTTCAGATGAATTGGGTCACTATATGTCAGATGATTTATGGGATTCCTTCGTTTTTATTGCTATGGTTTTTCTTCTGTCTACCAATTATTTATAAAAAGAAATTGAGCAATCCGTTCTATAGATTACTGCAAATTGATCTGATGGTGGTAAGTTCAATGTTTATGAAAAAATATAGTGTAGAATCTATTTTTGTTTAGTTTTTACGAGGAGATAGACACGAGGAGTACCGTTCCGCATGTGTAGTTGAGTGCTCATGACTTTTAGAATATTAATTAAATTTGAGTAGAAAATATGGTCGGTGTCGAAATAAACAAATAGTGTCGTTTTCCATTTCAGAAGTATACGGTAGTCCTGCAAACCTAACAACGTACCCAAAACATTCCCATGATCGTTGAACTTTCCCATTCCCTTCTCATGCAGACACTCATGTTACTTCGTAAAATTCAATTTAGTTAGTCAGAAGGAAAACCAATAACTGTGACGTAGCGTGCTTTTGAATTCTTGATTCTTTTCTCACTGACTCCAATTGTAACATTCAGCAGGAAGTAATTATTTATAACAAAAATGTTCGTAGTTTCCTGAATCACCTGTTGTGCCTGAAGTGTTAACAAAAAACTTTATGAAAAATCAAAAAGTCATCTCTCTCAACAAAAAACACTTCCAGAACATTACATGTTACATAAACACATGGACATCAATACGTTTTGAATATTTTCCGGAAGGAGTGAGATATTTAATTATATTGGAAAGAGCACTACCGGGTATTTTGACTGTGTCGAAGTGTCTCGTTACGGTGTAAGTTCACGCTCGAATAGAAAGCTGATTGACATGAAATTCGACAGATATTTCCACATGCAAAACGTAACTGGTCTCTCTTTGGTAGTGTATCGTTTCACTTCTGTACATTACTTGAACTCGGAACAGGTAGATTATAAATATATTTCTCAGATTCATACATAAATTTAATTTCAGCATTGGAACCGGTGGTACTTTCTTGTTCCAATCTTCGGAGTCTTCTATTCATTTGCTGTATTATCTCCTTGGTACATCAGTGGAAACCTAGTTACAAGAGTCAGGCTGATTAATGGAAGACTTGAGAAATCTGTGAACCAGGTTTCATTTCTCTTCCATTTTCAAGAGAACTGTTTTATTTTAGATAGCACTTTCCACTCATGCCGCTGTGAATCCAATCTTCGCAACATTTTATTTTATGCTAATATTGTTAATTGGAGTATGGACAACAGTTAAATTAGAAGAAAAAGGGAAGAAAAGTCACTCGAGTCAACACAGGCATTTTGTGAGAAAATTGAACAGAGTTATAGCATGTAATAGTTTTTTGATGTCGGGTAACTTGATACTTCTGGTGAGGATTTACAGGAGTTGTAAGTGAATTAATAAAGTATTTTCAGTTCGTGATGAGTATTGCTTATATATTTTATATACCTTTATTGATACTGGAAATTCAGTCGATTGTGGTGACGTTTACATCAGATATGGTGAGTTGGGGATTAGAAATTTATCAAAGGGACGAATTTGAAGTTGAGCTGTCTAATTGGCTGTCGGGAAAAAGCGGACTGTATAAAGTAGTCTTGTCACGGGCCGGGCCGGTCCGGGTCGAAATTTAATTTTTCGGCCCGGCCCGCTGGGCCCGTTTTGCCAAATGTTTTGGAAGATTTTGAAAATTTGAATGTTTTGAATTTTTTGAAAAAAGAATAATTTAAATTCAATCAAAAAGTGAATATGTATGATAATTCGATCACTTTTTCTTTAAATTTTCGAAAAATTTCAAAAAATGTTGTTAAAAAATAAAACCCACCTTCGCAAAAAGTTTAAGTCTTGTTGGTGGAGAGAATGACAAATTTTTTGAAGCGAATAGTAAGAAAATACCGATAAAATTAGAATTTTTGATGCATAACGACAAAATGAAAATTAGAAGAATTCCCTTTATCAGCAGATCCTCTATTACAGGTTTCACGGTAAGCTAGAAAATAATCTTTCGAAACTTTTGACCAGTCATCTGATTTCCCTAGCGCCATGTGACTTTTCGAAAAATGATTCATCTGACTACCGAACACAATCATATCCGTTCCAATTAAAGTTCTGAGAAGATCCACATTCAAAAATCTTCCAGGTAACGCTCGCAATGCCTTACATCCTCTTCGCATTCGATTCCAACATCCGACGATTACTTCGAATTGAAAAGACTCCTGATATTACGAGACAGTTCAACAGTTGTTCTGGCAGAACGATATCAAATTACGCAATAAACTAACTTATTGTTATTACTTATGATGAGAAGCGATCTTCGATCCATATGATTAATGAAATGATATCATCACTCAATCATCTTATCATCTTCTCCTTCTTCTTCTTAGTTTTTCTGTTCTAACCCATATCACTTTTTCTGTTTCTCACTTACCAAGTTCGGCGAGAACAAGAAGAAAAAAGAAAAAGAGAGAGATCGATTCCAATTTGTGTTTCCTATTTTTCAATTTCTTCTCCATCTTCTCGCCTGTTTTTGTTTCGATTACCTTCAATGTGTCTATTTATTTTAGAATGAAAAGATCAATTTGAAAACCTGTTGCTTTTTTGTTTTCTCTTGCAAGTCTCCCTACGGAACGTCTTCTTACCTACCATAATATTTCAGGTCATCAGATGTGGCCTATAATTTTATTGGGCATTGCTGGAATTGTGTCAGCTGGAAGTCCAGGGACAAATGGAGATATCAATCAACCACAGTTACAAAAAGAATTATTGGAGGAGGCAAAAGTGAGAACTTCAAATTTGAAAATTCTGAAAGCCTGAGCTGTTTTGTTAATTGAAGATTTCTGAAAAAAAGGCTAACAGTTCTTTGAGAAAAACTTGATGTAATGATAGGGCTTTGTCTCATTAACTCATAACTCGTCTCAAACTCCAGCCTACCTTTTGATAGATACCGTTGTGTTACAATTTTTCAAAACGTGTCTAAGCAATTATTAGGAAAAGTAGGTCAAAAAACAAATCTACTTCCTGGTCTCCACATAACAATTTATTCAGGTTTACCTCTTCAAATTTGGCTACATGATCCCTGACGCTCATCAACCGGTCAAATCAGTACAGGAACCAACTCAACAACAGATTCATGATGCTCTGATGTATATTTTATTTTTATTTTTTAATTTAGATTATTTCAAAGTTTTCAGTCGTTTCCAATCCGCATTCTTATACTACTCATCGGGTACTGTTGATGTTCCAACTCAAGCAAAAATGAATGAATGGAGATGTGCAAATAATGATATGGATAGAGGATCTCCGATTGCTCGTGAGTTCTATTTGCTAGTTTGAGTATGATCATTTTATTATTTTAGCCGCTTCAAAGAAAGAGTTGTGGACCAAAAAATCATTGACCTACAAGATTGTGAACACTCCGAAGACACTTTCACAAGCTCAGATCAAATCAGCAGCCCACGAGGCATTCGAGCAATGGACGAAAGCCAGTGGATTCAAATTTGTGGAGACTACAGCTCAGAACCCAGATGTCACTATCACATTCTACGACGTACCACAGAGCAATTTGAGAAGTAAGAAAAATGTTTTATTTGAAGTTTTTTTTTCCTAAACCAAGTACGTTCCAGTCGCCGGCAGTGCGTCCAAACCACTCAACAGTCATATCATCTTGGATAAGAACCAAGAATGGGCATACAAGTCACAGGCACCAATGGGAATCTCTTTATACCATACACTCCTTCACGAGATTGGACATATTCTTGGATTACCACACACGTTCTATCGAGGATCCATCATGCACCCAATTTTCAAGCCAGTCCTTCTTCCATTCGGTACAGTGGACACTGTTCCAAATGTTGATCGTCTTGCGATTCGCAGAATTTATGGTGAGTAATTTGAAAGTTCGAATCTAATTGAGTGACCACTTGATGATTCAATGTTCCGTTACAAATCAGAAAAGAAGAGAAAAGTGTAGTCATGGTTCAGTGATCAGAAAGATTGTATTAAGGAAAACCAACTGGGGTGGGGGTGGCTGTCGCGCCATCGGCGCATTTTTTCGAGTTTGAGAGTTTGAAAAACAAAAAACAAAACAGAGCTCCCGGTTGATAAATTAGTGTTTCTCATACCTCTCACGGCCTGGCCCTGCCCGGCTTCAAAAATGAACCAATTTTTTCAATTTTTTTTTTGAATATTTTTCAGTATTTCATCGAAAATGTGAACATTTCTGATGACTTTCCAGAATGTCTTCTAATTCTGAATGGTAGTCGGAAATTTGACTTCTTTGAGAAAATTTTCAAACTTTTCAAAAAAATCCAGAAAATTTGAAATTTTAATTTTGGCGCCAAAATGTCCGGGCCTTGACATGTATAGTGTTTTTTCTATTTTTTAGATTCAACATTCAACATTTTTCGAATCTTATCTTTTTCATGATCAATCTTCAAAACACTTTCCTGAAGTTCTAGATCAGGTACAAACTTTTTTTTCATCTTTACTTAGTTTCACAAGTCACAAAACATAATTTAATTACTCAACTTTGATTCAAAGTCTATCTTGGATTCTAGCCTTGACTCTAGCCATTAAGTGGAATATAGCCTCACATTTTCCTATTTATAAATCTCTTCCGAATTTCGAAAAACCTCGTTCTCTTCCCAACGAAACCAAAAGTCATTCGTGGTTTTTTTGTGTCCATCTCGTGAAGAACAGCTGCATTCTCCCCAGTCAGCTCTCCTGCTCTCCTTCTCTCGCTCCTCCATTTCTCATAGAATTTTCCTTTTCGTTTCACCCATTTCACTTGTGCCAGTGTGGCTCAAGATGAACTTGATTTCATCTCTGTTTCTTCTTCTTTCTATTTATGTTCTCTGTATTGAAAGTGGTCC
Source organism: Caenorhabditis latens (assembly GCA_002259235.3). NCBI lineage: Eukaryota > Metazoa > Nematoda > Chromadorea > Rhabditida > Rhabditidae > Caenorhabditis > Caenorhabditis latens. The sequence continues at coordinate 4,927,843 of CM056096.1, forward strand.
ACCTGGTATTGAGATAAGTGATAATGATGTTGAAGAGAACAATAATCAAGAAGGAGAAGCAACTACTGGAGAAGGTTTGTAAAATATGATCGTGTTGGATTTTGTTCGGAATGCAGTGTTCTTTGTGCTAGGTTAGTGTTGAGATCCTTGGTTGTCTTGGGACCGTGATGGGCAAAAATTCAAAATAGCTTACTTACTACCATCTTCAAAGTCAGGAATTCCTGGCATTCACTCTTCAAGATTTCAAAAAAAACTTAAAAACTTGACCGGAAACATGTGACATGCTCTCACTGGCACACTTGTCAGATCATATATCTTTCCTTGTTCATCTTTTCATTTTTTCTTCTTTTCAGGCCTCTCGTCCATCGATCACTCGGTTCCGTCATCCGACGTTGCTCAATCAAAGTGCCCAAAGCATATTGACTCGGTTGTAGCCAGTGAGTATTTTCAGATTGAATCCAGACATATTTCTTGTTTATTTTTCCAGTCAACGACCAAGAATGGCTGTTATTGCGTGACAACAAGGTGTACAAATTGAACAACAGAAAATTCGTCGACTCCGGTCGTCCGATCCAACAAGTGTTCCCACGTGGACCTCAATTCGTGAATGCCACCGTCTCGTCGGGTCCGTTGACTCTGCTATTCGTGGAGAGAACTATTTATGGATACGAATATGATGGAGTGCAGTTCACGTTAGTTTGAAAATTCCGTTTCACCTGGAACTCGATAAATTAATAATTTCAGAGAAGCTCAAAACTATCCAAAGGAGCTCCATGATCGCGTACTTTTCTACCCACAAGGTGCATTCCCACTTAACAATGGAAGTGTCATTTTGTTATCTGTAAGTAACTTTCTACTCTATTACCCTGGCACAGTTCTTACAACTGTGCTCTACCGAAATCCCGTTAAAAATGTCTCATTTTCTCTGAGTCTCTCAATTTCGCACACAATCTTTTTCGGTTTCGGTAGAGCGCGGTTGTAAGAAGCGTGCCGTGCTAATAGTTTTCTAATCTCCAAATATTGTGATTCAGGGAAATGTGTTCGCCACATACAACGTGAATCAAAACGCCCCATCTTTCTTAAACGACAAAAACCGCTACTTCCCAAATCTTCCTGAAGACGTGAGAAGTGGAATCGAGAAGACTCAAGGATTCACAGACTCCTACTATATGTTCGATGAGGCAACTGTCTCCGACTACGATATGAACTCAAAGCAGGTGCTCCAGTTGCAGAACATTCCAGACTTCTTGAAATGCGCCTAATTTGTATAAATTTTGAATAAAATGTATGACCTGTGACCTACTAATAATCTTTTATTAATGTCAATATCATTGGAATAAACGTATCATAATGTACTTGGATGATAGCATTCGATTGATGGTGCCCGGTTCAACGTTCTTCTTATTATTTGTATCCGATGCTCGTGTCTTCTAGACCTCCCTGATTCTCCAGTGGCAAATATTGATGGTTCACGACTTGAAACTACTGGAGAAGCAGTTAGTACTGGTTCATGTAATTGTTGATTTCTTAATTCTTCTTCTACATCCAATTCTCCTTCATCGTCCGAAGCGATATCACTGATTGTGTTCAACTCATTTTCAGCGGGAAACATCAATTCTTCTGCTGCATTTTCGAATACAAAATTTGATTCCGGTAATCTTTGTGATTTTTGTTTTCCACCGATTTTCTTCTCGGCAGCTACAAAACATTATACGGAAATAAGAAGAAATAACAAAAAACAACTTACCAAACACAGGTCCAAGTAGCTCTGAATTGTGTCGACGATAGAAGAGAAAAACAAAAAGAAGTAAGCAAGTGAACAAAATTTGGATAAGGAATAGAATCCTGTCACGGATAAGGGACGGATCGGTAAAGTTGAGAAGGAGGTTTGATATGTAGAAAATTCGAAAAAAGTGGTCAAATAATAGCTTGAATACCATTGTCACGTAGATCAAAATCTTGCCAATTGCATTATAGATGCCGCATTTTATTAGAGCTGAGCACTTGTCATAGTAGAGAATGACTGGAACAGATAAGCATTTCGTTTCATTCTAGAAAATTTTGAAATTCGGAAAACTCACTTGAAATCACATGAAGTGCAATAACCACTGTTACATAACACATTATATTCTGAAACTTTTCTCATTTTTGCAGTTCTCAGATATCAGAACATACCTCAATCACTATAAGTAACCCTATGGCAACTATAATCAAAATAAGATTAAGCACCGAAAATTGCATTATTACTTTCAGTGGGAGAGCGAAGTCTGCGTAAAAGATTGAATAAATCATAAAGTTAGACATGATGACGTAGAATATCTCGATTCCAGTGACAATTTGTAGATTTATTCGTTCAGAGAACACGGAGAAGCGCTGGAAATTTAATTAGTTTAAAAATTTTAATATTTGAACTCAATAGCTCACCTCAACACCCTCAAACATAAGATAGTCTATAACAAATTTGATCTGAAAAATAACTTTTTTGATACAGAATCCGTTAAGTTCCCCGGAGCCTCACCGTTAGAAAAATAATAACTATTGCTGGTCTCGCATACATTTTTCTGTGTAAAATAACAATAATAATTCTGATAAAAAGCAAAGCAATTGTGAAAATAGGACACCAGTTAGAGTAGAGAACATCATTCCAAGGGATTGAGGAGGCAACCGATGTGGTTTGAAGCATTTTTTCTGAAATAATGGGTTCGGGATAGCGAGAACAAATAAGGTCAAAAAGACGGAGAAGTGAAAGGAACGAATTTGGAATAGGTTACCTAAACTTTCAGAACTCCATCAGGAACAAACTCATTGCAGGTTAAAAATATTCATCTAGGACTACAGTTTTAAAGTTTTCCATTTAAATAATGTGTGTGTATTTCTGAACTTATGTTATCAGGTCATTCCATTCAATTTGGTTAAGACTTTTCAAAATAGATTTCATGATCAGTCAAAATCTAACAAAATGCAATTTGAGGAGCACGTAGCTGAGTGGTTTTACAACCTGACAGTTCAATTTATTAGAGCTTATTGGTCTGCTTGACATTTCAAATTTTTAGAACGAGTATTATATGAATTATGCTTTGAATGGAAAGGGATATATTTATTTTCTAGGGTTAATAAAAAATTTCAACGAAAAAACATCACTTTTCCGGTACATGGACTAACTAGAATCAGCTGTCCCATTTCACTATCCCCCGGAATATTCTCAGAAATTAACAAAGAAAATAAAAACAAATCCGGGATTCTATTTCTGTCAATAGCTCTCCTTATCTTTTTGTTGTAATTACTAGAAGGAAACAAACAAAAAAAAGAAGAAAAAGACAAAAGAATTGTTAAGTTTATGTTTTTTGTCAAACGACAGATTTGAGAAAACGAAGCAAGGGGGTCCTAATGAGATTCTGATGAAAAGAAAACACGAATATCAATGAACACAAAATCTGGTCACTAGACTGTCTGGAGAGATCCTAGACAGGAAATTGGAATATAGTAAATGTAAACTGAGGGGGCACACACAATGAGTAAGAAATGTCTACAGGATACAATACAATCCAATTTCTCATTGTGATACGAATTAGTTATTAGTTCAATAAGGAATAAATGACGTGATCTGCTCTCAAAACTTTCATCCGAAGTTGTCTCAAGGTGCTAACTGATTTTTTTTCTCTTTGCTCTAGAAGAGACTCGAGAAGAGAGGAAAGAGTTGGAGAGTAACTGGTGATTATCGCTCGACATACACAACACCAGACCCTAGATTTGGTTGTTAGATATGTTCAGCTGTCGCCTGTTTTTTGAATTAAGAGGAAATGAGAACGATGGAGGTAAAGTAGGTTACGGTCAGAAGGAAGAGAAATGTCTGAAATTGAATTGAACGATCGAGTTTGTCGGCCGAGTTCAATAGTTGAGAATAAGTATAAGAATCAAAAAAAATTGAGTGGAAACTGGCAATTAGAGTATAGATTTTTAGAGCATAATTTGTACGTACCAGGCATGAAGTGGTACCGGAGGACAGATTTACACCTGTCTTCATGGAATAAATGGGTAGTTCGGGAGTTCTTTTTGTTTGCTCTTGGCTTGTCAAAAAACGATATGAGTAGTTTTTATCTAATCTTTTTCAGAAGGTCGAAATTTAATAAATTAGGCGATTTGCTCAAATCAAGGTGAGGTTCTAATGAAATCGAGCTCCCTCAAACTGTAAATCAGTGGCTGTGTGCTTGAAAAAAGATGAACCTTCCATACCTTAACTGAAATCTTGTATCAAAGCTGATCAAACTGTTGCACCATCGATTAACTTTTGGGCAATTTTCCTAAATCAAAAATGTCTAACTGTGTCCAACAAATCCAGAAAAACTATAACTTCGGTTTCAAGGTTATTTGGAAACGCTGACATTGAAACTCCTTTCAGAAAATGTTTGAGTATTCGCTGTAAATTTACTCATAGGTAGTTTCGACCATTTTGAATACGATAGTAACAAAATCTTCTCCCCATTCCTGCTGCTGGAGCTCAAAAAAGGAGCTCGAAACTTGCTTTGCTATAAATCAACTCAATCGCCTCTCTGTACAGCAAAATGTCTAACTGTGTCCAATAGATTTAGAACTGTTCTACGACATAAAACTGATATAATCCTGACTAGATTCATTATTCTCAAACAACCCGAAAAGTAAAAAAATGGGGCAAACAAGATAACAATAATTATCAAGAGAATATACTACTTTTCTATAACTCTTTTTTCAGCTTCTCCGCCTCCATTTCCTTCTGTTTTCTTCTTTGAATCCGTCGGGAGTTGATGAACTTTGGGTGATTTCGGACGTGTTCTACCATCTGAAAAGGGGAAACTGGTTTTTTACGTTCAGTTAAAATTGGTTTACCTTCTTTACTTGCTCCCGGAATTCACTCGGATCCACATGGTAATTGGCAAATTTCAAATGCTTCTCCCCACTCTGTGGATGGTTCCCTTCATCATCAGAACGAATCAAGTGAATCTGGAACGGGTACAACCACTATTACAAAAAATGTTTGCGACCACTCACCTTTGACTCGGGCCAAGTGTAATACTTGACACCTCTCAATCTTGCCAAATCCGAATAACATCCAGGGTCACCGCAGTTGTATCTGAAGTTTGGAACATTGGAATCCTTTTGATTTGTTTTTTGTATAGGGAACATACATCTCAAAAATTGCAGCCCAATCCGGCAAAAACAATAAATGAGTTAAACCAGCGCCATGCATTCCAATGAAGATGTCAGTTTGGGATGTGGTGTTCAGTTGTCTCAGGAATGGAATCCTTCTGGAAAGATTTCAAGATTAGTTCAAGGCCCTGTATCTCATAAACTGAATGACAGCTGACAATTCCCCTTGATCACCAAAACATCCACTAATCTTTAAACTCACTCATTATAATCAACAACTCGAACGGTGACATTTGGCAAATGTCCAAGTGATTTGAGAAGCTGAAACAAAGACAACTGATATATATCTTTTCTCGTGATAAGAGTGCCACCTTGTATCAGGTTACGCTCCCAATAAAAAGTAGTATTACTACTGCTTCTCTCTCATTCTCTCAAGAGACGTTATGATTATTCGAGAGCTTATTCAATGCCACCCGCTTCTTTTACACTTGTTCTCCTCTCCTTGTCACTCGATCATCGCCGGGAGAGAATATTTATCAGAAAGCTGCTCTTGAATTGTGTTGTTTAGTCTTTCACTAACACAACTTCGATATAAATGTCCATTTTTGATGTTAAGTGATTTTGATTCTTCGGTTGTAACATGTAATTTTAAATCTTTGAATGCCAATATCATATGTGGGCGCTAAATTTGTTTTTGGTTTCGGAAAGTCACGTTTTTTTCCGAATAGTTGTAATTATAGAAATCAAAAAAACCAGAAACATAAAAATTCGAATAAACAGGTTAGGGACTTTAATGAAATGATAAAATATAAGCAAAACTTTCCAAAGTCGTGAAAACTATATAACTTATGAAATAACTACTTATAGTTTGACCTTTGCTAAATTAAATTAATTGGGATAATGAAGTATCTCTTGTAAGTTTTTCAAAATCATGAAACTTTTTGGATAACAATGTATTATGGTCTTGCTTAATTTATTTTAGCCAACTTTTTACTAATTTGCGAGATGTGAACTAAAGTTACATATATTGCTTACATTGAAACATGCTGGAGCCTAACTATTACATGATTTGTGTATGCAATTTCGCATCGCAAATTTAAAAGACACATATTGAAGCTACGACACTGAATTAGCCGCTTTCAAAAGATTCACAATAATAGAATGTGAAAATTTTCCTAACTGTTCCTTTGGTACCAAGCCAACTACTTATGTTTAAATAGTAAAAAGTCCTAAATTCTCTTTTTTCTAGTCCGTTTTCACTATTTCGTGATTCTTTCGAAGCCAACAATTAGTAGCTCTCTAATTTATCTGGAATTGTTCCATTCGAAAGTGTTATTTTTAAAACCTTAGAGTTTGTGTTGCCTATATAATCTTCAATTTTTAACCTCTTTTGTTGAACTAGTTCTGATTTTTGAATCAGATTCATTATCTCTAAAACTCTCTTCTGTCTAACTCCCTCATTGATCGATTACTTATATATCAGATGCAGCTGCGTCGAGCAATTTTTCATCCTCCTCCTGATTTCACATCAACTTCCCCCCTCCTCTCTCTCCCATCCATCCGACTAGCCCCAACAAGAAACCCACAAAAAAGACCCCAAGAGCAGTTGGAAACCGATGCGATTCATTTTCTAAATGATGCACTGCAATGCACTGCTTTTCAATTTTACAACAACATAAGCAAAGAGGCCATGAGAATGTGAGATACGTTTTTGAGTCGTCTATCTCATCTCTCTCGAGTCAAAACTTCCTCTCAATCTTTTCAAAAAATCAGAACTCTTTTCTAATTCAATAATGGCGGCACCTGTGCCGTTTCGAATCGATCAAACAAAGGTATGTAACTCTTTTTCAAGCTTACGGCCTCGGCTCACAAGGGCCCACTAAATGAGAGGAGTGATCATAAATTCGACGATTTGATGACATGTGTCGTCTTCTTTCACTATCATTTCACTTTTATCCGTTCTTCTATCTTTTTTCTCCTTCTTTTTCTATTTGATAGTGAGCATTTGAGAAATAAGAATGAGTCCAAAAACAAACTCGTTATCTGATTTGTTTTATTATTGCAGTCAATGCCTAACTTTCCGCCCACCGTTTACTATCGGGATACCTATGGATTCGATGATCGACCCAGTGAATCGGATAATGATAGTATTACTACAAAGTCAACAGGTAAACATACGTTTTTTTCAGCAGGATTATGAAAAGTAGATAGTAAAACTTACAGGTTAGTGTATATTTTGAACATAAGCTAAACGAAATAACTGAAAATTTCGAAAGTTTATAAAAAAGCACTGATAAAAAATTCTTGTTCATTCGTATTATCCGTACATAAGCGCGTTCCTTAATGTATAATAGAAAAAACAAAGCCTGAATTCCTGATTCTTAATCACTAAAATGCATACTTAATACGGGCCGTGCTGTGCCGATTTCCAAAAATTTCAAAGGACCGGCCCGTGAAATGACAGATATGCTAAAATGAATAGATAGTGTTCTTCCAGTAACAGTCCGAACAACATACAACATAAATCCCGGTGGTGGTGGAGGAATGGCTGTCAACCCAACCTATCAACAGATTCATAATCGGAATATGAATAATGGAGATTCTTCAAAAATGATGAATTATTCACATGTCTCTAACTCATTTCATGTAAGTTTTCAAACTATGTTTCATTGATTGATTTTTTTATTTTCAGGTTGAGCAACTTGTCACATCAAAAATCTTGACACCCAACCCTAGAACAATTCTGATATGTGTACTGATTGCAGCCGCCAGTGCTATTCAATTAGTGAGTCAGAAAGTTAATTACAAATTTTAAAAATTATCTAATTTCAGATGATATTCGCAATGATTGCAGTATTCTACGATGGTCCGTTCCCATGGCCTCTTCTATTATGTTTTCTGATGTTATGTAACTGTTTGGTGATATTTATTTTTATCAGATGTCAACCGACTAGGGCGTGGCTGGTGAGTATTTGATATCTGGGATTGATATTTGATATAAATACAATAATTTTCCAGTATGCCAGTCTGATCGCAGCTGCTTTATCCTTCCTAGAGTGCACTGGTCTATTCTTCTGGACTGCGCTACTCATCAGCGACGAGGAAAAATATCTCGAAAGTGTTGGTGCAAATGATAATCGTATTGTAACGAGTACTCGCATCGCAATGTATATGTGTCAGATGTTGTTTGGACCTATTCATTGTAAGTTTGAAATTAAGAATATTGAGTAAATTTGCTAAGTTTTCAGTGATAGTCTGTGGTCTCATAATCTGGAAGTTACAAGCTCAACTTTCACCTTCCGATGACGTGGTGAATGGATATTTCTTGAGTGAGCCCGAACTCGGACATCAGGTATCTATTTTTAAAGTTTACACCTTTCCAAGAAAATTTCAGAAAATCCTGGTGCCCATTGAACTTCGTCAGATCAGAGATCAAAGCGACGATGAGACCGAGAACGCGTCAATCGGTGTTCAGACGGGCGGATCAAGAAATAATTGAGAACAAGAAATCTGATCTAACTACAAGTCTTTCATGATTTCACTTAATAAGTTGATGTAACTATAAACATTTTTAATTTCACCACCAACCTCTTTGATGTTGAGAATCCGCCGATATGCAGTAGATCTCGATAGAATAACAATTCTCACTTTCTCCAATTCAGCTTTTTGCGGTTTGATTCCTAGTCTGAAAAAAAATTCAAAATCCATTAGAGCGCATCTGCAGCTTATCAGACAAACCTGTGCAAAATAAATTGCGAAAATGTCTTGAATAATGTAGATCCTGAGCATCCATTAACTACCGGACTGTTGTAGAACAGACCGTTCCACTGGCGAGCTAGCAATGGCATCATCACATTTTTAAAGCATACTCGTTTTTGATCTGAATCAATTTGAAAAATTTTTGTAATGTTGAGATGAAAAAAATATATAGCTCACCTAAAGTTTTCAGTTCAATAGGTTCATGTCTTGAGAACGCTTTCCATGTTATTCCATAATAGTGGTCATTATAGCCTCCTGGGTGCTGAAAATCGTCAAAATTTAACACTGAAAACACAATAATAACCGTACAGTCTCCCATAGAATAATGTCCACATCTTGGTCAAATGTTTGATTTAAATGGAAGGAAGCATAAAGATTGAGGAAATCGCAGAAATGGTGATATCTAATAAAAGCTCTTGAAGCATAGTTGTTTTTAAGAGTGACTTACAAATTGACAGCTGCATCTAGTTTCATGACAATAGTAGGTCTTTCGAATATCACATCACAATGATCGCTATCAATTTTGAAATCAGCTTTCGACCGGAAATGTTGCAACTCATCAGCCCTACAAATCTTGAAAATCTGGAATCTTACAGAACTAAAAGTCTTACCAACTCATCAAGTATCCCTTCACTTTTGTGTTCTCGTTCAGTAAATTCTCATCAAAATTTTCACAGTTTCCACCAACTTGACCGGCTTGAATCACATCTTGTCGGTATCTCGAAGAAGTTTTGATTTTGAGATTGGAGAAGTCGAAGTAAATATTTCTTCCGATGCAATGTGTGAGATGGTCAGAGCAAGAAAGGCTGGAGGATGACTGAAAAACACAGGAAATTATATTTTATAGTAATAGAACTGACATCATCCCAAAACTTTTTGCCATACAGAAATTTATTTTTGGATTGTATTGTAATCCCGGATTGCGCCAGCGAGTTACTCTTTGGAATATTTTTTCAAAATGACGATATTCTATTCCACATGATCGTAGTTCTCATAACGGATAATGTCGTAGTCAAAGGTAGGTCAACAGGATAATTTGGTTCATATGAATAGAGAAAACTGGATTTTTGTTTTCACAGGATTTTGTTATTAACGTAAAGTCTGGCTTGAATGACGAATTTTTTTAACTGGGATAGGTAAACAAAGAGATCATCATAGTAATCCTAGACCACTATAAAATGTCTCCCAGTTTCAACAGTAACATTGAAAACTCTTCAATTCAATTCAACTAAAACAATGCTTTACACCAAAGTCTTCATTTTCTTTATTCTTTTTGGACTAGTACTCGCCATGCCAAATAATCAAGCTAAGCCAGAAGCAGCAGCTCCTCAAGGAGCACCACCAGCTGCTGGAACTCAAACTGGAGCCAATGCTGGAGCCAATTCTAACAACCAACCAAAACCAAATGGTAATCAGGGAACACCTTCGAAACCAGGACGGAAATAAACTTGGAAATAAATAAATGAGCAACATTCATTCATTTCTTTATGTATGCATATCAGATTTTTTGATTTTTAATAAATCTACCATCCGGGAATTGCAGTACACATTTTTTGGAAAAAGTTGAACATTTAAGAGAATACTCACGTCATCATTCGAAGAGCAAATGCTATGTTTCACCAACCGAGATTCCAGGTACCCAAAATCTCCATACTTGAAAAACTTGTCTTTCACCTTCCTGAACGAAAAAATTTAATCAAACGTTATTCAACGGTGGTTCTTACGGATTCAGATTCTCGTCACAAGTTGTGAATTTGCTTCTTGAACTCAAAGAATTTTCCTTCTGACAGTTTTCTTCAAAACCGAAACATTTTGTCGTGTTCAACTGAAATCGCGTATTTTTTTCTATCATCTAGCAAGGGAAGTCTTTGAAGACACCATTTTCAAACGTCCTATAAATTTGATTATAGATATTTTTGATCACGGGAAATCCATTTCTGCAGTCGAAACTTGCTGAATGTCTCTGCGAGCCGAGTTATGAGCTCTCAAACATTTCAAATGGTCAAGCTTTTTCACATGGTATTCTAAATCGGCAAACAGTATAAGCAAGATATTTTCATTTTTGCAACGTACGAGCACTGGGGAACATGAATGGAACCGCGCGGTGGCGTATATACAGTTGATTCGAAAATCCATGTGAAAAATTGAAAAATCATATGAAAAGTTTGAGAGGCTATAACTCGGCTCGAAGAGACATTTAGCAGGTTTTGACTGCAGAAATGGACTCCCTGTAGTCGAAAGTATCTATAGCAAATTTATAGGTCGTTTGGAAGTGGCGTCTCCAGACACTTCCCTTGTAAGATTTAAAACCTTACATCAATTTTACATCCCGGGTCATTGATACATTTGTTTCGTAGATAGGTGTTAGAAGACACATGGTATTCCAATAGTTGTCGAGGAAGGTTTAGGTCTCTGATCCACGTGGATTGACATTGAATAATTAGTAGAGAGAATATAGTGAAGGAACCACGAAACATTGCAGAAACTAAGAAAACTGCAGAGACACTATAGCAACACAACCATGTGTTCTTCAATTATTCATAAGAAATTGGCTCAAAAGGGGAAGAAACGAAAAGGAAGAGACAGAGAGAACAGATACAAAAAGAGACACAGACGTGTCGGAGGTAAGACCAAACGGAAAGATAATAAAGGTTTATGAGTGGAGGGCAACGGAGGGGGACAAACCGTTCTCAAGGTGATTGGTGGTCGAATACATCGAGAACGGCACATTTCCTCTCTTTTCTACACTATTCGATTAGATTGATGTCTCTTGTTGACCTTGAATTTATTTTTTTGAAAAAGTAGTTTTTTTGGAAAAAGTTTTGTGTACGTTTGAATTCACAGCTGAACAAACAGTTATAAGTTTTTATTGCTTCTTTGTGATAATTTTTTCTGGAAGAAGTGTGAAATTTTATTTCAATCAAAGTCTAGATATACAAACAGTTTTTAGTGTATGATAGTCTTCATAGTGAATATTTAATTTAACAACTTTTTGAACGCTGGAACAAGCCGAGTGAAACCTAGCAAGAATGGTACTGATAAGAATCAAAATACTCCATTTTTTGAGCTTTCAACTCAAGTTTTTCTAAACTTGTAAAAATCTCGGCCCGGCCCGCTCGACCCGGAGTAAAATATGTGCACAATTGTTTCACAAAATTTTATCAAAACTAGTCAATAATTAAATATGTACGCTGGAGTTTTTATCGATATAAAAAATCATAATCGAACGGTCGACTTAAAATTGAAATTTTCAAATTTTTGTACTGAGACCCGGCCCGAACCGTTCCAAGTCTAGTTTTTTGTATTGGATGATTTTCTGAAGTTGTTCCATACAAGGTCTTTCGTTTTTAGACCCTTTTTGCACATTTTTAGTTGTATAAGAAAGAAATCTTGCAAAAATACTTTATTCAATACATATACAAAATACATGTAAATGTTTCAAGTTCAAACTAATTTCCAGAAGCGTTAACAAGTTCTGGTGCACGGTACGCCAACTCAGTCATACTTCCCTGAAAATCTCAAAATATCTAACAGAAGAAAAAGATCACAACTTACATTATACAACTTGGCTTTAATTCCACTTCTCTCCAAAGCAGTGAAAATAACTGATGCTTGAATTCCAGTGTTACACGCGACGTACACCTGATTTCCAGCAGTCAATCCGAGTTTAGCAATCTTTGCATCAACTTCTTGTTGGCTAAGGAACCCATTTGGTCCGATAACTTCTGCTATTGGGAAGTTGATGGCGCCGGTGACGTGGGATCCTGTGGCTTCTGAAAATGAATCAAGTTGAGACAGTCTATAGAAGAACTACTACTATTCACTTACTAGTTCCAGGATAAGTTGAAGAAAGTGGATCTTGTCCAGTGAATTGAGCTGGAACTCTGGCATCCAAGTAGTCGACTTTCTTCTCCGCGAAATGATTGAAAGGGATTTCTTCAAAGTTTGCCAAGATATCAGGGTTCAGGGCTCTGATATCAACATTTCCAAGATCTGGGATCACAACTTTATTGTTTGTGGAACCTCCAGCCGCCTTCCATGCATCGAGACCTCCATCGAGAAGATTGACATTTGTGAATCCATAGACCTGAAAATAAAAATGGAACATAAAAATCAAAATGTTTTTCCACAGATTTTTCCAGAATAATGACATCAAAACTACATGTTTTTGTGTTGTTTCCGGAAAAGCCTGATCAGTGACAAACACGTATGGTTTCTAAAAATAATGAATCACTCTACTTCCATAAATCCACAATTGTTTAATTCTCTCCTCACTTCGTCCGCTCTCTCACAAAGTTCACAAACACTTTTCACTCTGTCACTCGGTGACTAATACTTCTCAACTAGGATTTGCAAACATTACTGAAAAAGATCATCATCATAGAAAATTGCTATATAAGGCTGATGGTTTCCATGAAAAAGTATCAATTTCTTTTATTATTCTTCTAATAATGGTTTCTACAAAATTGTGTCTTTTATTCTTAGTTGCTAGAGTAGCTATCGCTGCGCCAGGCAACAAATGGAGGTCTTCCACTACCACTGCTCGTCCAACTTCTCGCCCAATCAGAAACGGTCAAAATGAATTCAGTGGAAGCAACTCCAACCATCAACTGTCATCCGAAACTGGAGCCAACTCTAATTCTAGAGAAAATTCTAGAGGTAAGAGAGAAGTGGAATCAATGGACCTCGTAGAACAGTCTGGTCCAAACAAACCAACTGGATTTGGTGAATCCATAACCAATACGCAAGAACCAAGTGGCCACACCAGCAGAAACAGTGCATCTAACGAAAACTCAAACGAGAATCTGAACGAGCAACTTCCATTTGGTGGTCAAGCTAGCCAGAATGAGTTCGGTGGTTCCGATTCTAACACCCGCGGAGACACCAGAAACAAGCGAGCCGTTGGATCAACTAGCTTCGGAGGACAATCTGGACAAGGCAGTCAGAGTGGATTCGGATCAAACGGAAACTCCAACACAGGATCCGGCGGTTTCGGAGGTTCCAGTTCAAGTGGACAAAGTGGATTTGGAGGATCTAGTCAGACCAGTTCAAACGGACAAAGTGGATCTAACGGTTTTGGTTCCAGCGGAAATTCCAACACTGGATCAGGATTTGGAGGTCAAAGTGGTTTTGGCGGCTCCAGCTCCAGCTCCAACGGACAAAATGGACAGAGTGGATTTGGTGGACAGAACAGTCAAGCCAGCCAAAACGGAATCAGCGGATCTAACTTGAACAGCCGTGGAAACACCAGATACACAAGAGCTACTGGATCGTCTATCTTCGGAGGACAATCTGGTAGTCAGACTGGATTCGGATCGAGTGGAAACGCTAACACAGGATCCGGATTTGGTGGATCCAGCCAAAATGGTCAAAGTGGATTTGGCGGTAGCAGCGGTAACTCCAACATGGGATCAGGATTCGGTGGATCCAGCTTCAATGGACAAAGTGGACAAGGATTCAGTAAGTCTTGCCAAAAAACATACAGTTGGTCAATATGGATTTACAGGTTTCGGTGGGTCCAGCTCAATGGGATCATCAGGACTTGGAGGTCAAAACGGACAGAGTGGATTTGCCGGATTTGGTTCTAACGGAAACTCCAATACGGGGTCAGGATCCGGATTCGGAGGGCAGAGCAGTTTTGGCTCCAGTGGTCAAATGGGATCCGGATTCGGAGGACAGAGCAGCCAGACACGTCAGAACGGAGGATTCCCTGGATCTAACGCCAACAGTCAAGGAACATCTGGACAATCACGATTCTTTGGACAAGGACAAGGAACCTCATCTTCTTCTAACAGCCAGCAAGGATTTGGACAGAACGGATTCAGTGGAAGATAAATTTCTAAACGTATTCCTCATACCACTTATGACCGGTGCTATTTACTTCTCCAAACGATACGAATAAATATTTAATCGAACATAACCAATTCTTACCTTGAAAGTCCAATAAGCCCTTGAAGCGAACATCATTCCGGAGGCAGGCCCTCTACTGTAGATCACGACTTGGTCATTGTTATTGACACCCAATAGACGGACGTATTTCTGGAAGACCTCTGGTGGGTAGAGGTCGAATTTGATGTATTCTGATTTGAAGTAGGCAGAATCGAAGGCGTAATGAGCAGCTCCTGGGATATGCTCAGCAGCATAGGCATCTGCTGGCATGTAAGTGGCATCGATTACTCGGACCTTCTGAATGCAGAACAAATAAAATTTTAATTCGAAAAATATAATGCAACCCACATTCAAGTTCTGAATAAGCCATTGTGGTGTCACAAGAGAATTGGTGCTCATCGCTCTGAAATCAGGAGAGACTGGATGAGAACTGGCAGAGACTTGATTGTTGTTAATCAACAGAATAACGGACAGAAGAGTTAGTGTACACGGAGAAAACAGCACACACCTTTTGAATATGCTTATCATATTTCGTGTTGGCGGAATCTGTGCGTTTGGAAAATGAATCGACGGGAAACTGCCGATTTTCTGAGTGTTTCATCGAAATTTATAGACATTTTCAAGTTTCCACTGATAAGACTCACGTAATTTCGAATTGAAGTTACAACAATCTTTTTCGAAAGTTAGAGAAATGACTAGAGACACGTTCGAAAGAAAATTGGAGAGGGATCATTAGAACCGTGAGAGACATAGACAGACAAGAAAACCGTTGATTAGATTTTGATGAAGAGACGGTAGAGAACACGAGTAAAGTGAAGACCAGAAGGTATTAGTGGACTGTGTACATGGGGAATTGAGGAAAGAGAGTGTGGAGGATAGGTATTTGACAGTAGAGGAGGAAAAGTGTGCTGACCCATTAGATCGATAGAAAATTTAGATAACAGTGCAGTAGAAAAAAGAGAGATAGCAAAAGTTGAATAAAAACAAGTGTATTTTTGGCGAAAACACCAAATTTGTGGATTCGGGTGATACAGTAATCTAAAACATACAAAGACAAAAAATTTTGACAAAAAATAATGTAGTATTAAGAAAACTTTTACAGTCTCTCCTTTATCTGGAAAATTTTAATCGACTAGATGATGACTACTGTCCTTACTGCAAAACCTGACATTTTCGATCTGGAAACTATGCTTTGAAATGTTGAAATCAATATTTGAGTTAATACTGGCTACAACTAACACAGAAGAATCCAAAAAACCATTTAAGTGAATGTTTGTCTCATTTTCAGTACAGGTCAAAAAGTAATAAACTTCGACCGTTTTCAGTTGATATCGTCCTAATTTGAGAGTGTGTCATGATTGTCAAACAAACTAAATTCTGTATAAACCATACAGAACACAGGTAGATCTTCATTTTTGTAGTGGACAACTTTTGTGTACGGGTACTCCTTAGCAAGTTACGTATCGACAAAGAAATTTCTCCTTCAAATCGTCCTATTTCAGTGCGAAATTTTTGAGCTGTCCTCTTAAAATGACGAAAACTCTCTAGGGAGTGTCCGTACAAAAAAGTTGTCAACTAAAAAAATAAAGCTCTACCTTTGATCTGTATAATTCATTAAAAATCTAATCAATGGGACAATCGGTTTTACCGTTACCCCTCTCAACGAAACCAGAATCTTTCAAACTTTTGTTTCAATTTCTTTGACCTGCATGTTTTAACAATGTGATTAGTTTGCTGAACAATTCAACGAACTCATAAAATTCTTGAAACACTAGTTCCCTCAAGTTTGAACATATTCTTCGACCTTGTTTAAAAAAGAACATTCGTATTAATCCTATCTTGTGATGTTGTTGTTGTTCCTGTGAGGCAACCCTCAGGATAAACATGACAACCAATTAAAGAAAAAAACCATTTCGTTTCAATAATATTTATTCATTCGATCACAAGAAGAGTGGAAGAGTGTTGATTTTCAGTTATTTCTCTGTTGTCCTCCGATTCCTCCTTGTTCTGATCCATCCTGGTTATTCGAGTTTCCTTGTCCATTGGCACTATTTCCACTGAATTGACCAGATTGTCCTTGTCCATTCTGAGCACGGTCTCCTCCGATTCCATTAGAAGTTGTTGAAACTTTTCCTTGACCTCCATTTTGTCCCTTTGGGGCTGCTATGACAAGAGCAGCGACCAAGAGAAGAATAGTAAACTTGGTAGAGAACATACTTATTTGAGAATTCGATACTTTTAGCACTGCCACTCCAACTTTTATACCAAAATAGTGGTGGTGAACTTGTCTGCGAACAAAAATGTTTTATGTAAATCCTCTGTTGGTGATGAATCTGTTCGAGAACTTGGAACTATCCATGAGTAATGGACGATATGGGGTTCAGACTTCCAACTTCCGATTTCCTGGCATTTTTCACTTCCGACTTCCGACTTCCGGATAAGGAAGTTTTCTTCCGACTTCCGTCATTACATAACTGTGGAAATTAGGAAGAATACGTTTCGCTGATATACATGGAAAAATTGTCTAAAAGGACAGAAAATAAGCATTTCTTCAGCAGAAAACTAATTTCCCACTGATTTTCGCGAACTTTATGAACATTATTTTGGAGTTTTAATGTTTTCACGAAAATCTACTTCAGACTTCCGACTTCCGTTTTGGATTTTCATTTCTGCACAACTCTGATGGAGTTCCCAGATTGTCGGTTTTTCATGAAAAGAGCTTCCCAGTCATCGTCATGAGAAACTGTCAAAAAACCAAGAGAGTATGGGAACCGTGAAACGATTTTCGTATTTCAAGGGGTCACTTTTGTCTTCAGGAGCGCACTGTCTTCTCGATCTCTCAAGACGTTCTCCAATAAGAAATTAGGTTTTCAGCTGACGCACTTCCGAGACCATCCATTACCACCTCCGCATGATCATTCACCTATTCAATTTTCCCATTAACTTCCAGGTCACTCGTGATCCATCCCACTCTCTCATATATCCAGTTTCTGACCGTTCCCATTGAAACCAGAACGTCCTTTTCCCTCCTCCTCCACTATCATAAATCCACACGGGAAAGTGACCAAGTCACTTTCATTTTTTCCTCTGCCTGATCACACATTTCCATTCAACCAACAATTCTCTTCTTCCCGCCACCCGATATTTTTTCTTCGTTTTCTTCCAATGTTTTTGATATCTCTTTTATTTCTTCTTCTTCTTCTTTCTCAAATATACTATCTCTCATTCTCTTCTGATCGAAAAAAAGAAAACAATAACAAAATAATGCCGGAATTGCGTGAGAGTGACCGTCGATCTGTACTGAAATGGCTGAAATGACTTAAATAAAGAATCATAATTCGGTCAGCGGGGGTCCCGCGCGTCGCGTATAAAAGTGTTCTAATCGTATCAGAAGTGTCATTGTCTCCAATTTTTCAGTCGTCTATAATAATGTTCCGGCACTCCTCTCTTTTATTGAATCTGAAAAATCTTGACAATTTCAGAGCAAAAATGAATTCAATCTTCGTGTTCCTGGCACTCGTCTTAGCAGTCTACTCAATGCCGAATCCACCTTCATTCCCAATTGTTAGTTTAAAAGATCCCGAATCAGTAAAATCATGGAAACAAAGTCACTTATTCAAGTGTCTATCTCTCGTTTCTCTTTGCCTAACCCTTGTCGGCGGTCAACACTCCCGCATTCTTCATGTCATAGAGAAGGAAGTAAACTGTCGGCCTCAATAGCTCAGTTGGGAGAGCGTTAGACTGAAGATCTAAAGGTCACCAGTTCGATCCTGGTTTGGGGCAATCTTTTTTGCTTCCTTGGAAAATTTATTTTTCTATTTTTCAGAAAGAAATCTGTGCGGCTTACGGGGAGAAATGTGTGAGCAAACTGAATAGACGGGATTGTCCAGAAAGAATTATTGAGTGTGAGAAGTATGCGAATCAAGGAATTCGAACAACTTGGTCTTTCTGTAAGTTTGCATTTGTCTCGGGAACACTCACAATCATTTTTCAGGCATGTTCTCCAACAACTACGATCTCTCCGCGTGTCACGAGCGTATTCAAATTGACTACCAGATCATTCAGTCGTGGATCAGCAAGGATCAATTCAAGTATCTTCCAGAATAAATTATGTAACTTTTGGTTTATGACCAACAAGATTTTACGAAAATCAACGGGGAAATGTATAAAATTTTGATGAGTCATAATACTTTCTGTAATAAATGTTCGAATAATATTTTGTTGTGATGTTATGATGTTTGTTGGTCAAAGTATGATAAAAGTGTTATTGCAACACCTTTATTAGAAAGGCACAACGATTGATTTCAAGTATTTTTTGTTTATAGTAGCGTAGCACAGTTCTTACAACTGCGCTCCACCGAAATCCCTCTTGAAAAATGACTATTTTTCCTTGAGTCTCTCAACTTCCCAGACAATTTTCTTCGGTTTCGGTAAGGCGCGGTTGTAAGCAGCGTTTCGTGCTAATAGCTCGAACAGAAAATTGCGAAAATCTTTTGAGAGGAGAACTACCGTATTCTCTGAACCAGTGACAATAAATATCCAAAAATCGCTTAATTATGTATGGAACTCATTCGAATTTTCCAGCTTTACGTAACCACTGTGTGTATTCAAATAAATAGATGAATGCAGCTCGACGTACTCAAAAATGAATTCGATTTTTGAACGTTTTTCAAATACTCATTCAAAATTTGTTTTAATTTCATGTCACATTGCAGATACAAGACTGTTTAACCAATTTCAGATCACCTAATAACTCAAAAACTTCTCGACTTCTGATAGCTGATCCACACCTTCTCTGCTGAGTTCACTAGATCAATTTTCCTCTGAAAATTTCCAAAAAACCAAACATCGATTCCAGAAGTTTTATCGTTGCATTTTTCTCCTTTCCCATAACCATAAAACATATATCAAAATTGTTTCATGGGAATTTTCCGAAAAAATAGACAAACGTTTTGTTCGAGTATTATATATATGTTGCAGAAGACCTCCATCACCAGTCCGGCGCCAAATGTATTATCACTTCCCGATCAACACATCCCTCTTCCGTTGATCAGATATCCGTTTTTCCGTTTCACTTTCTCTTTTTTTGCCATTATTGCCATCCATTGTGCCATATTTTATCGGATTCAAAATCTAAGTGCCTATTCTTTATTTGTTTTTTGATTCTCCTCTGACTTCTACTCTTTTCGAAATGAGAGCTCATTTCGAGAAGAATAATGATGATGGTTGGAGAGGACATGCATCCACAAGAACAATTGGTGCCAATTGACAAAACTAATGTGAATTGTGTGAGTGGGAAGAGTGAGTCGGTTTTCAACCAAACAACAACAAATATTCGAAAAAAAAAGATCAAAGGGCACGTAGGCAATCATAAAAGGGTACTGTAGATGGAGTAGAATCCCGACCCGATAACTGCATAGGAATATTACTGAAGAAAGTGAAATTTCGATGAGAAATTAAGACTGAAATATAAAAAGGTTTGCACGGTTTTCTGTTTTGAAGAATGTTACCAGTTCTTCTATAGTTAGCCTCACAAAAATCGATCATGTTATAGAAATCACGATTTTTAAATTTATACCTGCAAATAGGTTTGTCGAAACATGGGATTTAGAGATGACGGTCTGTAAGCTTGGTTTGTTCTAATTCTCCGGCCATATCGAATAATTGGTCCAAATCCACTCAGGCCAAACTTGCAAAATATCGGCTCGGTCTGTCCCGGGTAAGCCCGTTGGTCCGAAGTCTAATAATTGTGTACGATTTTTTCACAAAATGTTTCGAAATTTTTTGAAATTTTAATCGGTGGTTCAGTGGTAGAATGCTCGCCTGCCACGCGGGCGGCCGGGGTTCGATTCCCCGTCGATGCACCATTTTGTCAACCCTAAGATGGACAAGATTGAAATTTACTTAGAGAGCTTATTATTGTATTAATTAGAATAAAGTAGCGCAAGAAGGACTAACGAGAGCGCGAAGGAGAACTTAACCTAAACTGTGTGAAGTGTGTAGAACAATCTGAAAGGGAAAGAAAGAAAACAAGTACAAGTAATATTTTATTACCGTAAAAGGGATAAAGGGGAGAAGCATAAAACTCCCAAACCGGAGAGAAAGTTGGCCTAAAATGGGTATAGAGTCGCTGCCGATGACGAGGCACTGCTCGACAATGTAAATAGGGGAATTTAGAGGACGTTCAGCTGAAGGGGTCATTCTAATCTGTTATACTAATAAGGGACTAATTTATATCAAGTTTTAGCCAGGAAAATGTACATAAATTCATTAGGAAAAAAGAATATATAAAAAGTGAGCAATCTCCTCGCTCGTTGCCGACGCAGCGGGTCTCGCAGCGACCGATGAAGAGAGGCGGCCGCCACTGGAGAGACGCAGGCAGTAGAGTGTAGATTTACGGCGAGCGAGACCAAGACGAGACGGCGAAGCAAAAGGATGGCGAAATGAGAGAATCTGGAAGGGAATTGATCTGAAAGAGGGAATTAAATTATTATGACTGTTTGTCTTCACTGATTATGCATATTTAATTGTATTTACGTGTTTTGGATTTGGTCGAATATTCCAGCGTGTATTATAATCTTTATTCTCATCAAGAGTGCAAGTTCAACTTGTGGAAACATCAGTTTCCACAACACACAAAATGTTTCGAAATTTTTTGAAATTTTAATCAAAAATAGTGAAAAATCCTATATATGTTTGAGTTTCATCGATATTTAAAACATAGTCGAAAATTCGACTTTTTGCAGAAAAAATTCAAAAAATTCAAACTTTCAAGTTTTTGTACTGTGCCTCGGGCCGGGCCGGTGAAAATTCTCGAATCAGCCCGGCCCGTTGCAAGTCTGCCTCAGGCTGTCGCGTCGTGGGCGCCTCAACTCTTCACGAAATGATGTGAAGAAAACGATACCAAACTTCGCAGTATTTACATCGTCGAGGTTGTCCTTCAGAAAAACTAGCAAATATGCAGGTTCTATTTCCAGAAATAACATAGCCTACCACAAAATCATACCATACATCGTCATTTTCAGAAGCCTCAGCTATATCATGTTTAGCGCTCGAAATGGGGCGTCCCCGGTCATTTTGAAAAACAGAGAATTTTTGTCGGGGAGTAGTCAAACTTTCACAGAGCCTGAAGACGTAGCTGGGGACGCGATTCCCAAAGTTTCAAGAATATTGGTTCATTTTTAACCGTTTTATGACGTTCCGAGGCGCTCGAGAGGAGTCCCACTCGTCCTATTTCCAGCGCTAGTTCTCCTCTCAGACTTTTGTTTCTGGAAATCTAAATTCTTGAGCTATGAACTTCCCCGAAGAAGTTCACCCGAACCTTCATCCCTTCCCTCTCGAAATCACATGAACCCATTTAGTTTGTGTGCCCTGTTATTTTGCCACCTCCAACTGCTCAACTCCCACAAAACATCTCTTCATGATTCTCTCTGTATTTTCCTCCTCGCCCAAAAATTCTCGACGATCTGTTTGCCAGTTGTCACCTCCATCATCATCGCCCTTCTCTCTTCTCTCGCATCTTCTTCGTGCCAAGATTAATTGGCCTCACTTCATCAACCAATCTTGTGGGGGCACCGCCCATTTTCACTCCGCTCGCATGCATCCACCCCATCTATTTTACCAGTCATTCTTCAACTGAGCATATCTTCTTTTTTATTTGCTTTCCTTCTTCTTTTTTCTTCTTTTTTCGAAAAAGAGCAAACAACATAAGAACATTTGTTTTTTGATCAGGATGCTGAGGACCCTCGTTCTTCTATCATCCATTGCAATCTTGTCGACATGGGCGGTCAAGTGTAAGTACGACGGACAAGATTTGGACAACAATCAGATTATTGTGAGTTCCCAATCTAACTTTCAGAGATTTAGATTTCAAATTCTTTCCAGGTCGTCCAAAACGCCTTCAGAATTAAGTGTCTCACTGAGGACAACGGATCCTGGAAGACTGAAATCGTCGGATGTGTTGCTCCAGATGGTACTGAAATCGATGCCGGACAGAAGAAAGAAGTTGGAGATAAGGTTCATGAGTGTGTCAAGACCGAGGGAGGACAAGTCTCGTTGAAGGAGTCGAAGGGACGTTTGGCTGCTTGTCCAGGGGGACAGAAGAATGGTGAGTGGATAATATGAAATGTTGGATTAAGATTTATTCAAAAATAGGGAACCGGTACATATTATTCTGTCCAAATCCTCTTTGTCCAGCTTCATATCCAGCTCGGCCATTTCAGTTTCCTTGCTTTCCCTTTTTTCCCTTTTTCCCATTAAAAAGTTTTATACTACGGTAGTCGCAACGAGACCCACTCTGCGTCCCCGGACCGAACTTTGAGCTAGCGGACAGCCACCGGCGAATTGGTAATATCCCATTAGAAGTTGTTGAATGAATGAATATGAGAATTAGATACTTTCAGTACTTCTACTCCAACTTTTATACCAAATAGTGGCGGTGAACTTGCGAATGTTATTGAAAAATTAGAGAAAAAAGTTTTCATTTCCTGTCTGTGATATCTAGACTCTAGAGATTTCCAGGAGAGGAATGGCAGGAGAAGTCGTTCAAATTCCGTTGCGGAGACGGAGGAGTTGTCAAGTTCATCGCTTGCGTTGGACAAGACGGAAGTGTCATCAACTCTGGAGAGACTGGAAAGATTGGAGGATTTGAAGTGAAATGTTTGCAACACGCAAATGGAACTATCACAATGCAAGCCGCCAACGACCCAAAAAGCTATGAATGCAAGGCTAAGGATGGATCGATGAAGAAGAACGGGGAAGAGTACATTGAGGGAAATTTTGTGAGAAAGTGTGCCGATTATGGACAAGGAAAGATTATCGGATGCTATGTAAGTTGGGAAATTATAAGTTTAAGTTTACCAGAGATTATTTAGGCTGAGAGTGTTGGAAACACCATTGGAGTCAACCAGAACGTCACCGCTGGAGACGTCATTTACAGTTGCAAGCAGGACGGATCCAACTACAGCTTCAAGACCTACAACCTCAAGGCAAACTAGTCATTTTATCGTTCTTTTTTTGCAATATGAAAAATAAAGTTTCGGTTTGCACTGTTTGGTTCTATCAGTTGTTCGTGACGTTTAATGATTCTGCATGCATGTTTCAGATTTCAGAGTTTTATAGCTAGTAGTAATTTCAGAATTTCAGGCACCTGTCGTATACTCGATGTGTGAGCAAGACGGAAAGCAGTACAAAAATGGATCTACTTTTGTGAGTTAAGGTAGATTTAAAGTTACCTTTCCAATCTTCAGATCTCGAGGGAATCCTTCCGTATGAAATGCGTGACTTTCAAAAACTTGACCTCTACTCTTGAAGTTGTCTCCTGTATCACTCCGGCCGGTATTGAGGTTGGTTTGACCTCCTTCGTTTAATTGGATAATTGTTTCTTTTAAACAGATTCCTATCGGTTCCCAATTGGAAGAGGGAGATAGAGTATTCGAGTGTACATCTGGCAATGTTACATTGAAATCTACACCTGGACAGACTGGAAAATGCAGAGGAACTCATAGAGTAGGAGAGGAATGGGTTGAGGATTCATTCAAGTTCGCTTGTGAGCCATATGGAAAGATCATTATCAAGAGTTGTATCACAAAGGAAGGAACTGAAATTTCATTGGGAGATGCTAAGAGAGTTCCAGCTGGATATGCAATGGAGTGTGTCATCGTCAATGGACACGTGGCTCTTCAAACTGCAAAAACTTTCGACTGTGAGACTGGAACTGGGGAGACTAAGAAATTCGGTTAGTACATGCGTTTTCTGATCTGCGCAGAAAAAATCACAGCTAATCATCACGACCTTTCCACCCAACATTTTCCAGGA
Source organism: Caenorhabditis latens (assembly GCA_002259235.3). Lineage (NCBI taxonomy): Eukaryota > Metazoa > Nematoda > Chromadorea > Rhabditida > Rhabditidae > Caenorhabditis > Caenorhabditis latens. The sequence goes on from CM056096.1 coordinate 4,952,431, forward strand.
GAAACATGGAATGAGGGCAATTTCGTTCGCCGCTGCGCCAATCACGGAGTCTCTGAGATCATTGGATGCTACGTGGATAATGTGGGATCCGTTGGACTCAACCAGAACTTGACTTCTGGAGATTTCCTTTATATGTGCATTCATCAGAATGATCAGTTCAAATTCAGAACACTGAGAGCTCAATGAGAAATTTTAATTTAATTACTTTTTGCTCTTGCTGAAACTAATTAATGTTATTCTATCGTTATAATTTAATAATGCTTCAACAGTTTTTAAAAATAAATATTGCTTTCGCGGAAATCAGAAATCACGAAAATTGTTCTTGAGCCTCTCGTGGCCTCTAGTCATCCCCCTTTTATAAATTGATTTGTTCTTTCTGATCTCGCACAAATTTGAGCTCAAGTTCATTATAGGACTCCTTTCCGGACTCTGCTCCAAAACAATAAAAGAAAATGAACTTGAGAAGAGAAGACCAGAAAAGTCTTGTTGAACTAATCAAAACTTGATGTACGGCTTCTCACTTTTATAAATCATGTCGGGAGAGAACTTTTTGAAAAAAATGACCTGGTTTCGACTCGTCTTTTTTGTTCTAACAGTGGTTAGTTTGAATTTTTTTACTCAGATATTCTCAGTTCTTGGTACAACCTTTCAGACCTTGGTACAATCCCAAACTCGTCAGATTTTAAAAGTAGGATTACTATTTGTCCGAAATGTGACTTCGTTGGAAGTTGGAATTGGGTACCGTACTTCGGCTTCAGCGGTTTTGGTTACACGAGATAGAATACGGGCGGAACATTTATTGGACAGTTTTGATTTTGAGCAAGTATTTATTTACCGTACTTTTATGGGTTCAATGTTCATTCAGATTTATATCCGAGTTTGATGAATGTGATGAGATTCAAGCAGCTGGAAAAACGGTGGATCTCCTTGCAGTAAGGAATGTCGATGTTATATTTGGTCCTACTTGCTCTCGTCGTTTGTTTTCTTTTTCCTTTTTAGTTGATTCCGTTTGACTTTTTCAGCTGCAATCGCTGCATCTGGTCTAGCTGCCTACTACAACATACCAATATTCGAGTGGGGACTTACCACATCTTTGGATTTGACAGATCGTGCCCGATTCCCCACTACAGTTCCATTTTCCATCAACTCTTTCAGCCTTGCTCTGGCGATACGTGGATTGATGAAAGAGTTCGAGTGGGATCAGTTCGCTTTTATGTATTCAAATGACGGAGACGAAGAAAAGTGTGAATCGCTGAAAAATGATATACAGACTGTCGCTTCTTTGCATAACGATATCACGCTGGCGTTCACTTATCAAATTGCTTCGAAAAGTTTGGTGGATATGAGGGAAGCTGTTAAGATTGTGAAGCAGCGAGGGAGAAGTATGGAAACAGTTACAGTACCGCTCAAAAGCTTATCAGCTTGATAGTTTTTAGTGGAAAATGACCAACTTTGACAGTGTATTTCGGTGTCACCTGATTGTCCGATAAATTATATTTTGTATGGGCTGGACAGAGCAAAAATAACACATAATATTTGTAGTTGACCATTTTTTTGTAAGAACACTAAAGTGAAAGTTACAGGTCATCAAAGGCGTTTCTCCCTGAAACCTCGAAATTTCGAAGCTTTTCACTTTGACTACCTGTAGCTTTCAAGGTAGTGTCCATAGGAAAAAATGGTCAACTACAAAAATGATGGGCTATTTTTCTCTGTTTAGTCCATACAAAATTGAGCTTATCGGACAATTAGGAAAAACCGAAATTCACGGTCAAAGTATGTCATTTTCCACTGAAAACAACCAATGTTAATAGCCTTTTGAGCGGTATTGTATTTAGATCATCAAAATCCAATCAATTTATAGTTATTGTGACATGTGTCCCTGCTGGAAATGGATCAAAAAAGACAATCATGCAAGCTGTCGCCGCTGAAGATGCGAATACTAGTGAATACGTTTACATCATGGCAGAAACCAATTCGAGGGGATTCAGTGAGTTGGAACAAGATAAAACAAAAACGTCCTTCTTTTCCAGTTGTTGACGACTTTGGTGGCGAGTGGCATTATTTATGGGAAGGGTCTTCCAATAGTGTCGATGGACTTTCTGTGGAAGAATCGAGAAAATCAATGACAAATCTTCTTTTTCTTGTTGACGTGAGCGTTAATACTTCCCAATAATCTCTATCATATAGTTTTCAGAACATGGGAATGAATGAAGAAGTGACTCCTCAGTACTTGAATTTCTCGAGTCTAGTTATTCAAATGATGAAGGAACCACCGTTTCATTGTGTTGAGGATTGTGCTGATGCTAAGTATTCTTCTGTAATTAAGAATAGCTAAGTTCAATTATAAATTTAATTTTTTTTAGGTTGCAAAATACGCTGGGCAGCTAGCTGACGCATTCTATGCATATGCAGTTGCAGTAAACAGAACTCTTGCAGCAAACTCTACAGCGAATTATAGAAATGGGTCCATGATTCTGGAAAATATTGCAATGACATTCCAAGGAGTCGGTGGAGGTGATCTAGTAGTTGATCCAGACTCGGCGCGCCGCTCTTTGATCTACTTCATCGGTCTAAATTCATCTCTTCTTCCTCAAACATACGCTAGACTCTTGATTAATAATCAATCCACTGAATTCATAAAATACTACGAAAATGAGTCGAAAGATGTGTGGAATGGAGGAGAACGGCCGAGTGCGAAACCAATTTGTGGGTTTACAGGAACTGAGTGTCCTGCGAATTTTGTGAGAGACTATTTGGCTATCACAGTTGTTATTTTTATTTTCATAATTTTTGCGATTCTTGCTGCAATCGGAGGTTTGTTGTACGCTATAAGGTGTGTAGTGATTTGAAGTGAATATATATTTCTAACAAACATTTAAGAGTGAGACAAAAAGAAATCGAGAAGCAAGATCTTTTATGGCAAGTTGGGTTTGCGGAGCTCCAAGTAATACAGAAGAAGGTTCAACTAATTTCAGAAGCTATATATATTTTTTCTGTTAAGTCTCGTGCGGAATCCAGTCAGCGTTCATTTGCAAGCGGACCATCTACTTCTACAAAACTTACAATAGAAAGCAGGAAGGAAACATCACGATACTTATTTTATGTTTGCAGAGTGAGATTTATTTTCTTGTTAGTTCACTAATAACAACATATGTACTCCAGAACGAAATAGTTGCTGCGAACAAACATGAAGTAAGAGTTTTGCTAACAGAAGAAAACAGAACACAAATGAGACAGGTACTACTCCATAGTGTGATTCGCTATAACATTTTGGAGGTTTCAGATGAGAATATTAGACCACGAAAACTTGAACAAGACCCTTGGGATTTGTCTCAATGGTCCTCAGCTTCTATCCATCTGGAAGTACTGCTCAAGAGGTTCTCTGTCAGATGTGATCAGTAAAAGTTCTATGCAAATGGATAACTTCTTCATGTTTTCTCTAATACGAGATATTGCAAATGGTCTTGGATACATTCATTCGTCGTTTCTAGAAGTACATGGACATCTCACTTCTAGAAGTTGTCTTATTGATGATCGGTGGCAAATCAAAATTTCGGATTATGTATTAAGCTTCCTAAGAGTTCATGACAGGATTGATAAGCAAAAGATGCTCTGGATTGCTCCTGAACTGCTACGAGAAGAGTGGAGTGAGAGAACACAAGAAGGAGATGTCTATAGCTTTGCAATTGTCTGCGCTGAATTACTAACTAGATCATCTGCGTTTGATATTGAGAATCGGAGAGAGACTGCGGAAGAAGTAATTTATAACTTAAAGAAAGGTGGATTCAACGCACCTCGTCCATCATTAGACGTTGACGAATCATTGGAGACAAATCCAGCATTATTGCATTTAGTCAGAGACTGTTGGACTGAGAAACCATCGGAGAGGCCAACAATAGAGCAAGTGAAGAGTCAGCTGAAAAGTATGAGCGATGGGAATAAGAGGAATCTAATGGATCATGTATTTGATATTTTGGAGACGTATGCATCAACATTGGAGAATGAAGTATCAGAACGGACAAAAGAGTTGGTGGAGGAGAAGAGGAAATCAGATGTTTTACTGTATAGAATGTTGCCAAAGTTGATTGAAATCACTTTTCAAGTTTTAAAAAGTTTAGCTTTCAGAAGTATCGCAGACAAGTTAAAATCTGGAAACGTCATCGAGCCGGAAACATTTGAACAAGCTACAATATTATTTTCTGATGTTGTCCAGTTCACCACTTTGGCCAGCAAGTGTACTCCATTACAAGTTGTGTCACTTCTTAATGAGTTGTATACAGTCTTCGACAGCATCATTGAAAAGAATGATGTTTATAAGGTATGCCACCCACCGTACTCTGCTACCCAGTAGTATTGTTTTTTCATTTCACACCCAATCTTTTAACATCAGATTGTGAGGTTTCGTGCTATTCTGTAGTGCTTATCAGTGATCCGTTACAAATGGATTACGGTAGTGTATTGCTCTTTGATTCCGTTAAACCTTATTAGACAGAAGGATTATGCTAAGCATCAACGAGACCACATTTTGTTCTTCAGGTGGAAACAATTGGTGAAGGATATCTTTGTGTGTCTGGACTACCGCATCGCAATGGAAATGAACACATTCGTCATATTGCGAGAATGGCGATTGAATTCATTTCTAGCTTGAGCGTATTTCGTATAGGTCATATGCCGAATGAACGGATAAATTTGAGAATTGGAATTAACTGTGGTTCGGTGGTTGCTGGTGTTGTAGGTCTCACAATGCCTCGTTACTGCCTTTTTGGAGATTCGGTTAATACAGCAAGTCGTATGGAGAGTAATGGGAAACGTGAGAATAGAGGGTCTCAGGAAATAAAAAAGAACGTACGATTTTTTATTCCAGCTGGAAAAATCCATGTGTCATTGGAAGCTAACAGAATGCTCACACAAGGAGGATTCCAAACTGAATCGCGAGGCGAAGTGATTATCAAAGGAAAAGGAGTCATGGAGACATTTTGGCTATTGGGAGAGGATACTCATGTCAAAACAAATTTAAAAAACATTGCTCAGAATCATTACTCATCAGAATCATGATTCTTATCAGTGATCACTGTTTTCGCTGTTTTTATAATCACATTTGATTCTGATGCCTTTTTCTTTTACTAAAAACTTTTACAAAGATGTCTAATGAAGATTGATATTTGCCGCCTAATCCCCCTCTTTTTTCGAGAAGAGACCAAAGGAGTACTCATCACTATTATTGAAATATAAATATTGAGAGGTTTCGTTAGATTCCACCGCTCTGATTCCAGTTGTTATTTCATTATATCTTTTTACAACAGCCTGTCATGATTCTTTTGTTTTTTCTTCTACCATATTTTGCTGGTGGACAGTACACAAAGCAAATAAAAGTTGGTTTGTTGTTCTCGAAAGATGCACCTTCTACGATGAGAGCCGTCGGCTATCGGACTTCTGCCTCGGCGGTTTTGGTGGCAAGAGATAGAATCAGAGAGGAACATTTGTTGGATGAATACGATTTCAAGTTAGTTGTTTGTTTTTAATTATAGAGAAATGGTCACGCAGATTTTGAGTTTCGTTAATGATTTAACATAAGTGTAGAATCCCGGGCGTCTTAAACAGAATCATAGCGCCTTAAACTCTGTTAACTGTGATCCAAAACATCTAAAAACCTTCCAGCTTCACTGTAAAATTCGATGAATGCTCTGAAAGTCTTTCCGCTGGAAAAACTGTCGAACTCATCAACGTCGACGATGTCGACGTGATAATCGGCCCAACATGTAACCGTGCTGGAGTATCTACTGCCTCACTTGCTGCCTATTACAACGTTCCAGTTTTCGAATGGGGTCTTACCACGACAGCTGACATTGGAAACTTCAGTAGATATCCTACTACAGTAACACTGTCGTTGGATACTCACAGGTACAGTTGACTGTTGAGTTATTTGCATTCAGTAAGTATTTCAGCATGGCGATTGGAGTTCGGGAAGTTTTACAAAGATTTGATTGGGATGAATTCGTATTTATCTATTCGAACGATGGAGACGAGGAAAAATGTGCTGCGATGAAAGATGACATGGAGAAGATGTCTATTGAATATGCAGATACCACATTAGCTTACATGTATCAAATCCAAACAGTCACTATGGAATCATTGAAAAAAGCTTTGAAGGAGGTTTCGAAAAGGGGGAGAAGTAAGAGAAGGTGTAACAATTCTTCATTATCCTACTAACTTACAGTCGTTGTCACATGTTTCGCCAGCGGAAAAGGATTCAAGAATGCTTTTGTATCAGCTACAGTACTCGCAGAAATGTCCAACGATGAATATATTTACATCTTCGCTGAACCGCAGTCCAGAGGCTTTTGTGAGTGAGAATATATATATATATAGTGGTTTTTATAAAAATTAAACTTGCAATACCCCCATAATGTTCAAAATAGTAATTCAGATGTCGACGAGGATAATGGTGGACTACATTACTCCTGGGATGATACTGGTGGAAGTTTTGCGACTGGGCTTACGAATGACCAAATTCGAGCAGCTTATGGACGGGTACTGTACATTTGTGATGTAGGTTTAAAGATTAGTGTAGCCAGTCTAATCGAGTGCCTTCAGAATATGGGAGAGCCACCGACGATAACTCCAGAGTTTTCAAATTTCACAAGCCAAGTTATTGCAAGAATGTCCGAGCAACCATTCAACTGTGTACAGGATTGTGCAAATGCCACTTATAAAGTTGTGAGTTGTGGTTTCGATCTTTTCGACAAAGTTGACTGAAATTCAAAAGGCTTTCAGTCCGCTACCTATGCCGGTCAACTTTTTGATGCCTTCTACTCCTATGCAGTGGCTCTAAACAGGTCTCTTGCAATGAACCCATCAGCCACAGATCTGAAAAATGGTTCTTTGATTATGAGCAGCATTGGTATGACGTTTAGAGGTGTCGGCGGATCGTCAGTAACCCTGGATGAGACTGGAAGTCGGATTGTTCAAGTTTACATGTTTGCAATGAACTCTTCTCTCCTTCCGTATATTGCTGCAAGCCTTTTAGTAAATAATACCCAAGTGGTATGTTTTCTCTATTGGTAGCAAATCTCAAAATAGTTTTCAGGAGTACACACCATTCTACAGTAGTGAATCCGTACTATGGGAAGGCGGAGTCAGACCGAAGTCCCGTCCGATATGTGGATTCTCTGGAAACGAGTGCCCACCGGATTTCGTGAAAGACTATCTCATCTATACCATAATCGCCGCTCTGATTGTTATTGCAGCTTTGTTGGCTGGATGTGCGGGGCTTCTTTATACAATTCAGTGAGTTCTTGGGTGGTATGACATTTGGTGTTATTGTTTGAGAATATGGATGGATGAATTAGTCATCTTATTACAAAGGGAAAGAATAACACACACGGTTGATTCATACTTTGATTAAGATAAGGTTTTCAGCATGAAAAAGAAAGAAATGGAGCGTCAGGACCTTCTATGGCAAGTTCCATTCATCGAACTTCAACAGATTCAATCGAAATCCAAAGCTGAAGCAAGTATGCATTCATTCGCAAGTGGGCCATCTACATCTACAAAAATCACAATCGAAAGCCGTTCCGAGACCACGAATTTCATATTCTACTATTACAAGCAAGACATCACAGCAGCTAGAAAACATGACCTGATTCTTATGTTTGACACAAATGAGAAGGCAGAATTCAGGCAAATGAGAAACTTTGACAATGATAACCTGAACAAGTTCATTGGACTCTGCTTGGATGGACCACAGTTGCTATCACTATGGAGGTTCTGTTCGAGAGGATCACTTTCAGATGTGATCAGTAAAAGTTCAATGCAAATGGATAGCTTCTTCATGTTTTCACTGATTCGTGATATTTCAAACGGTCTGTCATTCATCCATAACTCTTTCTTGAAGTACCATGGACATCTGACATCTCGATGCTGCCTTATCGATGATCGGTGGCAAATTAAAATCTCTGGTTACGGTTTAAAAGCAGTGAGAACCTTTGAGAACCCGAAGAAGGAAGATTTGCTATGGACCGCACCGGAACATTTGAGAAATGAGAGTGGAGAGAAGACTTCTGAAGGAGATATTTATAGTTTTGGTATCATTTGTTCCGAGATTCTCACAAGATCGTCTGCTTTTGACTTGGAGAACAGAAAAGAGAAGCCAGATGTTATAATTTATCAAGTGAAGAAAGGAGGTCACAATCCAATGAGACCGTCTTTAGAGACAAGTGAGACAGTGGAGATTAATCCGGCATTGGTGAGTTTTAAGTGTGGAAGAAATAATGTAAATTAGGTATCTTTCCAGCTTCATCTTATTCGAGACTGCTGGACAGAAAGACCATCGGAGAGACCATCCATCGAGCAAGTACGCAGTCACTTGAATGGAATGAGAGATGGCAGAAAATCCAATTTAATGGATCATGTGTTCAACATGTTGGAAACTTACGCATCAACTCTCGAGGAAGAAGTATCGGATAGAACCAAAGAACTTGTTGAAGAGAAGAAGAAATCGGATGTTTTGTTGTACAGAATGTTGCCAAAGTGAGTGTTTTATTTCAGAGAATTGGCCATTGGAAACTTACACTGAAAACATTTTCAGAATGGTAGCGGACAAACTGAAGCTAGGACAAACGGTCGAACCTGAAACTTTCGAGCAAGTCACAATATTCTTCTCGGATGTTGTTCAGTTCACCACGTTAGCTGGAAAGTGTACTCCACTGCAAGTTGTTACGTTGTTGAACGACTTGTACACAATTTTCGATGGTATCATTGAGCAGAATGATGTGTATAAGGTTACCAACGCCTGAGGTATCTATGATTGCAAGAACTATATTATAGGTTGAAACAATTGGAGATGGTTACTTATGTGTATCCGGACTGCCCCATCGTAATGGGAATGAACATATTCGTCATATCGCTCGGATGGCATTAGGGTTTCTGTCCAGTCTACAATACTTCCGAGTACAGCATCTACCAGCAGAAAGAATCAATTTGAGAATTGGAATCAATTGCGGTTTGAAACACTGAAGAGGCAATATCAGACTGTTTTTCGTTTTAGGATCCGTGGTTGCTGGTGTTGTTGGACTCACAATGCCCCGTTATTGTCTTTTTGGAGATGCAGTGAATACAGCGAGTCGGATGGAGAGTAATGGGAAACGTGAGTTCCCTTTCAGTTCCAAACATTCAAATATTTCTATAATTTTTGTTTCAGCTGGTCAAATTCACGTCACTGCTGAAGCTAACAAAATGCTGACTCAAGTGGTCGGAGGGTTCAAAACGGAATCTCGAGGTGAAGTAATCATTAAAGGAAAAGGAGTCATGGAAACCTTCTGGTTATTGGGAGAAGAATCTGGATTGAGTGTTTCTGCGCAGAGGAAGAAGACGCCTGTGAGTTTACACTCGTTGAGAATCTCGCTGATTTTGAAGTTTTAGGAAGAACCTCCACGTCGGCAATCAGTGAGAAGCATTTCTCCGATAATTGAGAAAAATGCGGAAGAGGAGACGGCGAAGGGGCTGTACACAGAGTACAAAGATATCAATAATGGGAATGAGATGTGATAATTCATAATTTATTTATTTTTGAGAGGGGATCAACATTCGAAATTGTAATAAATATTTATATGAAGAAGGAGTTCAATAGAACTTTAGCTATGTTTTAAGAGTATGCACAAGCGAGTCAGGCGCATCGTTGGCGCGGCCAAAGTTACTCTTGAAGTTTATAGTAACATTCATATGTAGGTAAACTATAGAAAAGGTGGTGTGCTGATGTTAAATCTAATTCACTGACTCGCCTGGGTCCCATACGACCGACTACTGTCAGAATACATACTTACAAACCATGCTGAAACGGGCCGACGCGAGCCGGCGCGTAATTCGTTTCAAACTCAATATTATGAACTGAAAAATATACCAAAATGTGGATCTCAACGAGTTCTATGTTTATGATCTATTACGGGGCGGATAACTATTCGTTAATATGTCGTGGGCCGGGAAAAAGTACCAAAAAACGCGAAAATGGTCAAAAAACGTTCTAACCCGGCCCGCGGCACGTAACCAAATAGCCGTCCGGCCCGTAGTAGGCGACAGACCTAGAACTCGCCGAGATCTACATTTTGGCATATTTTTCAGCTCAGAATATTGAGTTTGACGCGAGTTACGAGCCGGCCCGGTTTGCAAGTATGTCAGAATGGGTTCCACTACTGTACCTGACGTTTACAGTCTATAGACACTTCCAGTTTTCTTCAAAACTGCAGTCATGATCAGGCTATATTCATTCCGTACTGCAAATTCTTTTTCCCGAAAAAGTCTGAAGCTCCGACTATTTGCCTACCCTATCCTTCCCATAAAATCACGACACTTTAAAACTACTACTACGACTACTCATCTAAAGCGAATTTAGTGTGGACTGCCACACTTCTGCAATACCATAAAAACTTCTCCACACTCCACCCACATTTTATGACTGCACATCTAAAACACAGCCTATTTCATCGACGACCAAAAGTTTTTTAGTCTCCCTCCATCCCATCCCTCCCCCACTCATCATCATCATCATTTTCATCGACACCAACAACTTTGTGTATGTGTGTGTGTGTGTGTGCTCAGGGGCCATCATCATCACCATCATCATCTTCATGAAACGTAATTTGGGAGGAGCGGTCTCCCGGAGAAAAGCAGAAGGAAAGAGAAGGAGCATCTACTATTTTGGCTAGTCCTGCCCCTTCCATTTCTTCTTCTTTCTCCACGACGAGGTTCATCATCATCATCATCATCTGTCCCCTGTGCTTCTACTTCTTCTTCTTCTTCATTCTCCAAATAACCCATTTTCCACCTATCCGAGCACACACTCTTCTTCTACTTCTTGTGCTCCATCTATCTCCATTTCTTTTTCTTCTTCTCCTTCTTGTCCACCGACAAACTTACTCCGTCTATTCCATTTCCATTTCGTTCTCCTTCTCAAGGAGGCGACAACGACGTACTCGATCACATTCATCACCTTCTACATTTTTCTCGTATTTTGTCTATCCTTTGTTATCCAACATCACCTCTTGATGTGGCACGAAAAGATCCAAAAGTCAGACTTCTCGGGAGCAGGATCTTCGATGGTGTTCCCATTACTAGATTGGAAGTTGAAAAGTTCATGTATCAGATTGTTCGATTTCCAACCTCTTCGGCGTAACATCTCTTTTACATTACGCTATTACGTGGGAAGCCGTTGCGGAAATACATTTTTTGGAAGGTTTATTGGACGGACTGACTATAAGCATATCGTATGTTAATCATTAATCATTAATCTTTAAAACTGTTGGTATATATATATATATATATATATATATATATATATATATATATGCTGCTGGTTCTTGTAGTTTTCATTTGCAGTTTTTCGTCATGTACTGTCATGGCAACCCTGCGTACCAGCAGTTTTAATCAAATTAACATAATCATTTTTACTTTTAATTTATTTTTAGATTAACTTGTCATTCGAGCAAGCTTGTCTAAATGACAGATATATTTTACACATTATACAGTTTTCATTAACAGAGTTCCAGCATTATTAACAGAGTTCCAGCATTATTTGCGATTACAGTAACCTATTACTGCAGTAATTCTCTGACTCGAGCTCCATTTGGATTTCGGATCTCAGACTTTCCACGAGGAACTTTTTCTTTTGAACGATGACTTTCCACCCTCACTCCTGATTGTTATTCACTAATTGAATCAAGTCATTCTTCTGCAAAAATTTCGTTTCCTGATACCCACTGCATTCAAATGATAGTTCCCACTCGAAAACAATGCTGAAATTCCCGTTGAGTACTTCAATTCTCCATCTCATCTTCCAATCTCAATTTAAAAATAATCTTTCATTTTCAGTTTCAGTTTCCTTGTTGGATTATTAAAAGTTTTATTTTGTTTTCGATGGCCTGAGCTTTCATGATCATCCAGAAAAATCTGCTGGTAAACAAATATAGACAAAATAGCCACTCCCGAGAAAAAAAAGCGGGAGCTGTAGTTTATGACCATCTATTTCTATGGCACCAAAATGTGAATCTGACGAATATGATGAAGCTTCTTTTTATTCCGCTTTTCGAATATATCCACTTGTTGCATAACAACAACTTTTATGTGTTCTACGATTTTTTTGACTTTTTCGGGGTATTGTGTTCGTGTTTTTTTTTCGCTCCAACTCATCGAAACAAGACCGGAATCAGGATGTTCTCAAATTATATCATGTCATATATGAAATTCATGAGTAAGATGTTCTCTGGTTTTAGTATCAATATTCTAGGAATTTTTAAAATCACGTCTTCTGACCTGGTAACATGGTTACTGTAATAATTTTTTTCTTTATTTGGTTCAATTCCAATTTTCGATTCTCAGCAGTGTTTATCTATCGAAAATCACAAGTCAATGAGGAACGAAACAATAGTATTCTATCATCACAACGGGGCGGTCGATTTCAAATGCTCAAAGACAATTGAATTGCAAAATGGAGCACAAAGAGAAAAGAGTCCCTTCTTTTTTTCTCTGAGTCACTTTGCGTATGTAAATTGAGAGGACTTTCAATTGAATTTCGGGTAACGGAGATGGGAGGGAGAGAATAGGAAGAAATAGATCACAGTCACAATTTGTTGCGTGTTCCTTCTTGAGAAAGAGGTTGTTTTTAAAAAAGTAGGTGGACTGTTAGAAAAATTATTTATTTTCATCTCTCTCGAATTCAAGTAAATCTAGTTTTCATCCAAGAGGTCCCAAAGCTTCTTAGCTGTGCAAATAAGCAGATCAGGAGAGAACTAAATTTCAGATTTCAATACTTATTTTAATCATTATTTCGTATACCCAAAATAAGAAGCAGACTTCCAGTAGTAGCTTTCAAAAAAGATATTCAAGTTGCTAGATATCGGCTTCCTAAGTTACAGTTTGCTGCAAAATTGAATAATCTGTTTATCTTTCAAAAACCAAAATCATACCAACGTTGTGATAAAGATACAGACCAACTATGAAAAACTTGGATAAAGTTACCAGCTAGGTTTGTCGCATTTTTTGTAAACAAAAGTACATTTACCCCCAGTTACGTAACAAGTCGTATCATACCGTGAAAATTGTATTATAACGGCACTCCCATTCATATATTTAACAGCGAAAAGTTTGAAGCAGTTGTTCTTTTTTTGCGAAAAGAGGTACGGTATGCATAATCTGTGCAAACACCTTGCGGTACCCAACGGCTTTTTTCTTTGAGATTTGTTTTGAATTATGTTTTTTTTTCACTTTTTTTTCAAATTTTCTAGCTCAAAGAAATAGAGTTGCTTCAATTTTAGAAAAAAACTCATAACAAACTTTTTTCCGAATCTAGGGTCGAAGGTGTCAAAAAAATAGAGTCAAAAACTAGAAAGTCGAGCCAGAAAAAGGAGTCAAAAACTGAAAATTATTGTTAGCCGACATACATATACTACAGTTTTTACGGTATGTAGAAATTATATCTAAAATTTACATTTTCTTTTTTGACTGTTCCTACTTTTCACAAGATTCGGTCATTATACCATAGTCTCTATTTGCACACATTGACTTCATAATTTGATTCTTCCTCTCGCCATGATTAAATCTGTACACAAATTTCCTTGCCAATTCCCAAACTCTCCTGTCCCTGTATATCCATCTCTATCTTCCTCATTGTCCGTGAAACAACGAAAAAAAAACAAAACAAATGTTCGAATCTCACGCACCACAGATTCCTTCTCCTTTTCTTCTCCTTTTCTCATCATCATCTTCGACTCCTCCTTGACTCCTCCTTCTCCGAGAGTCGAGAGGATTCAGACATCACCATACTTCTCTGCTTTTTTCCAGGATCAAAACGGAATTCATGAATATGGAAGTGGCCGAAGAGCATAATTGTATCGATGTGAATGCTATACTTAAACAGTTCAATGATTGGACGGTCCTATTGGAGGTTCGAGTGAGTTTCAAATTTCTTTTTCATTTTAAATTGGGATATAAAAGTTCACCACCTTAGTTATCTGAATTAGATGGAGCATATACACTTTTACAATCGAAAGTATTCCTAAAGTCTCAAAAATCTAGCCTCCTAATTCCGAAACGTCGTTGACACTCCCGATCTGATACAAAGTCCCAAGAGAGTAATGTTGAGCTGATCATGTTGAAATAGGGAATGTTGAAATGAAGATTCTAGAGCCCTAAAGAAACGATAACGATATTAATTGTAATCTAGGACAACAGTGTTACTAATTCAGGATACTGTTAGTCTATAAACTGAACCTCATAATTTCAGCTTGCCTACTCTTCCTTATACACATTTATTTTTGTTACCGGAGTCATTGGAAATGGACTTCTAATATCATCTATACTACTCCGAAAGAAACTATCAGTGGCCAACATTTTTCTAATCAACTTGGCAGTTTCTGATCTGGTAAGTACCACCCTCAATATCCTCCACACCATATCCTTCCCATCTTTCCAGCTCCTCTGCATCACTGCCGTCCCGATAACTCCAGTGTTGGCATTTATGAAACGATGGATGTTCGGCATATTTATGTGTAAATTGGTTCCCGCTTGTCAAGCATTTTCGGGTGAGAAGTGGAAGAAATTGGGAAGTAGAATGGACGGAGAGGGATCTAGTCGATTGGAACAACTCAATTGTCTCCTTTCGGTAGATCTTCTTTTTGGACCAGCGAGTCCGAAAAAACACTTTTTTGCAAAAAGGGAACTCTTTGAAGACCAGCAGACTGACATTTAATTTCCGTTTTTCTTTTTTCAGTTCTCATTTCTTCGTGGTCTTTGTGCTACATTGCAATTGACCGATATAGGAGTATAGTGACACCATTGAGGGAACCATGGTCGGATAGGCATGCGAGGGTGAGTTTTATTTAAACTTCTTATTAATCAATTGATAGAAAATTTGTTGAAAGGTGATTCTAGTATAGAACATTTATCAGGATCTCATCTGCTTCTCGTGATAAAATGATGAAATAGGTAGTTTATTGCGTAGAAGTTCAAGATATTGTCAAAAACTAATGTTCCAGCAAGAATTTTCAATTTTCTCGCGGGCTGAAATGCAAGCGTGACAAGGGGGGCGGTCGGAGCTTAAATTGCAAGCAGCGTGGTGAAAATGTGTGTTTTAATCAATAAAACATGAAAAGTATGCAAAAATACAGCAAAGAAAACGTTGAAAAAATTGATTAAAGCAATAATTTATCAATATTGCTCGTTAATTAGCTAAAATTTCTTCCGCGCCGCTTGCAGTTTAAGCTCCGCCCACGATCTCCTGCCGCACTTGCGTTTCAGCCCACGAATGTTTTTTTTTTGAAATCCTCGACGGAATTTCTATTTTTCACAGTATTTGCTTAGTAACACATCAAAACCTAGATTAATGGTTTTTATTGTTTTCTTCATCACCGAAAACATTATATTTCAGTGGCTGCTGATGTTCACCTGGGTCGTGGCATTTCTGGCTAGCTACCCACTATATTATTCTCAAAACTTGAAAACTATGGTAATTGAGAATGTGACACTATGTGGAGATGTGAGTTTTTACAGTAATTCAACCTCAAATTTCAATTTTTCTTTTCAGTTTTGCGGTGAATTCAACTGGCAATCTGATGAATTATCAAAACTGAGCTACACTACGAGTTTACTTATTATTCAGCTGATAGTTCCAGCACTAATCATGTCTTTTTGCTATTGGAAAATATTACAAAAGGCAGACACAACATTCTAATGATCCAATAAACAGTCGTAATGTTTGCAGGTGCGAACCGACTGGCTAGTCGACGAGGGATCAATGTTAACTGCGGCACAACAGGTGAGACGCAGACAGTAGTGGACAGCAAGGCGTCCAGTTTTGACGGTTTCGTAAACTATGGTCAAATGTCGGGGGTATAGCTCAGTGGCAGAGCATTCGACTGCAGATCGAGAGGTCCCTGGTTCAACTCCGGGTGCCCCCTAAATACCTTTTTCTCATTTTTGTTTGACAAATAGGGGTGTTTGACGAATTAAACAAACTGACCGTCTGTGGTCTCCATTATTTATGAATCGGATTCTTTTCTCACGGCGATTTGACAAGCGCTATATAGAACATTCTCAAGCGGGGGTATAGCTCAGTGGCAGAGCATTCGACTGCAGATCGAGAGGTCCCTGGTTCAACTCCGGGTGCCCCCTAAAAAGCTTTTTGTAATTTTACCTAATTTCAGGCTCAAACTGCAGTCCGAAAACGACGGGTGATGTACGTGTTGATTCTGATGGTTATAGTATTCATGGCGTGTTGGTTTCCACTGTCCGCAGTCAATTTATTCCGAGATCTGGGGATGAGATTCGATCTTTTTCAAAGTGTCTACAAAGTGCTAGTCATGGATCAAATGTACTTCAAACTCCTGAACGTACACGTGATAGCAATGACTTCAATCGTATGGAATCCGGTGCTCTATTTCTGGATGAGCAAGGTATTTGAGCATTTAGGTATTTAGTTAAACTAATTCAGCTACATGAAAACATCAAAAGAGTTCCAGGATTACTTCAATTCACCAATTAAATTTCAGCGGCATCGGCGAGCCCTAAAAGACGACATGACGTGGCTGACGAACGCCCGTCGACATACGAACGTCGGCGTTCTGTCTCGCTTCACACCTTCTCCGTCAGTGTCTGTAGTCTACCGACGAACTTTGGAGCGACATCTCGGCGTCAATCATTTCCGGTAAGAGCGCATCTCGTCTTTCTTGATTCTCGTCTTTTTGGCGCCGCCGGCTAAATGTGCTGTGCCTAAATGAGATTAGGCTCTTCTGGTTAGATAGAGAATACACACACACATACATACACATAGAAAACCCATATATCCACACGCAACACTGACTCCTTTCGATGTTTCATCTGAACTTCGGGGGATCTTTGGAAATGAGTCATGATAGGCTGCGATGAAATCAGAAAATAATTTCAGCCGTGGGACGCTTGCTGATCCAACATGTACATCACGAGAACGAAGTCTACCGAGGGAACTGCAATCGAACTGTTTCCTGCTAGTTCCGCTTATGCCGTTGTGTCAATCTGTGACTAGAAAGAATAGTCATTTGGCCATCAATCGAGATGGGTGAGTGAAGGGATCAAACTTCGATGATTGGTTTTTATGGGTTGGGTACTGTATTAGATAACGGTGAGGGTAGCACGTGTTCCATGCTAATACTAAAATTGAGATGATTGAAAAAGAGACAAGATGCGTCACATTTGCGTCGAGCATCTGTGTAGAATAAGATCTGATAATATTTTTTCGTCATATTTCGAAATTTTTGAATGACACCGGAAAGCATTGTTTTGAGAAGTTTTATAATAACCTAATTCTTTTTGGTAGGAGTTTGAACGTGAGTTCTATGAACCCTATTCCAGCTAATTTATCATACAGGGTCTTCTGAAGTTTCTAATTAATTTGTAGATCTTTCCACAGTGTTCGAGAATGTTCTTATAATTCAAGCTTTTTTAATTGTCTTAGTCTTGTGAGACTTCAGCTCCATAACGGAAGACTCAAGCTTTAGTTACACTGATTTTGCACCCTTCAAGCAGAGTTATGCTACCTATTTCTATATTTTAACATTATTTTAGAATATACAGAAGCCAACACGTTTTCTGGAATACTCTAACTCAAATCATTTTTGCTTAAACTCCAATAACCCTTCTCCATCATTTCAGAATCGTCATCCCCCAAGCGAACGGACCCAGTCGCCGTCCTTCCAGTGTTAATACAAATTCAACTCGAGACTGGTGACACATCATCTCATTGGTCCCTTACTTTTTCACTTTTCCCTCATCTTCTCATTGTCTTTTTTCCCTATCCAATACCCATCGGGTTTTCTTCTTCGTCTTTTTGCCATTTTCGTCTGTGTTTCGAAATGAGACAATAAATTGGAAATTCTTTGTCGTCCTGCTCTCCTCGTCTATTCCTCTTTGACTTCTTCAAAAGAAAAAAGAAAACAAATTGAAAAGTGCACCCCAGTTGACTACAATGGCTGTGAATTTTAATGAGAGAAGGAAACAGGGAATTGGGTGAAAGAAGAGCTCAGAAGAGGAGCAACAAAAGAGAAATGAGTTGTGGAATCGTATAGTTGATGGAAATTCGAGAAACAAGAAAGCGATAGTAAAAGCTTTTAATTACTGGAACGGAATTTTTTTTCGAAAGTATTCAAACTAATCTTCTGGAAAAAATATACATATCGAGTTACCTGCAGTAGCTTCGTTTTGTTTCTTCAATGACAGAGGTTAGAAAAAATACACAATCTTCAGCTTGGTGTTTCCTTTATGTCACAGATAAATTCTCATTAATATTCAATATATTTTCAATAGAGCTATTCTTTCTGTGAGCTTCACCAACAGAACTATTCAGGTCTTCCTGTGAAGAATAACGAACCCAAAAAAGCAAGGATATCCGTTTGGAAAACTTGGAATGAAAGTTGTGCTATGAAATGCAACTATCTTGGAACTATCTACTCGAGCCCAACTTTTAGTTGATTACATTTTCGGAATTAAAAAAATAGAAAGCTTTCCACACACACAAAGAACAATCACTCGAGTTGTGCCACTGATAACACAAAACTTGATAATGAATCAAAAACTTGAACTTTGAAATGTTTTGACTTTTCCTATTCTTTCCAGTTTTTGGATAGTTGGACTAAAACAGATCACATAAATGTCTAATTCAGAAATTTACTAAATTTGAAAGTCGTAATAGTGCTGATGTTTACCTAGAACCGACAATCGGAAAAAAGGAAAAAAAAAAGTTCATTGAAAAAGGTATATACCCAAGCAAATTTCAGAATAAAAACAGCTTGCCGTTTTGGAAATTGAAAAAGATTATGAAATCAAAATGGGTTCTGATCAAGACTGTCGCACGGCCGACCGCGGATTGAGGTTTTCAGGGCCGTCGAGGTCGCGAATTGACCAAGTGTGCTGAACTTTTTCATATCGACTAATTTTCTGGTTCTCTACAAAGCCGCCTGAAGAAGCGATAATTTTCCATGGCTAGAAACGCCGATATAGAAATGCACCACGGAATTTTTGACATCTTTGTTTCGGATAAAACTCTTAATCTAATAAAATTGAAGTATACACGATTCCTAACTCAAGAACAGTTCAATCTCAAGAATAGTTTAATGAAGCATTCCTTCCAGAAACGAGTCAGTTCGCGTCTAACCGAGAAAGTACCACCAATGTTTGTAGTTAACTTCCACAATTATCCTTTTCGTTTTTCCAACGAATTATGATCAATTTGATTAGCTGTGTTGATGTCTAAGAAAGTATAGTATTTCGATGTTTGATTTTTCAACCCAGTTTCATATTTTTAATCTCGATGGAGAAACCCCCGATTTTCAAACTCTTCATTAAAAATATAGAATTATATGTTCTATTCATATCCGTATCATTTGCAGCTTTCCTCTACTCATCTTCTCAATTCTGAATACTCTCAATTTCCTTCATTTTGCTATTCAAATTTCAATGTAAATGTATGCCGATCCCTCTCCCTTCTGCTCCAACAAATCCGATCGCCCTTTTTGTTGAAATACCCTCGAATTCCGCTTCTAATCCATCGTCTGGTCACTCAGACTTCTTCATCCGGGTGGAACACTAATTCTCCTCGTTTCACACGATATTCTTCCCATTTTCTCCTTTACTAGCACTACTTTTGGAAAATCGAGAAGGGGTGTCCCCCTCTCTCTCTGCAGAGCTCTGCCTTAGTTTCCTCCGTTGCTCTTTCTTTTCCTTCTCTGTGCTCTCAGAGGCTGCTTCCAAAATGGATCAATTCGTGTTTGTCTCCGTTTGCCCTTCTTCAAGAGAAAGAGAGCGGGGGGACCCCTTTTTCCAACAGCAGCTACCACGACGACCTCATTTTCTTTCGAAATACTTTGCCTTTTACATTGATTATCCCCTTTTGCAAACTTTCGAGTATCGACCCCTCGCTCTTCTTTCTTATCTCTGATCCACCAAACTTCAAGAGTGATTTCCATGTGATTCCAGAACTTTCAGTGTCAATTTCCCAGTCAACCAGTTAACCTCTCTCAGGTGACACCTATTCCCTTACCTCCCTTCAATTCGATTTTTGTTATCAGTCCCTCCTTCTTTTTCTTTTGACGGTCAGCTGACCTGATCCTGACGGAGAATGATAAGAGAGTTGATGGAGAGCACCTACACACATACCAGATGACCTCATGGCCATGACGAAAGAGTACATACCGCGGAAATTTGAATTAAAAATATAAGGAATGATGATTTAAAACTATGGAGAGGAAGGGTGTCATTTAGAACTTATTTTGATATTTCCTTCCCGAAGACATGACAGAGTTCAGATTTTTTTCTTATGTAGTTCCTATTACGTCTGCTCCAGCATTAGCTTCATTCCGTTGATCTTTCTAAACCCTGAGCTATATTAGCTACTACTTTAGTTCACTAAGATAATCTGAGACTAATAAAGATTAGAGGACTTATGTATATAAAGTACATCTTATGCAGTTTTTCTGGGAGGACAGAGTTTGGACGCCACAAGACCCGTTGGCACTAGAAACGGTCACCATGCAGTAGTCAGGCGTTTCATGATCTCAGTTTTGGATACTGGTTCGAACGTCTAGACCCATAAATTGGAAATATCTTTTAAAATTAGTGAATCGCATTTTGTGTTGATTTTTAGAATGTTGCTTGTTCTTGGAACAAATAGGTCATTATCGAAGAAAGTCTCTCAAAAAAGCTCTTGAAATATTTCGACAAAACCAAATCTATGTTACTGACGGATAGAGGAGAATCTCCATCTAAGGACATATTCAAAGTTTCTAAGCTTTATAAAGTTTGACAAAAAAGCTTTTCTAAACTTTCTGTTCTTCCTTTTAAATTGTCAAAAATTTCGTGGATTCGTCACAGTAAAAAAATTTCTAAAAAGTTTTCATGTCCTTGAAATGACCTTCCCATTCCAACCCATATGACTAATCAGTCCTTTTCAGTCAATTAACTTTAGTATCACTCCATCAGTTCGTTTCGTTCTTTCTCAAAAAAAAAAAAGGGAATTGATGAAATTGGAAAAGGAACTGACTAGTAGGAAGAAGAAACTTTCACTTTACCACATGCTTTTTGTCTTTCTCTATTCATCTTATCAGACCGTACATCATACAATTTCTATATGATCCTTCTCCTCCCATCACGTACACACAAAAACCAGCAAAACCAAAGGGAAAAAGAGGCAAAAAAACGTTCGGAGGTGAAAATGCGGTCACGCGGCGATTCGTTTTCCACTGGGCACAGATGGGTCTGCGTCTCTTCCATGTCTCCCGGCCTAGACACTACTTCTCTCTCACTTATTTCTGCCATTCAACACTAGAGGTACGGAAATGAGAAACACATATTCTCACGCGATTCTGAATTTCTGAGTTTCCAAATGTGTGTTTATATGTTATGTGGTGACCCCCTTAATGGCAGGTAATTATCCCTTTAGATTGTTTTGCTCTCCACGAAAGGGTGTGCCATTGAGACTTGCTCATCGTTTACTATTTTGCTCTCTCCGTTTTTGGGTAGTATTTTGCATTTCGCAATTCTTGTTTTTCACTGTCGCCGGCCCCCCGACCGTCCATCTGTTTTTGTTTGCCCTTAATAGGCAGTCTAGATGTTATTCGAGATTTGATGGTTTTTCAAGGAGGTCTAGGTTTAGAAGTTCTAGGTCAACCCCTGACATATGTTCCCTTATGTTCTTTGCTCTGAAGTTTTGATGTTTTGACAACTTGTCAATTCAGAATTCATAAGAAATTTCCTTCCTCCTTCTCTGTTTTTTTCTGCCAAACCGTTTCTCAAATTCATTATCTTCCATTGGCAAAATCATCAATCTTTCTTCTTTTCTTCTTTTTTTTAAATTCTATCTCTCACAGTCACATTTCGAGTACACACAGTGTAACCCCGAGTAACTTGATCATCATTTTTTTGAAATCCAACCTCTCCCCCCACCATCCACGTCATCACCACTCAGCTTTGACCCATCCCACCCCAAGTGATTTATGATTCCAACCAATTTCATCGACACATCTGAACAGAGGAGTCTTACCACGTGCCGTCAATGTTCTAATTGTCTGCGTATCATCATAACGTCCTTTTGGACTATAAACATCACACAATGAGAGGGAAAAACTGTAAAAAGTGATGATACAAAAGTATGGAAAGAATAACGAGTTCGTTTGTTTATTTGCATTAAGAATTGTTTGTTTATGACCCCCTTTCCATGAAGAGAGGGGGGGGAGCTCCAGATTATTGTATTGATAACATGGAGAAGACTGAAAGACTGAAAATAATGAATTGAAAACAGCACTGTTTTCAACTCAAAAAGGTTTGAATTTTAACTTTTTTTAATTTTTTCCGTTTTCAGTTGAAATCGTCTAATTTTGAAAGGGTGTCACAGTAATTCTGACTGTTACACCTAATAGGTTTTTGATGAATCATAAAGATCAAAAGTAGAGCTTCATTTTTGTAGTTAACAACTTTTTTGTACGGAAATTCCCTAAAGAGTTATGGTCATTTTGAGACGACAAAAAATGAAAAACTACTTTTGATCTGAACGGTCCAGAAAAAATTCCATGGCGGGACAACCAGTCATACCGTCATACCCCTTCAAAGTTGGACATTTTCAACTGAAAATTACCAAAGTTTGTACCTTTTTGTTCAGTACTGTATAAGAAAACTCTTGAGAAGATGGTCTTCTTTTTTCATTTTTCATTTTCTAGATATCAAAACTGCTGGATCCACTAAACTTTGCTAAAGATTCCAAAATCTGAAATTTCGTTTCAACTTCCTGTTAATGCTCATTGATCCATTGAGCACTATCACATCCATTATCTTCTACTCCTCCTTCTCCTCCTCACTCATCATCTTCTTTGTCTTTTGAAACGTGTGACTTTGGGATGTCTGTTTGAGAGCTGAAAAGACACGCAGAGATGAACATAGAGGAAAAGAGAAGAGGACAACAACAAAAAGAAAAACAAAGCAGCACACGAGAGGCAGAAAAAGTGAGAGATAGGGAGGAATCCTATATCACCTGCGGTGAGACGGCAGCTGTTATATCGAAGAGATAGAATGTACCTGTGAAGAGACACAGACATCACAATCACATGGGTGAACTCTCTCTCGGGGTCCCTTTGAAGAATCGACTAGATTTTCGAGCATTTTTTCGCCCCGTGCTTGAAAGATATCAATCTGTCAGACATGGATACTGAAATTGATACTACTGATAATGGAGGTAGCAATGAAGAAGACGTTGAAGTGGAGCTGTTCTTTCGGAAGCCACCAGAAATCAACAACTTTGAGTTGGTCAAAACTTTTTGGATTGATCCAACAGGTGAGTGATTTTTCAAGTGTTTTCCTAGTTTGTATATAAAATTTTTAATTGAATCTTTCTAGTTCTATAAGCTTAGAAAGTCACGAGAACTGTGTGATTTTAGATACCATTATAGATTACTTATTTTGTTTTTGAATGTTTATGTAGATCAAATCACGACTTTTATAACATTTTCAAGTTTCCACTTTCTTTTAAAAAAAAGTTATCTATCCTGAATCCTATTTTTTGACAGGTTTTATATTATGTTTCACTTTTGAATTTTCTCTCAAATGATTGAAGTCGTGATAGGATCAATAACTCTTAATTTCAATTCTATAGTTCATACCAGCCTGTACTAACGAAGTCAAAATTTCTCATTAATTTTCGAAAACAATAGCAACATTAGGCATTCTCGGCCATTCCTAAACATTTTAGCCTGTCTTAACCGATCTAAGTTGATATCTGAACTAAAATAGTATAATTTTCCGCATCACAAGCCTATTTGATTGACTATTTTGCAGAAGTGATCAACTCAACAAACGAAATTGCTCAAGGAGATCAAAACAATAAACCCTCCTCGGATCCGGAAGTGAAAATTTTACAACCTCTTGCTCTTCGACCTCTTGAAACTGCTCAGGATGAATCTGGTGGGTCGTCTTGTTCTCATTCGGAAGACGTCCGACTTCCTGATGAAATTTTGGATGAACCTTTGGATGATGAAGTCTTTGAAGAAGAAGAAGACAAGACTGAAAATGTTGAAACAGATCTTCTGTTCCGTCAGCCAAACGACAAAGAAATGGAATTGGTTTACACGATTTCAAAAAGTGCAGTTTTCAACGTGGAGGATTTGGAAGAGGAGGACGAAGACGTGGATGTTGACCTCTGGTTCCGTGAGCCAACGGACACTCGTTTTGAACTGGTCTACACAATTCCGTTAATGGAAGACGTGAGTGTTGATTCTTTGGGAGACGTGACTTTGGAAGATGTGCCTCCTGCTGAAGAACTGGATAATGTTGTTGAAGAAGCGTCGGTCGCTGAGTTCACATTCAAACCAATTGAAAATGATGAGGAGACTGAAACAGTGACGACTGAAGTTGTGACTGTTCTGGAACGAGGCGGAGAAGGTTCCAGAGATTTCATTGAGAAAGTCAAGCTGACATCAAATGACACTTTTGATAATTTCGATGATGAGGGAGAGGACGCCTTCCAGAATGCATTTGTCAAATCTGTGGAGACTCCGGAGACACCGGTTCCCGAGTATGATGAGAATCAAGAAGATATTATTCAGGACGTTTCTGTGTCGGATGTGTTGAAGGATGCTGCAGAGAGACTTCAAATAATACAAGATTCTGAGAATACTGGTACTTTGAAACAAACTGCTTCTGCTCCAGAATTTGTTTCTGATATTCGTACTCCAGAAGGATCTCCTGATGAAATAGAAACTAATCGATTCGAAATCTCTTCAGTTGATGAGAGAGATATCCCGATCCCAGAAGACATCAATACGGAGAATGTACTTCAGGTCACTCAAAACACTGATCGAGTTCCAAGCCAGGAGCCATCCGACTATGCCCAACTGGAAAGTATCTCGTCGCCTGATGATGTTCCAGATGTTGATCGAACATTGAATTCGTTGAAGAATGAAGATGTGTTCCCAAAAGAACCGATTCCAAGTGAAGTGCCAAAGACTCCGGAAGCTGAGACGCAACCAGTTGTCGGTCTGGAAGATTCTGGAATAGTGGAGACTCCAGAAGTCGTCGATTTGAGTAAAGAAGATGTAGCAGAAGCCTTGAATGCAGAAGACGTCATCACAGGAGATGATGGTGTCTTCGCTACACCAGACGTGCTCTCTGCGGAAAATAAGATTGCAGATGATTCAGTCGTCGATCTGGAAGATTCTGGAGAAGTTGAAACTACAGAACTTGTTGATTTGAAGCAGGAGGTTATCGAAGAAGCTTTGAGTAGTGAAGACGCTCTCACTGATGCTCATGTCATGCCTCAAAATGAGACTACTCAAGGTGACCAGCCTGTGATAGGCCTTGAAGAAAGCGGTGCAACGGTAGCAACGGAGGCATTAAATAGTGAAGATGTAAATTCTCCAACCGACCTCCCAGAAAGCTCCAATCCTGACAATACAACTTCTGGAGATTTGCCTCAACCAGTCGTGAAGCTCGAAGACTCCGGAATCGTGGACACTCCAGATGTGGTAGAACTAGACAAAGAGGGCGTGGCAGATGCGCTCAACAGTGAAGACGTTGTTAATGGTGTTGAAACATCGACCGAGATACCCGACGCTGTTCATGACAACGAGACTTCAATTGAGGATCAACCAGTTGTGGATCTTGAAGATAGTGGTCCCACAGAGTCTCCGACTATCGTGGAGGACGAAGTGGTAGCTGAGAGTGAAGACGTCCACAAAGAAGCTGATACAACTCCTGGTTTAGATGATCCAGTGTTGAAACTTGAAGATTCTGGAATTGTAGAAACTCCAGAAGTTGTTGATTTGGAGCATCAAGACGTAAAAGATGCTCCCAACAGTGAAGATGCTCTTTTGGAAGCTGGAAGTGCTGTGGTCTCGGCTGAAGTCGCTACTCATCAAGCAGCAACTATCGATGGTTCGAACCCCAATGAAGATGAAAACCCAATTGATGATAGTAGAATGATTGGACTCGAAGATGGTGGAGACGTTAAAACTGCAAACGTTATCGAGTTGAGCAACGAGATAGCAGCAGATGCTTTGAATAGTGAAGACGTCACTGGAGTCACATCCCTATCAGTTGTTGATACGGGAGTTCGAGAAGGAGAACAGCTACAAGAGAATATTCAGCCAGTCGTGAAACTCGAGGATTCTGGAGTTGTGGAGACACCAGAAGTCATTGAGCTGGGTAGAGAAGTCGTAGAAGATGCAATGAACAGCGAAGATGTTGTCAATGAAACTACCGCCGTCATTGATGTCACTGAAGCTTCAGAATCTCACGAGGTTACTTCAGAAACAGAGCTTCATGAAGAGACTGTGTTGGGACTAGAAGAAAGTGGTGATGTGGAACCAGTAGATGTTGTCCCATTCAGTAACCAAGAGGTTGCCGATGCAATGAATGGCGAAGATGTTGTGAAGGTTACTGACGAAGTTCCAGGAGAAGAAGCAGAGCAAGTGTACAGTCAACTTCCTCCAGAAGCTGAAGAATCCGTGGTGGACTCTCAGTCTGAAGAAGAATTCATTCAGAACCAAGAAGATCGGGACAAAGAATCTACTCCAGTTGCTGGAACTGAAGAGGAAACTCTGGTTGAGAAACTCGTTTCAATGGTTGAAGATACTCTGCCTGTGGATTCTGTTGCCATTTCTAATGAGATGGAGACTCCTGAAGAACCGAAGGAAACGAAACCAGAAACTTCGGATCCTGAAAGTGAAAGTATGGTCAATGCTGATGAAAAAACGGATCTTGTGGATAAATCTGAAGACCAATCTAAACCAGAAGAAGCCGAGCCAGCTCCAGAAGAAACCATAGTGCAAAAACTGGTGTCGATGGTTGAAAATGTGCTGCCAGCTGAAGCTGTTCTCCCTTCTGAAGACGTTGTTTCCGAAGAGCATATTGAAGAGATAGATGAAGATAAACAGCCTGCAGAAACATTTGAAAATCCAACGATCGTGGAGAAGTTGGTGTCAATGGTGGAGAACATTGTTCCGGTGGAATCACTTTCTCCAGCTATAGAAGAACAGGAATCAAATCCAGTTGCAGAAAATTCTGAAGAAACTAGAACTCCAGAAGATGCACAACCAGAAGAAACATTTGTGGAAAAGTTGGTCTCAGTTGTAGAAAATGCTCTTCCCGTCGACGCTGTTCTCCCTTCTGAAGACGTGCTTTCTGAAGATCATGTTGAAGAACCAGTCATTGAACTTTCCTCTGAGAACGCTGAAGATCAAGAATCATCTACTATTCTGGAAAAGTTGGCATCAGTGGTTGAAAGTGTTCTGCCTTCTGAAGATACGGAAAAGAACGTTGACGAAGAAAAGGAGACCGAAAAAAATGAAGAGCCAGCTACAACTTCTGCCACAGAAAACTCAGAACTGCTTGCGGAACCGACGATAATCGAAAAGTTGACTTCAATGGTGGAAAACGTGCTTCCTTCCAAAGACTCTGTTCCAGAAGAGCCAGTTGATTTCGAAGAAACTCCGAATGCAGCTGTTGAACAAAATGAAATAAATGAAGTGGTCACGGAACCGACTCTAATGGAACAGTTGACTTCAATGGTGGAAAATATTCTTCCTACACAAGAACCTGTCAAGAACACAGAGGAACAAGCCAATCCAACAGAGGTAGTGGAAAAGACGACACCAGAAGATTCTGCCGCTCCAGAGCCGACACTGATGGAAAAGCTGACTTCTATGGTCGAGAGTGTTCTTCCTTCTAAAGATGAAGTTTCGGAGGAAAATCATGTTGAGACATCAGTGGAAGAAACTCCGATTGCAACCACTGAAGTATCTGAAACCGACGAGTCTGCTCCAGAGCCAACAATATTGGAAAAGTTGGCCTCGATGGTGGAAAATGCTCTTCCAGCTGATGCCATTCTTTTATCGGAGTATGTCCGCCAATCCGAGGAGCGGAACTCAGAAGCGAGGCAAGCTGAAGAATTGGATCCGAAAAACGAGAGTGATCAGGTTCCTCTCGTGCAAACAGAGAATCTGGAAGCAGTGTCGGCTACGCAAGAAGCTGAAGAAGTTCTTGAACCAGAAGAAGAAAAAGTGTCGGGAGAAATTTTACCTTCTGCTGAAGACACTACTTCTGATGACCGCGCCGGAGAATTTGAAAACCCAATCGAGAGTGTACCCCAAGCTGATAAGCGTGATGATCTTGGCACAGTCCTGGATAGTTCTGAAGACCAATCTAAACCAGAAGAAGTAGGGCCAGTTCCAGAAGAAACCATGGTGCAAAAACTGGTCTCAATGGTTGAAAACGTGCTCCCAGCTGAATCTGTGCTCCCTTCTGAAGACGTTGTTTCTGAAGAACATATTGAAGAGAGGGAAGAAGATAAACAGTCAGCAGAAACTTCTGAAAATCTGACAATCATGGAAAAGTTGGTGTCAATGGTGGAGAACATTGTTCCGGTGGAAACTAGTTTGGAAACACAAGATGAATCACTTCCACCAAATGTAGAAGAACACGAATCTAATCCAGTTGCAGAAAATTCTGAAGAAACTAAAACTCCAGAAGATGCACAACCAGAAGAAACGTGTGCGGAAAAGTTGGTTTTAATGGTTGAAAATGTTTTTCCCGTCGATGCTGTTCTTCCTTCTGAAGACGTGCTTTCTGATGTTGGAGAACCAGTTATCGAACTTTCCTCTGAAAACGCTGAAGAACAAGAATCTACTATTCTGGAAAAGTTGACATCAGTGGTTGAAAGTGCTCTGCCTGTGAGCACCGACACTTCTCCCCAGGAAGAACCAGATGACACACAACGTCACCTGAATGAAGAAACCCAAAACGAAGCGACTGTTAAAACAATCATTTCCACTTCCGATATAATTCTTCCCTTTGAAGAGAACACGTCACTCGAAACACCATTTGATGCAGAGGGATTCACAGAACCACTGGTTGAAAAACAAGAGTCGTTCAAAGAGCCCACTGCCGAGGATATTATCGAAACAGCTGACATCATTCTACCAGTTGAAGAGGAAGAATCAAAGAACATTGAGACACCATTCGATGCTGAGGGTTTTGTTTCTGAAGACCCAAAAGAAATTCAACAAGAAGAAGCCTCTGAGAATCCAGAGGAAACTGAACCTGAGAAGAGTACTGTTGTCGAGGAGTTGTTGGCGATGGCAGTTGAAATTCTTCCAATTGATGGTACGGTGGCTGAGAATATTGAAGAGGTAGTTGAGAAGACTACCGTAGAAGCATTCGAAACTCCGAATGAGAAATCAGGAGAATTCACAGAAACGGGATCTTCCGAATCTGTTCCTCCAGTTGAGCAATCCGGAGAAGCTGAATATGTTTCAGAAGAATCTCAACCATTGCCAGAAAAGTTTGAGAGAGGGAAGAGAGGAGACCAGACGGATAACGAAATGCAAGTGGCAACTGTGGAAGTCGAGGTGGACAACGAGCCCCAGGAGACGATTATTCCCACCATTCAAGTAGTTGAGGTGACTGTGCAATCTGAAGATGATCATCCAGAAGACATCCCCACATCATCACAAGATTCAGAACAACATCATGAACCTCATAAAATCACTGACCTCCATTTCGACATTCCAAAACATCATGACGATTATGGCAATGATTATGTTCCATTTGGAACCGAGCCATCTGCTAAAGTGGAATTCAATAACCCGGAAGAATCCAGAGAGGAAGAGGAGGACTTTGTTGCAGAACTCAATTTCCATCCGATCCGTCAATGGAAAGATGAAGATGTCATCTCACTTCAATCACTGAAATCTCTAGTGGCTGAAGTTGGATGCACTACTGATGTCTCTGCAGAACCGCAAGTTCCAGAAGACAACGAATCTACTCTGAAAATTCTGAAAGTTGTCCCCTCTGAACCTTCACTAATGGAACTAGACATCTCCAATGACCCGAGTGTGATCCACGTGCCGATCCCACTCCTCGAACCAGCTACCAAGTATTTGGAGGAGATGGTAGAGTGGATTATTGCTGATGCAGTGAAGGAAGTAGGGGAGATGGAAGTGGTCACTGAATCGGAGATTAGTGAGATGGTAGCACAAGAGTCGGAAAATGAGTGTCCAGTTCCTGAGCCACTTGCTGATTTGAAACTTCCGATGGAGGACGATGAGAAGACACCGGAACCGGAGACTCCGATTGAGGTGGCCAGAGTGATACCAGTGGAAGTTGAACCAGTCCAAACTATTCCACAGAGACCGCCACGAGCTCCAAAGGTTGAAGGTTCGAAGTTAGATACTTCAAAATCCCTGGATCAGCACAAATCGAAGGTGAGATTCAGGCCATTGAACATCAAACTAGGAAGAAGTTATTCCGAGGAACAGCAAAAAGAACTTGTGGAGATGCTGGAAAGACCGCTGACAGTGATCACGTCTTCTGAGCAGAAGCCTTCTGAACCCAAACCATCCCCTCTCTCACCAAACACTCTTGATGAATACGAACATGTTCCGATGATGGATATGCAATCGGTTCCACATTCTCCACAGGAGAAGTTAGAAGAGGTGGTGGAAGAGAATGAGGACCTTCCGATGGTGGAGCAAATAGAGCAGCCAGTTGGATTTATAAAGAAGGTTGAAGTGAAAACTGTTGAAACTCCAGAATATGTCCACGTCCCACAAACAAAAATCTTCATAACGGAGACTAGAATTCTGGGAGCCGGCAAGTCTGTGGAATACGTGGATGATGAGGATGGAAGTGAATGTTTGGACTCAATTGGGGATTTGAGTGAGAGGACTATTCAGAGATTCAATACTTCCAGTGAGCAACAGTGTGCTCTTTTGTGGTTTTTTTTGTTTCGAAAACTAGTTGTTTCAATTTTTGAAAATGATCTCTATTGACACATTATCAAAGTTGGAGTTTTCTATTCCATGACCTGAATGAGTAATCTTAGATTTTTGTCTTTGTGTCTAAACTCTCATTGCGGTTTCTTACTCATTTTCTAACTTCTATTTTCCTAACATTTTGAATTTCTTTCTCCATTTTCTTGAAGTGCTCTTCCTTCCTACCATTATTTCCTCTCACATCTTTCCAGTCGACGATCCATCTATCCGTCGTGACTCTTTCTCCTCAATCTCCTCATTCGGAGACCGTCAAAAGTTCCGAACCGCCATTGAGAACATTCGTCAAGACTTGCTTCCGTTCCAATCTTCCGTTCGTTTATTCTCTCTCATTCAACTATTTTGTATATCTCAACATTCCCCTGATTTCAGGTTTCCCAGTACCTCGATCCATCTGTAAACCCATCTCAACAACTTCTAGTCACCAATTTATCAATGGATTCGCCATCTGACTTGTCGCCAAATGCGCCACCTGCCGGGTATGAGAATGCTGCTCAATACCTTGAGAAGCTCCAACAAGAGGACCGCCCATCTGCCGAGGGATCCATCGATTCGAGTGGATTCGAGAAGGTAGATCATGAGAGTCTCGAGGATTACACTGCTCCAGTTCATGATCCAATGCAGAAGTCGGTGTTCGGAAGTCTCACAGCTGATTCTGATGACTTGGTGAGTAATAGAAAATGGTGTCTTGATATTGAAAAGTATAGAGTAACGGTGAAAGTTAGAAAATTTCTGTCTTTCTGGTGGTCTAGAAAAAAAGAAAAACTTTTAGGCATTATTGGCAGTACTATACAATTGAGAGTGAGTTCCTTAAGTTCTATAAGGCAAACACCCTTTGGAACCATCAAATTTTATTGGCTGCATTCTCTTTGCACACATTCGGAGAAAAAGGAAAAAAAGTGAAGAAAACTAACAAATCGGTTCCGGGGAGAGTGCTGTCGCTCTTTATAAAAGAAGAAGAGAGATCCGAACCTGCCCATTTTCTGTTCCACTTTTCACATAGTTTCCAGTCGTCCACGCGTGTAAAATTATAAAATTGGGCGTACTGCCGCTTTCTTTCCAAAGCCATTTCTGGGATGTTGTGGTAACTGGATCGGGGAAGGAATCTCAAATTTCCTTTCTTCTTCTTCGTTTTCTTCATAAATATTTGAGCTACTAAGTTAATCCCAAATCATGACCATGATATTCGGTGCTTCATCAGTAATTATGCCGGAAACAGAAAGACAGGTCTCTCTCTCTTTCATCGTTACTCTTGCAATGAAACTTTTATTTATTTATATTGTAAAACTGGAATGCATGTATTGTGAGGTGATGTGTATATTCAGAAGCCACACGGAGACGACGGATTCGTGTTCATCGAACGAAACGAGACGAACGAGGGGACTCTGAAGAAGGTTGTGCATATATATGAAATTCAGTTTGTTATGTAATAGTCATTGTTTGTCCCCCCCCCACCCTCTGTTTATATCACATGACTCGAATGGAACAATCAACAAGAAAAAGAGATATTTTGAGAACGAACCGCGGTCATTTAGAGTGAGAGAACTGTGACCGATTACTTAATCAGTGAGTGAGACCACCGGAAACTTGCTTTGTCATCTTTTTTCTATCAGCAATATCTTAGAAATTGCGCTTTATTCGAGAATTTCTATATTGCTAAGAGCGCTCTGCTGCAATTGTTGTTTTGTTCAAAACCAGCAGCAGTCACATTCAATAATGACTCAATGCGGGCGCGCAGTCACTATTGAAAATTGTTTTGGTCTTCTGTTCTTTTTCTCTCTCATTCCGCCTCTTCCGGTCACTTCACTATTTTCTTTTTCCATTTTCGAAAAGTTTCGCCTAAAAATTGCAGCGCGAATCGATTTGAATTTATATTCATATTCCGGAAATTTATGTGCAGAAACAGCAAAAAAGAGCGCCCGCGCGCGCATTCTTCATTCGATCTTCTTCCCGCTCACTTTGTGTTTTTCCGCCACTCTCTGAATCTCTCTTCTCGCCTTTCTCCCATCCATTTTTGTGTTATTTTGTCGTTTTTTGGAGAAAAACGGAGAAAGGATGCGAACACTAACTTTAGAAACAAAGCTTTCTCTTCTTTTCCTCTGTTTGTTTTGTTTTGTGGCAAATTGCCCATTTTTGTGCAAACGATTTTAGAATTTCCGTCAATTTCGAATGTTTCGAAAGTTTCAAAAGTTACGAAACAGAGAGAACACCTGTGAGAAATGCTAGAAGAAAAAGTTTTCCGGAAAAAAGAGTGAAATTACACTTTTTGGTTCTCAAACATCTCATTCTTTCACGCCAACGCCAGCTGGCTAACAACCCACAATTTGAAAGAGAACCGAACGAGTTGCTCATCGATTTTTTCGAAATTTCGCTCTGAAATTGCCTAGAATATCAATATATTTTTGTGTTTTTCTCTCTTGTTCCGTTGGTTGTGCGCCATGTCTTTGTCTTCTTCTCACACACCCTTTATGTTTATGTGGTTAGTACAACCCGGCAACAACAACCCACATTTTGTCTCTAGTCATGACGAATCCTCTATTTTCAATAATAATATACTCAATTTTCAACTATTTCTTAACTTTCAGATGTCATCCCACCACGACGACGTCATCGAGAAGAACTACTTCGGAAATGCCGACGACGCCGCCACCGCGAAGTTGCTCGAATCGCCGATTGCCGAAGAGGCAAGAAAACTTGTTCAAGACGCCGTTGAATCCGCGTCGGAATACTCGAAACACGCCACTGGCGACGATGATGACGAGATCGGACGCGAATTGCTCGACAATGTTCAGCACAAGTTCGAGGAAGTCAAGCAGCCGGTAGCCGACACGTTGCACAAGGCTTACGATGGTCTCGGTGACTTTGTTCATGAGACTGTGCCACAAGCTGTCGACAATTTCGTCGAGGAAGTTAAGAATCGTCTTCCGGAGAGCCCAGTTCCAGAGAAAGTCGAGACGCCGGAGCCACTTGTTGATATCCACGACAGTGTTGACCAAGTGCACGATGAGATTGACAATTACTTGAGACGCGAACCAACTCCACCACTCGTGGAGGCTGACGAGAACGTGGCATCCGACGAGAAGCCACAATTCGGAAATCAAACTCCAGAAGAGGATGAGACGACGTACGATCGTAAGGGACCATTGACGATTCCGGAGGAGGTTGAGAAGGCCGCCGCCGCTCACAAGTATGAAGACGAAGATCTTGATGAGTTCGACCCATTGGTCACTGGCGCTACTGGAGCAGCTTTCGGAGCCGCTGTTGGAGCTGCCGCCGCTTCAGAGGCTCTCACTGAAGAGGAGATGTTCGGACATCAGAAGTTCGAGACAGTGCCACGTCCACCAACACCACCGAAGGAACTCAATGATGACGATGTGAAGCCATCGACCGTCAATTTGGGTCCAGCTCATCATCATTGTGAGTTTTTAGTTCTAGCTTCGATTTTTAACGATACTATTTCAAATATTTTTTATGATTTCTTTTCAGCACACCCATCATCACCGCATCACTCGATTCTGAAACATCACGGAGAGGCGTGGTTCGATTTCAAGACTGTTCCACCATGTGGTAGGTTATAACGAGACGAAGAAGTGTGTGAAGCATTCTAATTCTGCTCTTTGTCTCCCGAATTGTGAGAGAGAGAGAATTGTGTCAGCTCTACTACTAGCGGGCTCCAGTAACATACACAACAAGAATAATAGGGGCGGGGTGGGTGGTTTTGGAAGCAAAATAAGCTTGGTGGAATACTGGGCGGGGTGGGAAGCTGGTGTAGACGACGACGGGACGAAAAGGGGCAGCTCAATTTGGCACGACTCCAAGTCGATACGATGCGCGAAAATAGACGGGTGGCTGGTGGAGGGTGCAGATGGCCTGCGTACTGGTCACATGGTCCAATAGAAGAGCCAAAAGAAAAGAAGCACATGCATGCACACACAACAACAACGACGACGACCAGTACTGAGGAAGACGGCCTCCCATATTTGTGTGTCTGCAATGAATGTCTCGTTTTGGATGCTTCGTTTTTTTTCTTTTCTGGTCAGCTGTTTTGTCTAGTTCAACACCTTCTACTAAATTAATCAAGGAAATTGAATGTATTTCTTCTAAGTCTAGATTATCTCCCGATTTTTCTTCACTTTCTTTGAAACAATCTGCTTTATTCTTCCGTTGAAACTGCCGAAAATCAAAAATCGTGGCGAGACCCTTTGAATAATTTCACCACTGCGCCTTTCAAACAGTAGTTCACCCAGCATTCTTCTTTTACTTTTCAAGTGTGACACACTCGTTTTTTGTCCACTTTCCAATTGAATTGCGGTTTTCGTTGTCTTTTGGCGAAACAAAAGGAAAGTGTCGCCCTTGTTGCACCCAAAAGTTAGAGAGTACACTTTTGTAAGAGACTCCTGCTTTCCCCCGCAATTCGAATTTGAATTTTGGCGCGCGCTCACCCTGCACTATTTCATCACTTCTAAAAGCGTCGTCGTGTCTCTTTTCCTATTTTATCCTGCTATTTGAGCTGTATTCCGAAGCTTTTCTTCCTCGTAGATCCTCGGAGCGGTTAATCCGAAAATTACGCGCGCTCGCTCTCGTTGCTCGACCATTCGAATAATATCCGTTTCGCTAATTAGAATTCACCTCGCCCTCTTCATCGCGGCCACCACCACATTTTCTAACTGATTATGCACGATTCATGGTGTGCCCTGCTACGTACTCTGATTCAAATTTATTCATTTCGCAATTTCTGTTTTCAAATTTCTTACCTAGTCAGTCATCAAACACCCCGATTGTCCCGTGTTCATTTTGTGCCTGTTTTTAATCAATCGCGCTCTCTCCCACCCGTTTTTGTGTTGTTCAACACAACCAGTATAGTGTTAACACAAACCAAATATCAGTCTTTAGACGGTTTCCGCTCGGAATGGCTCAATTTTCGATTGCGTCCGCTCTTTCCGTTTCACTCTGCGCCGCCTAATTATTCATGGACCCAAAGTCTTTTGCGGCAGTCGACACATGACAATAATTGACTGAAAGGCACGTGCGTGCCCTCTTCCGTAATACTTTCTCTTTATTTTCACGCTACCAGTAGTATTGTTGTTATAATATAGGTACTAGAGGTAGTAGAAGGTCGTCCATCCGAAAAGGAAACTTGCTTTGACGATATTTTTGTTGTTACGAAACTATATGGATTTCGAAATCAAATTTTCGCCTATTGCAACGTTTCAGTAGATAAGTAATAGTAGTAATACGCTCGCCACAAAAACATTCGTCAAAATTTGCAACATTTTCGCAACAAAGCGCATATAGTTAGCCCCCAGGGGGATGCAATGTTCTTGCTTCTCGATTTGTTTCTTTATACTTCTTGTTCTCCTTTTCTTATCTCTCGCTCTATCTCCTTAACTCATCTATTCACGTGAATAACATCACAGAAACACACTCGTTGGAACCGAAGAAGAACAAGTGATGAGTAAATTGGGAGCGATCGGACGCGGACTGTACGCGCTCATTGCGTTCGTTGTCAATATTGTCTTGCGAATTGGACTTAATGTTGCACTTGTTGGAGGTGTCGCTGTCAGCGGTTATGAGGCGTACAAATTCGCCAAAAGCTCGGGAGTTCTTCAGCGAAAAGAGGGTGAGAAACATCAAGAAGGAGTCGTTAATGTAAAGAAACCATTTGAAAAAAGGGATAGACTAGGTCACTGCGAATTGATGAGAGCTGGTTTTTGCCCAAGCGACCTTCGATAGTGGACTTGACCGGGACCCGGTCGTATAAAGATAGAGATATCGGTGTACAATACATACATCTACACACGAAGAATCGCTTGAGACCCAGAGAGCAGCATTGCAAGAGAGCGCGCGGTCACTGTTTCCTTTGTGGCAGTTGGAGGTCTCAAAACTGCAAATGTGAGGAGATAGTATAAAGATCTGGGAGTGTCAGACAGAGCGCTCGCGGAGATAGTTTTTGTTACGCGGAGGGCGACGGACGGTTGATCGGTTGCCGATTACGGTGACCGCAGTGAGAGACAGGGTGGAGACAAATACGCGGCCGTTCGTGTCCCCGTCACTTTTCTCGTTGCGATCTATTCCGCTTTTGTTGCCTTCTTCACTCTCAGTCAGTGTCGTCTTCGTCAGTGCTATCTATTTTACTCCACTCGCTAAAAATGGCTCAAACCCGTTTTGTTAACAAAAAGTACACGAAGCAGCCGACATGGGTTCCAGCTACAGATTTCCCCGGCAAGAGTGAGTTGGTAGTGAGAGTGTGGGAGGGTTGGTGATGGAGCTGGGAGCAAACGGGAAAACAGGTGTCTTTCTGTCTCCCCGGTGGGAGGTGAAGTAGCTTTTTACTCATCTCTTTTTCTTTCTCCTCCCCAATTTTTGTTTGTTCGTTTCGGCGAGCCGTACTCTTCTTCTCTTGAAACACGTGTGAGAATATTGATTCGCAAATCTAAAATCCATATTTCTGTTCCTAAAATGCCGAGTTGTCAGTGCCAAAAAGGCGAGTTTTTCTCCTTATCGTTCGGATCGTGTTTCTTATCAAATGCAAAGAAAACATCATGTCGGGTAAAGTGTCGATCATATTGTTGTCGGGACACGCAATCATCGTTGATCATGTATATGTCAATCTAAAAAGGAAAGAGAAGACAAAGTTCAATGTC
The DNA here is from genome assembly GCA_002259235.3 of Caenorhabditis latens. NCBI lineage: Eukaryota > Metazoa > Nematoda > Chromadorea > Rhabditida > Rhabditidae > Caenorhabditis > Caenorhabditis latens. The sequence goes on from CM056096.1 coordinate 4,989,902, forward strand.
TAGAAACAAAGTAGCTTATAAATCAACTCTCACAGTTCGGGTAGCAATAAAATATGCAATAAAATTAATAACTTCGAAAAAATAATTCTATATCAATAATTTTCAGTCTTGGACGTGATCTACTGGCGCGATGCCAAGAAGTCTGCCATCGTTCTCTCGTTGGCTCTTCTCGCCCTCTTCATCCTCGCCAAGTACCCACTTCTCACCGTCGTCACCTACTCCCTTCTTCTTGCTCTCGGAGCTGCCGCTGGATTCCGGTAAGTCACTTTTAAAGCACACCCATCGACTACAACCATAAATGAGTGCGGTTTCCAGCGCCTACAAGAAGATCGAAGCTCAAATCAAGAAGACCGACACTGAGAACCCATTCAACGAGATTCTCGCCAAGGACTTGTCCCTTCCACAAGAGAAGGTTCACGCCCAAGCCGATGTTATCACCGAGCACGCCACCTGCGTTGCCAACAAGTTGAAGAAGCTCATCTTTGTCGAGAGCCCATTGGAATCCATCAAATTCGGACTTATCCTCTGGTCTTTGACATACGTCGCCTCGTGGTTCTCCGGATGCACCCTCGCCGTTCTCGCTCTTCTCGGAACCTTCTCGATTCCAAAGGTCTACGAAGCTAACCAAGACGCCATCGACCCCCATCTCGCCACCATCTCCGGACATCTCAAGAACGTCCAGAATGTGTAAGTTTCTCAGAACTTCCTTAAATCTTGTACAGAAAAGAATGTTTCAATTTTCAGGATCGACGAGAAACTCCCATTCCTCCGCAGCGCTCCAGTCGCCGCCGAAGAGAAGAAGGATCAATAAATCAGCTCGATTCTTCGCCATCTGAACACCTTTTGCCATTGTTCTTCTAAATAATTCCGCATTTTTTGTTCTATCTTCTCACACACCCCACTCCCTCAAAAAATCGCTTCTATCCCTTTTTCCTCTTGACATTTTCAGGCTTTTCTTCCCCATAATGCGTGTCTTCTTGTAGAATGTAATGTCGATCAAGTAGATTTCAGCTATTGCTTACATTTCCTATAATCGACCTATTTTTGCCCCCGTCACCAAAAAACGCACCCATCCCCATTCACACATAATTATTTGTACTGTATATCTTGTCACAGTTTGGTACATTACTTTTTTTTTGTTCTTTTCCCCCGAAAAATCTCCCCCTTCTTGTCTATCATATATATTTTCTCTATATAAAGCTTGTCCTTAAAGCTGGACGATACGAGAAACAGTTATCACTAGGACGCCGATCAGCGTGAAGATGTAGGCGGCGCCGAGGAGAAGAAGGTTTCGACGCTCCTGAAATCAATTCATTGGAGGAGAAAGGTAAATAATTTCAGAATGACCAACCGATATCTCCTTGAAGTAGAAGACACTCCATGCAGAAGTCACCAAACCCGGAGCCATCATACATATTGGATAAGAAATTGTTGGCGATAAATGTTCGTTTGCAATTAAGAAGAAAGCCATCGCAGAAGAGAAGAAGACTCCGCTGAGCATTGAAGGAAGCACTATTCTTGGAGGAATCGCTGGTTTTCCTTTTCTGAAATCGAAAGTTGGTTAAAAGTTCAGTTTTTTTTTAGAAATACTCACTTCACTAGACAATAGAAAACAAAAATCGCAATGGAAACGAGTACGACTCCGGTGAAAAACGAGAAATGAAACGAGACGGATGACTTGATTTCAGTGGAAAGTGGATAGATGTCGTGGCGGGTCTGGAAGTGAAAAGTAGAAATAAAGAAGAGAGTCCAGATGTTTGTCGGTTTGTACGGATGTCAGCGGACAAGAAATAAGTCCCGCCCACTTGAGTGTCGATGGAAATTTGAACATTTTACTGTAAATTAAGCCCTATTCGCTAGAAATCTCGTTTTTTTTTCGTTGTCAAAACTCATTTATAGGCGTTTTTTGAAATGCTGGTGCTGAAAATCGTAATGTTACATCTGCATGTTTTCTATTTCCATTTTCGCGTTTTTTGAGAAATTTTCCACAGATCGGCTATGATTTAAGTGAATCCAAAATGTCCTGAGACCCAACAGTTAGAGAGCCTATTTCAGTTTCAATAGATTCTCTGTGCTCATCCGAATGTATGTACATGTGTCCTCCCATCCCCAATTTTCAAATAAAAACTAACCATCAACAAAGTAACTGGAGTTGTCATGACACCCAACGACAATCCGACAAGTATTGTTCCAATCCATGCCGCCACTCTCTTCACCGAATCATTCATATCGACGTCTTCTTTCTCGACATGTTGCGGTCTTTCTTTCATTTCTAATTGATTCTGAAATTCAAAATTCTGGCGGTTCAATCGTAATACCCTCTAAAACTGCTTACCATTGGTACCACTTTGACATGTGGATCTATCACTTTCACTGCTCGGAAAACATTGATTTTTATGAATGGATATATTGCTGAGCTGAAAATGAGTGAAGTGAATGTATACATATCAGACTGAAACTACCTACCCAAGAATAAGAAGAGCGATTCCAGAATAATTCAGAATATTGCTCATTGGAAGTGAGGGAGGTACTCCGAATAGGCCGAAACGGGATATTGCCCATCCAGTTAAGCATGATATGGAGGAAGCGAATAGCATGAACATTGCCATTCCAACATGAGTCATTATGGGGACAGCGAAAGAGTTGGCTGGAAAATTCAAGGGTTTCGGAACTTTTTTGACAACTTGATTTTGGTAATTTTGGTCAACGATAGATAACTCCGCGAGGAGATAAGTGGGTTCAGAAGTACAGTACCTCTCAAAAGTATTATATATTAAGTTTTGGTTTTTTTTCAGTTGAAAAGGTCCAACTTTGAGAGTGTCATGATAGTAGATGTTTAATGGATCGTGCAGAGTTGACAACTTTTTTGTACGGACACCGCCTAGAGAGTTATGGTCATTTTAAGACGACAACTCAAAAATCGCACTAAAATTGGTCGATTTGAGAGAGAAATTATTTTATCGATATGTAACTTGCTAGGGAGCGTCCGTACAAAAAAGTTGTCAACTACAAAAATAAAGCTCTGACTTTGTTCTATACAATTCATTACAAATCTAATTAAAGGGGTCACCAGTATTACCATGACACACCTTCAAAGTTGGGAGTTTTCAACTTAAAAAGATACTATACTTTTGACTGTATACCACAAAGGATCTCTTGCTCACTTTTTTATTTGGAATGTCCTGAATAATTATAAATGAGCTACCAAACTTCTATGATTAGAAAACTGAAGTCACGAAGAAGTCTCGAGAAAATGTTTTCAAATCTTGCTAATACTAAAATGAACAGAGCTATACGGTTTCTTGTAAGCGAGAGAGCGAAGTTAATTATCACCAAGAAATAATCAGTCCCTAATCTTACTTCTTCTGCTGAAATTTCAAATTCCACACAAAGCAGTGTTTGTCTGAATTCTCCGTTTTTCAACTTCCTTTTATTTTTATATATTACTTTCTGAGAGCGGGAATCTAGACTATTCTAGATACCAAGCCCTTCCCGAAGTTTCCAACAAAACATAACTCACTAGCCGACCAAATTGCTCCTCCAACCATTGCTAAACTGTAGATTCCAGGAAACTCCATATACACATAAATCACAAAACTAACGAGATATCCTGCCAGACACATGAACAGCTGGGTAGCAAATCCATCTGTTGGAGGGCATGCTTTAATTGGAACGAATAGAGTTCCAAGCAGAAGACAAGCACCCAGACAGGCCAGTAGACCAATGAGCATTGTTTTTTTCTATCCGGTTCGATAGAATATTCTGACCAAATCTGTGTTTATAACGGATTAGCGAGAAGAGAGAGAGAGAGAGGAATGTACAGGTTTATTGTGGCAGGTAACAAAAAGTGGCAACAGATTTTTGTCAGATGCAAAAACAAATTGTTTAGAGTATTCATAAATGGTGAAATGGCAACAATAGGTGAGAAGCATGATGCTGATGAAGGCAACGTCTGAAAAGAAGTGGAATTTAAAGGTTTGATGCTGATGTCCTTTTGTATGTTGTAGCTGTAGGTTGTAGCCGTTCGGGGAAGAGATGATAACTTTCAAACGGAAAAAGATTCTGGTGGGAAGCTTAGGGAAACTTGAAACGATCCAGATTTCCGACTTCTGGCTTTTGTCATTCCATAACTCTGGAATTTAGGAAGAGTGCATATATGTAGCAGAAATAAGTAGGAAGATGGTCTGAAAGGACAGATATTAGGCTTTTCTTCAACCATAAACTAACTTTTCCCTTATTTCCGCGAATTTTATGATCTTTCCTCGTGGAGTTTTGAATTTTTGCGAAAAATCTAATTCCGACTTCCGTCTTCCGGATAAGAAATTTTTATTCCGACTTCCGAGTTCCGGATAAGAAAATTTTTACTTCCATGCAACTCTGGTTTGTTGGCAGCGTAATGTAACAAAGGGAAGAAAGCAACTACAGTAACCCAAGAGTACTGTAGGCAACAAGAGGCACTCTCTTCTTTTCTTGTTTTTCGCTGTCTCGTTCTGGCAAAAAATAAACGCTCCCATACTTTGCCATTTCATAAATGAAACTAATGCATTTTCTCTTTCTACATAGTGATTTAAAAACCATATTCACAGACTTACTCAGATGAAAGAATGCTAACGAAAAGAGTGACATTTCTCACGACCGTCTTCTTTGTCATTCTTCATTTGATATGATTTGGGAGCGTTATTTATAACTTTATTCCCGATTTTTGCATATGAACTGCCCGGAAATGGCCGATCCACCCTTTCCACTTCCGGTTTCATTTATCTCACTTTCTCCTCTTTTCCCATTCGGTACGGCCCGGCAACTGTATATCTACATATATTCTCCAAACACTTCCCTTCTCATTCCCCCTTCTATATATGAACCAACAATGAAATTTTTGAAATTTCCAACTCTGGTTCTTCAGAAAATATTCGGGAATTTCGCCGTACCAGAACTATTGTTTCTATCCTTCTGTTCCAAACGGCTGAAATTTTTGATTCAGTCATTAGAAAAAAATCGATTGAAAGAAATCAAAACTATCAATTATACTTTTATTTCCGATAACCGTGTTATGATTCTGGGTCTAAACAATAATAATAAACCTTCAATTGATCTTGTACTGACACCTGTTGAAAGAAACAAAATTGTTCCAATGGGATTGTTTGGAATGGACAGAGATATGATTTGCTGGTAGGTGTTCTATGTTTCTGTTCAAAATGTTTTTTTTCTTCCAGCATAGATTGGAGTTCGTTGTGTTGGTACTCGAAATATTTATACGATAATAAGAAGAAAGAAGTCATTGTCCAAGGAGTCCACAACTACCTTTGTCAATTTTTCGGACCCTCTCTCCAATATCAAGTTGTGTCCGATTGTGACGAGCTACCACCAAAACTTAAGAATATTCAACTTAGTCATATCTCCTTGGCTAAACTGAAAACGGATAAACAAAAAGTGGAAAATTATTTCAAAGCTTCTCCATATCAGGAATACATGCGAATTCATGAGAAGATGAATGGAAGTATATCCAAGAAGTCAGTTGTCTATTTAACGAAACACTTGGAAATCGACTGTTGTCACAGTTTTGGAGATGATGCTTTATTTCGATTTAAAGGTAGATCACTTTTGTTGGTCAATGCAATGGTCAGTGACAAGACTTTAATTCGTTTTCTAAACGAATGGAAGTCTGGAACTGGATTTCAACAGCTGAAACATCTATCAATACACTGTCCTTCTTATCCGTTTCTTGCCCCTTCAACAGTTCACAGAGAAGTTGGAATGCAATATTTTGAAGGTTTTCTAGAAATGAAGTGGAAGCAAAGGTTTGTTCATTTTCGGATTTTCTGATATGCTGTACCGCTCAAAAGTGTATTAAGTTTTGCCTTTTTCATTTGAAAATGTCCAACTTTGAAGGGGTGTCATAGTAAAACTAACTGTCTTACAAAATATCTTTTTATGGGATCAAACAGACCAAGACTAGATCTTTGTTTTTGTAGTTGAGAACTTTTTTGTACGAGCTCTCCCTAGAGAGTTATGGTCATTTTAAGGGGACAAGTCAAAAGTCATTCTATTTTGCACTGAAATGGGTCGGTTTGAGGGAGAAATTACTTTGACGATACGTAACTTGCTAGGATGTGGCCGTACAAAAAAAGTCGTCAACTCCAAACATGAAGTTCTGTTCTTGGTCTGTTCGATCCCATAGAAAGTTAGTTTGTGGGACAGTTTGTTTTATCATGGCGCTCTCTCAAAGTTAGGCATTTTCAACTGACTTTTGAGCGGTACTGTAACACTGGTCATAACTTTGTGATTGCAATTAAAGATTTTTTAGATTTGTTTAAAAACATTTTGCAGGACTATGGTTGGTAGATTTCAAGACAAACGGTGGATTCACAGAAGTTTTAAATCTCGCGATTATTTGATAAGAGATTTTGATGGAGCTGGAGCATCTATTCAGATTTCATCCACACACTTCAATTTTGTTGTCTGGAGTGCGAGTAAGAATTCACAGCACATTTGAACAATAAATGCTTAAAAAAAACTTTTAAAAATTACTTTGTGTGCATCTTTTATTAGAATGAAAGATTTATTCTACCTTACACGTTCGAGATTTTCGATAAGAGAATCTGTTGCGGCTTTTCTTCTTGAAGATTTCTTTCTCGCTTTATGAATGCTAAAATTCTAAAAATGTACAGATTTATTTTTTATGAAAAAGGAAGAAGCAGAAAGAAAAGAATTTCAAAAATGGCAACAATAGAAGAATGGGCAAGAATTATTTATCGAAAAAGTATGTAATTGGATGATCAGTATGGTTGACGTTCGAGACAATTCTTGAGAGTGTGTCTGAAAGAAAATAATTGATTGAACTTGATGATTATTCTGGGTTCTTACTGAATTGGGTATGGGTTGGAAGCAGCTTGCCATGAGAGGTTCTCATCGAATTGCCAGTATCCTTGTCTCACCTGAAATTAGTTGGTTAGATTGTAACGATATGAATTTAAAATTATCTCAAACCTTTTGCTACAAGTATTGATAAGATATCGACAAGAGTCACTTTGTGCTAAAAACTTCAAGCGAAGTTCGAGATTTTCGAATTCATCTTTCTAGATTGCCGATTGCAAACCCTGACAACGATACCAAACAAAACTAGATCTTCATTTTTGTAGCAAACAAATTTTTTGTTACAATCCCTCACAAAAAAGTTGTCATAGAATATTGCCCAAAATTTCCATTTTCATTTAAAAAACTCACATTTGGAACCTGTTCTCTGTGCACATTCTCAAACAATCTGATCTCATCTTCATGAGATTCCGGGTCCATCACTGTAGTTGTCGTTGTGGTTGTTGTCTTTTTGATTGGAATCTCTCCATGATTATCGAGTAGGTGAGCAGCATATCCACAATGGAAGAGTAGAATTCCAACGATGATGAGGATAAGAGCCAGGGGGATTAGGGCGGAGGCGCTGAATTCGGGAATATGTACTTTCAAAAGAGTAGATAAGATTTGGAACTTACACTCCAGCACATTCAATGGCAATACAGGTGAGAAGCATGGCGAGGAGAATGATGACACCGAAGAAGAAGAGAAGAGCACCGATGATGAGCACGCATTTTCTGCATTTTTTGTAATCTTTGTAAGTTACATTCGAACTTCAACTTACCTCGCAGGCCAAATCCCCATATACGCCGGTAGACATGGGAAGCAGAAGACGGGCGGTGCCCTCCTACTGTACCACGGCACATATTCCCCGTCTGTCACTATCTTCACCATCTGAAAGGAATCAGTCGGAGTTGGGGTAGTAAAGAAAACGAAACGGCACTAACGTTATAGTTTGCACATGTTTTTCTCGTCAAGACAATTTTTTCAACGGGGGGAACAGGAGGGGAGAAAGAGATATTTGAAAATGTTTTTTTTTGAAACGGATGGGAAAAGAAGAAAATGAGAGGAGGATCCTACTAATAAATCTGAAGGGAAATAAGAGAATAACAATATTAGTATGTGTTCTAGACTGGGTAATTCTTGGAAATAGGTAGAAATGGGAATGAAGGTTTATGAAGGTTGTTGGAATGATTATGAGCAATATATTCTTGAAAAAAACGGAGAACTGGAAAGAATATATAGCGCAAACCTCAGTAATACTAAAGATGGTGTCTTAAATCTAATGAACATCAGAAAGTAAGAAAGAACAGTTTTCCGAAAACTCTCAGATAATGAACCTCATGATTTTAATTAATTAGAGCTACTCCAGATTGAAATGAGGTATCACCATAATCACTTCCCGTCAAAACTTGTAATAGAGGCGCACCCGCTAGTTTGGAGCATCTCATCTCGGCTGTAATTAAAGATATGAAAATTTTTTCAACTGAAGAAATATTCTACGAATTTTAAGCTATATTTTAAAAGTTATCAGCTTTTGGATATTTCCTTTGGGAAGCAAGATATACCGCTGCAAACAGGCGTCTCTATAACAGGTTTTGCGGTAGGTAGATTCTTGCAGCAACAAGTATTCACTGCAAAAAATCAAAATCTAGGTTAAGGTAATTTAAATTAAAGTAATCTTTGATGTTTTAGAGACTAGATAATATTCAAATTTTCTAGATCTTCAACTCAAAAATCGAATTTCATAGCAGATCTGGTTCATAAATTAAAATGGAACAAGTTCTACAATAATAAGAAAAAAACTCAAAGTAACCTCAGTTACCAAGTTTCTGAAAATCCATAAAAACCAATCGATACTTTACGAACCTTAGTATCCTCTCTCAAATCAGAGTGATTGTTGTTGGTTGTTTTCTTTCTTTCTCTTCCTTCCCCATCAGCTCCACCCCTCTCCTGGCTTCTTCTTCTTTACAGCAGCATGTGCTCTTCTATCACACACAGATTCCTCGTCTCTTTCCTATCTTCTCACTCGGGATTCTCTTCCGAATCCATACTATCTCTCGTGCCATTCTCGAGGTTTTGGATCAGTTGGAAGAGAGAAGATCAGTGGGGGCGGATGGGAAGAAGGGAAGGGATTTTAGCGAGGGAGAAAGTAAGAAGAAAGAAAAGTTTCGAGAGAAAGGGAACAAGAAAAGGTCTTATTTGGGTGGAATGAATGTTTGGAGGGAGTTAAGGTGCGCGAAATATGAGTTGTATTATGAAAGGGGGTCGAGAATGGGCGGTATGTTTGCATGAGTCATCGTGAGAGAAGAAAAAATTTCATAAGTGGAAATAGGGCAGATTCTTGGGGGGAGAAGATAACTCGATTAGAATGGGATGGGAGAAAAAAGAAACTGAATGAAAATGCAAGAAGAGAATGAATAGTTATAAAAATTAGCAATTGAGGTCACTGGAATGTCACAATGAATTTTTGAAATAGTCTTCAAAACAAAATAAAAGACGATTATGAGTGTAAAATTTAAATTTTGAGAATTCTGATACTGTTATCAAATTTTGCTCCTTGTTTGAGGGAACCGAGATATTTGACTTTTAGTCAAGAACTTTTTCTGTACTTGGAAACAGCGTCTTTGGGAAAACTGGATTCCATAAATTTTAGACAACGTAACCAAGTCGGATTGTTTTCTACTAAGTTCAGATTAAAAAAGATAGAACATTCCTATATCTTCAATATTCCAGTTGAGATCTTTTTTTGAATATTTGCAATTATGAGAGTTCTAGGATACGGAATCTCAAAGATGGGGAGATCGCAGAGAAGCTAGAGTTACTGATTTCTCCGCTTCCTCTCACTAACAAGGGAACCTCCAGGGGTCACAAGTTTGGAATCGTTCCAAATTGCTACCAGGTATCAAGAACAACTTGAATAGGCATTTCCCAAGTTTTCGTTTTGTGCTCGTCAGTTCCCGCTTAGAAAAATCGTCTCAAAGATCCCTAGATACTGTGATTACTGTAAAAGTCCTGAGATTGGCTTCCGAGCAACTTCGAGACGATTTTTTTTCGATTTTTTTCAGCGGGAACTGACGAGCACAAAACAAAAAACTGGGATACCCCTATATTCAAGTTGTCCTTGATACCTGGTAGCAATTTGGAACGATTCCTCAACTTGTGACCTCTTGAGGTTCCCCTGTAAGAGATCTCAAATATTTTCAGGAATATTCAAAAGTTGTCCACCTCAACAATTTTTTCTGAATTCATTCCACTTTCATGTTCCCAGCAACCTGATATTTTTATGTTGTTAATCTCCTCAATTTCAATTTCTTGTAATACTCTCCGAGAGCAGTAAAACCCTAAAGTTTCTCATTTTACATCTCCGACCCAACTTATCACTTACTCTTCCCCCCTCTCAATTGTAACAACCCTCCCAACCTTTTCAACTTTGCAAAGTTTTGTTACACTCTATTGGTTTGTGGCAATTGGTGCATAATGAGAATTTCTAACTTTCTTTCTTTCAGAGCTATGAGTAAATCTTTTTGTTTTTTGTTAAACCATAATATTGTCTCCTCCCGACCATTGGTCTTATTTGCACCCGTGAAGAACGGGGAGCTTCCGTTCGCATAGAGAGTCTTCACAAAACAAATGGCTGTGTTTACCTTGTATAGTTAGATGGGAGTCTGTTAGGCTCTTTTTCTCCTTTTTACCCCAACTTGGTGGGTGGTAAGCTTAGATGGTTCTGGTAGTTGAGATCTACAGTAGTAGATGATGTATATAATTCAGAATCTCATAAGCATCTAATTAATGTGATCTGGAATAACAACTTATGTATATAGCATCCAAGATTCTATACGACTAACTAGGGAAGGTCATGGAGTCAGTTCGGAGATATCGGTCGTGACTTATATCATTAGAAAGTGGAGAATTCGTTGATTCCAAATGTACAATCAGTTTTTGCCCTCGACGTCTGGTATTCGAGAAAAACAAGGTCAAGGTAAAAGTTTAAACAATAGATTATAATTCTTCATTCTCTATTTTGTGACCTTTGACCTAGTTTCCCTCGAATACCAGACATCGAGGGCAAAAACTGAATATATATTTGGAATCAGCGTTTTTTCAGCTTTCCAATGATATAAGTCACATCCCATAATTCCAAACTGACTCTATGATCTTCCCTAGTCAATCAGATTGTTTTTATTTTATTTTTCCAAATTATATGCATATGCATCCAATGTGTGCTTAATCTGCCTAGTCCACTTTGATTATTCAACTGCCTCCCCTCCGCTCATCATTTATGTTTTTTTTGTCCTCTCCGCCGCAAGATTCTGGTCTAGACGATGGTTTTTTTCTTTGAATTTTACAAAGTACTAGTCGCCTGCAGTCCAGTAATTTGTATGTTTCACGGATTTTCTATTGCTCCTCGCCATCTCCTTTTCCCCCAAAGTACACCACGGTTTCCACGCTTAAGATAAAGACCGGCAGCGCCGCCCGGTTAGCACCGACGTTTTTCCCGTCAATTATTTGCACATTTAGCATCTTTCACCCATCATCATCATCACCGCCCTCCTCCTACGAACGGTCGGCGGTGGGGGAGAAAACGATTCGCTCCTTCAAGGCGCGCGCCAAAATCTTCAGGATAGGGCTTTATGATTTTGACTTTTGAGTACTTTTCCATTATCTTCGAATTCCATTGTTGTTGTTTTTTCATCTCTATGCGATAATGGGTTTGATGAGAAGACTAATGGGTTCGGAAGAATTCTCGAGACTAGGTTCTAGATAATCTCTTTTGTTGTTTTAACGAAGAAGCTTCTGAATTATATACTAACTATATACTTGTGAATAAGGACTCTCCGACTACCATTTTCTAACAATAAGGGTTTCGCCACTTTTGCGTTTTTTTAAAATTAATAATGCCTAATTTCAGCAATTTTCGGATTACTGTAGTGACTCTTTGAACGAATATTCAAGATTTAAAACTTACACGAAAATACTAAAACAATTTAATATTTTCTGTAAGAAATCTATGAGTTTTTGCTTCTATAACAGTTATTTCAGCTTATCAATTGTATTTACATCAATATTCAAACAATATTCGTCGCTGTTTTTCCATTTCAGCCTTTTTGCGAATTTTCCGATCTGAAAACTACTGGGATTACACTGATAATGATTTCCCCACACTCGGCGAACATTTTCTCATATTTTTTTCTACTCAAACCTTTTTATTTCGACTTCTTTAATGATTTTCATGTTCGAAAACTCAAATTAATAAAAATATTTTTCACTGCGAGTGCATTTTATCGTAGAGGTGTTTGCGTATTTCAGTCCCTACCGTAGTCAGTTAATTGATTGATTGTTTCAATTAACTTTATTTTAAAACGTTTTATTTAATTCACATGAAAATTGAATAATTGATTATAAATTAGGAAGAAATCACATTAAATTTCTCAAATTTCTCTCAGTTGTTCTTTCCATTTCCTCACTTGCTCTCCAAGCCGCTCCCATTCACTTTTCTTTCTAAAAACCGTTAACTCTTTAATTTTTTTTCAATTAATCAACCACAACCTCTACATTCTAATCATTTTCATTGATACACATTCGACACCTCAGCTTCGCAAACATCGAATGCGCGAACGTCTTGGTGGTGGTGGTGAGGGAGGACAGGAAGGGGTGTAATAAATGAGGCGCGACAATAGGTTAGGTGTACTCTTCCTCCTCTTTTCTTCACCTTTTTGCTCTTCCTTCCGTTTTCCGGTCGTTCTTATCATGGGCTGTCCTGGTATTTTGTTCAGTTTGCTATAGGTGATTTTAATCAAGTCAGACAGAAGAGAAATAGACGGTTAGATTGATGGAAACAAAGTTTGACTTGATTCGATTAGGTGAGTAGTTTTATTAAGTTTAATTAAGACTGACAAGATTCTAGAGTGTTGTTTCCAAAGCTATCAAGCTCGTTGGGTCTTGAAAGAAACCTGGATAAAGAAAACATGTGGTTTTCATAAAGTCGAATCTCAAGATGCAGGATTGAGGAATCTTTTCCATTTCTCTCCCCCAGATTGTTGACTACTTTGAAAAGGTGTCGTCATCTAATAACGACACTCAATGTGGCACATTTGATGTGTGAAGGAGGGCAAGTGACCACCACCATGGCGCTGGCGGCCGTCAACCCTATCATGTTCACTCCTCGTGCCCCTCTTCTTTTCAATTGATTTGTTACCTTTCGGTGTTGGTGACCGTGAAGAGACAGAGAGACCTTTCTTCCCCTCTTCCCAACAAAACGAACACTCCAACGGCACGTCAAAAAGTGAGGCCGTGTGAAGCTCAATTCGTTTCGCAACCGATTGCGTCGTTCTTTTGTATCGGAATAAAAGTTTGACCGCCGCCGTATGACTCACTGTCTGTTTTTCGACGCCGCCACCGCTTGTCTTGTTCTTTTTTCTCCTCCTCCCACCTTCCACCTCCACGAGACACACAATTTCACATTGATTATATTCGATTAATGTCGAACGGAGAAGATGGTGATAACATCGATACCTACTCCTACTGCTACTGTTATTCCGGTGCCGAAACCTCGACGTCTTCTATCCCCAGAGGCTCCAGTGCCACCACCTCGAAAATCTCTACTCAAATCGAAGAGTGAAGAGAGAGAATGTAACGAGGAAGTTCGTCTTCGAAAGAATTCTGAACTAATTCGTCGTGACACACATCAACCAATCTTCATTGAAAGAGAGAAGCTTCAGCGGATTCTGGAAGTTGCTGAACCAGAATTGAGAAGTTCGAAACTTCGTCCGTGCTCTTTCCCATCGTGTTCTTCATCTTGCCATCTGAATAATCTGGAAACTAGTTCCTACGATAATGCTGAAAATATTTTGGTGAGTCTTTAATCGGTTACGAACACTGTGTTGATTGAATCATTCGGTGATAAACTGTTATCAGTCTTTTCTATATTTAGAGAGATAGTTCTAGAAGATATTGTGGAAAACAAAAAAGCTTTGTTAAAAGCATGTGGTTTGAGGTTTCATCAAAGCTTGTTGTGAGTCATAGTTCGATTGAAGAAAAAACAATGGGAAAGGAAACATAGAATTACCGTAGTTTTGCAACGAAAATAGAAGGAAATGGCTAAAAATTTTCAGATATTCTGAATGTTGAGTTTCTAAAGATTTGAGTTTATTTTGGCTCGTAGCACGTTTCGAAATCGAAATTGTGAAATGATATGTTCAAAACGAACAACGTTCATTCAAAACAGTTATGGTTTTCAACCGAAATTCAGTGCTAAAGTTGCAGTTATTTCTGGTAAAAACTGATCTTCGCTACTCGACTGATTAGTTAATTATGCAAGCCCTGTGTCTCTTTTACAATCAATCCCTCCCCCACTCAGTATCTTTTTATTATATTCCATGCAAAACCAATAAAATCGACACCATCGCCACAACGACGGCTCGTTTGAATAGTGTTGGGAAAGTGTGTGCGCTTCTCCCCTATTCTTCCTCTTTCCGCTCGATTTTCGATCAATTCTTTCTCGGCTCTTTATATCATCTCTTTTTCAGGAATCATTCTGTACTCCCGACGACACACCAACAATGTCGGCGAGAGCCATCGCTCGAAATCGTGGAGCGACGACAACGACAAATTATAGTAATATTAATAACAGCGAACGACCACTGTCGGCTTACGAAGAATCGGCAGAAGCGACACGTCAACGAAAGAATCGAAGAGCAAGTGTGGCGGTGATGCCAATGATGGAACTGGATTATAGGGATAGAGTTATTGCTGGAAGTGCTCGATCAGCGACGATGGGACGACGGAGAAGTGAAGGGACGGCGGAGAGAGAGTGAGCTTTTTTTTAAGAAAAAAACAAACGTTTTTGTGAAAATTGAAAGGAAAAATTGGAAAAAAAAAAGCAAAAAGTTGATGTGAAATATTAAAAAACGGATTTCCCGCATTTTCTGTTAGTACGAAAACCCGCAATTTTCGAAAAGTTCTGATCAAATTTCGCAAAAAAAATTACAAAAAAGTGCGCATTTTTCATTCGATTTCCGCCATTTTTTTTCGCGGGCTTTTGCGTTTTTGTGAGAGATGAAATTTTGTTGAAAGTATTTCGAAAAACTCAAATAAAAAAAAACATTTTCGATTTATTTAAAAAAAAACATCGATCTTCCGTTCAATTTTATTGGAACTTGCATTCAAATATTGCAAAAACTTGTGAAATTTATGAAAATTCTTTTTTTTAAGTTACGGAGCTGGAATTTCATTGAAAATCGATTTTTTCTGTTTTTCCTTGAAATTTCCAGTCCAGCGAGGCTGAAAATTTTCGAAACCTGGAGCATTCCTTTTCCAATCTTACAATATATTCCACTCCCTCTTCTAACAGTTCTCTATGAATCATATTTAACCAGTCACAATTAGTTATTCCTTTCGCTTCGCCATGGGAACCTCCTCTTTTTTACATTTTCCGCCGTATACATTAGACACGTAATCATATGGAATATGTTTAACAGTTTCTCTATTAATAAAATTTCGTTTATATAAAATTTCCAGATTCAGTCCGGACTTTGGAGCAATTCGAGTACAAGTGGAGGATATCACGTCGGTTCCCGGCTCAATGATGAAGGAGGACGACGATGAGAAGAGTGGGGAAATCGACGGTGGACGGTCTTTTGGTAAGGGAATAATGAAGCAGATTGCAGGGTTCGGAGACGTGGAGAATTGACTGAGAGTTTCGAGTTTTTCGCTACTTTTCATCTGTTTTTCATCTGAAAAATGCAATTTTTTAATAACAATAACCAATTTTTCGAGTTTTAGTATAAAAATCCTAATTTCGGCGTTTTTAACAGAAAAAACAGTTTTTGTGAAGATGGTCGACTTTTCGAGTTTTCAGAGTGAAAACCTTAAAAGCGTTTTTTGACACTTTCTTTATTGCAAGTGAGGTTTTTGGCAGTATTTTCATGATAGATTTTCGATTTAAAAATGCTATTTTTGATTAGAAAATCGATTTTTGAAGTCAAGAATCTCATTTTCGCTAGAAAATAATTCGGTAAAATGTTTCAAAACTGCTTATTTTTATGAAAAATCTACTGAATTCAGTCAGAAATCACTCCAAATACACGGTTTCAGTACACAAATACCAATTTTCAAAGTTCCGCTTTGACGGGTATAACCTTTGGAGTTTCTGTCAGCACCGGCGCCAGAGGCGCGACAGCTATCACGATGAGCGTTTGTAACGATTCTGTATGAATTCAAAAACCTGGTAACCAACGAAACCGGTCTTATCTCCTCCAGATTCTCTCAGAATCTCAAGAATGTCTTCTTCTCCTTTCTCTACGAATCTCGATATGTGCCAAATGAGACATGCGCTTACTTCATCATCGTCTAATATATGGCTTGATGATGACCAGTAGAGTAACGCGGCAACGCGGCCATGTGAAATAGAGCGAGAAGCGAACGATGGACTTGTCTTTCCTCTCCTATGAGGGAAAGCGATGACAAGTTGTCCGCCCTCCTTCTCATTCCTTCACGTTTCTCATACCCCGATTTTTGGAAATTTTGGAAAATTTGGAGTCGTCGAGGGAATTGGGTAGAGTCCAAAATGAAACATTTCGTTTCCATCCCCTCTCCTCTTCACTGGCCATCATTGTGTGCACCTGCCAGACCACCCTTCTCTCCCCATCTCTTTCCGACCGCAATCACATATATTTTTGTTTGTTTTTGATTAAGCGCTAGATGATGGCAGGCGGACGGACAGGCTGTCCCCTCATTGCCTTTTCATTCCGAACTCTTTGAAATACTCTTTCGATTGGAGAAACTTTTTTTTGGGCGTACTTTGAGTCGGAAATTTCAATTTTTATCATAAATTTCTGTAGAAACTTGTTCGATTTTCTTGCATTTTTCCAGCTCATGTTGTGGATTTTATAAGTATCAAACAATTCCAACTTTTTCAAAACCATTTGGACTCATTCCGAGTATTTCTGAACAACCAAGACAGGTGTGGTCGAGAAACAATTTCAGTCAAAATGTGAAAAATATTTTCTAGATTGTAGTTTTCTTGAATCCTGTATTTCGAACAGTAGACTGAAACTTGCTAGCTCCATAATCCTCGTTTCTCGAAAAATTCAAAATTCAGTTCTCAATTTTCCCGTCTTTTCTATTTACGAAACAGCAAAAGTTTCTCGATTAATCGAAAAACAATCATTTCGATTTGAAAATGAATCATTTCTCTAGAGAATTCTCTCGATTTTCCAGACAACGGTGGCGAGACGTCAACTGAAACGATCACCGACGCGACTCTCAATGGAAGTATGCTGAATGGAATCCGTCGTGTCTCCGATTGGGCGGTCCCTTCAGAGTATGCGAGCAGTCCGATTGCTCAAGAACTGTCTCAATCAGAAGTTGAAGAGGTAGGATGCATGAATTGTAAAGGGCTCTGAATCACCCCGTCTCGAATAGATTAAAAAGTGTCTGTGTCAATCAGTTCTATTCAAGTGTAACGGGTTTTACACAATTTACGTTTTTTTCTCCCTTCTCGACCACCACCTCAACAAACCTCTCGTTGTCCAATTTATCATGTTCACGAGCAGGGGTTGTGGGAGAGAAGAGAGAGCACGAGGACTCTTTATCACTTGTTATTATTTGTGAACTGGTGTTGTATATACACAATTTTTATGATGGGGGGAGCGAGAGGTGTAAAAGTTTTTTGTAACGAAATGTTTTGGAATACGATTTTTTAATGAAAAAAACAGTCTAGATTTCGGGTTCAAGGTAGCCAGGGAAACGTGCTGAAAATCTGGAAAATCTGGATCGGTATATTATTTTGGCACAGTTCTTCCAACTGCGCTCCACCGAAATGCCTTTGAAAAATGACTCTTTTTCTATGAGTCTCTCACTTTCGCACACTATTTTCTTCGGTTTGGGTAGAGCGCGGTTGTCAGCAGCCTGTCGTGCTGATACTATTTCTATCCATTTCGACTTCCATTTCCTTGAAAACCATACTTGACGAACACATTAAAACCACCGTTATTCGTTCGTACTCATAATTCTCCTAGAAAAGAGAGGTCAATTATTAAACCAATCATTTCGATTCTTCTTCACCCATCATCAATTCCCGAAAGGTTGAACCAATGGAAATTGAAACCATATATCCCCTCCCCCTCTTTCAATTCTTTTACCAATCTTCCTCATTTCATTTCCCCATCTAATTCTCATCGGGATGACCTTCTCTCCGCCAATGAGATGAATCAAATGGCAAATTGGTGACCATTCGTCTTCAGAATCTCTCCTCTCAGCCATTTTTTCAACCTTATTGCAGAGACCTCGACCGCCGATCCCGGCAATGTATATGAACACTTCGATATCGTCTGCCGCCACGACTACGACGACGGATCGAGGCGAGGAGAGTGTCTACTCGGATTTCGTGCTGAAAAGGAACTCGTCGACGTCTTCGATGTCGGGAAAAAGTGTGACGTTGCTGGAACAGATTATAAGAACACATGCGGTTTGGTGAGTTTTTTAAATTGGAATTTTGGAAAAAAGTATGGTAGGGAAGCTGACATCGTAAGGATGCAGAATCAATATTCAAATTTTGAATATTTTCAGATTTTATTGTTAGATTCAATATCTGACGAAAACAGTGTGGTTTGGTTGATTTAGATGTTATACAGAATCTGAAATTAGATTCAGAATTCCTCAAGCGCGTTCAAGGCACCCCAGAAACTCACTTTTCAGTTACAAGCGCGTCAAAGGTGCCCCAGCCGCGAACGAGACAAAAGTGTTTCAAAACCGTCTTCCGTTCAAAAACGCGTATCGCCAGACTCATGTTTCAATCGAAAAACACCACAAAGATGCCCCAGTCACTGATCTTCCATCTTAAAACGCGCCTAAGGCGCCCCAGTAATCCATTTTCTGAACGATTAGTTACTGGTGTGCCTGTGACGCGTTGATACTATGTTATCTTTCTTGCCAACATCATTCTAAAATCTCCTTCTTCTAGGTACCTCCCCCACATGGGTCGCCCCGAAGTCCTCCACCTCCTTCGCAGTATGGAACCAGGAAACTTCATCGTTCGTGCATCGACCCGCGAAAACTGTATGGCTCTCTCAGTCCGTTTGGCGCCAGGAGCACACGTTGATATAGATCACTACATAATCGAAAAGCTCATAGTTCCACTGAAATCTGGCTCAACGTCGTCTTCATCAAAGGATTCTGTGACGCCGACGTCAGTGAAAGCTGTCCGGCTGGAAGGCAGCCCACTCACTTTTCGATCTCTTCCACTTCTTATCGAACATTATTGTGTTAATGAGTATGGAAATCGCTGGAAACCTTCAAGAAATCTTGATATTTTTAGAGACGAGCTGGAGCATCATCTCCAACTTCCATCTGCAATCCGCGCATGCACAACTACCAAACAGCTATTGAGTATTGCTGTGATGGAGCAGGGTAAGAGAAAGAGCATATTGTAGAAATTAAGTACATTCAATGCGATTTCGATGAATGGAGTCAGACGAGAGAGCTTCTTCTTCTTCTATGTGGCGAATCGTGCCAGATGTGTGATTCTCTCCTTTTTCCCAAAGCTAACTTTTCCTCCGTCTCTCCGCTTCTTTCTCTTTTTACTTTTATTGCGAGGCGGATCATTCTTCGTTCATTTAGTGATCCACACAGCACCACCACATATTGTGTGCTTTTTGTTTTCGTCTTCTTCTCGAAAACTTTTTATCGTCGTCTGGTTGAGTAGCTTTAGTTTATTCATCGGGGGTTTGAGGGAGTGCTTGAGCATCATAATAACTTGGGTAATAGCTCCCGTGATTTTGACGAGAGTTTAGTTTTCTTGGATTCTGGAGTAGCTTGAGAGTATGGAGCTAACAAGAAGAATTAGAAGTATATTCCTGATGATATTGAAGTTCATATCTGAATCTTTTAGAACTTGATTTTCAAATACAGAAGTTTCTGAAATTCTTCAGTTCAAGCTCGAATGGGAGCCTTTTATAGTGGAATTCAGGCCATCTGAGTCGGGTTTTCAATGAAAATTCTCATTATACGAATGGAAGATTCTCGAAAAGTTCCCGATTGATTGTTCCTGTATTCTAATTGTTCCTGTATTCTAATTTTTTCAGAATGTTCCTGTATTCTAATTTTCAGTCAAAATCTCAAGTTTTATCTTCAAATTGTCAGATCTTTTCGTTTTTCAACTGATTCTGACAAACCCTCACGAATTTTGCTTCTGTTGACATAGTACATAGCTTGAGAAGTATTAGAAGTTTCAGTATTCCTGGAGATATTTCAGTTTATATCTCAATCCTTTTCCGAGAACTTGAATTTCATATACAGAAGTTTCTGAAATTCTGCGATGATTGGGAGCCTTTTATCGCAGAATTCAGGCCGTCAGGGTCGGGGTTTCAATGAAAATTCTCATTATACGGATTATGAAAGATTCTCAAAAAGTTCCCGATAACTCAGAACGTTCTTGTACTCAAATTCTCAGACATACCCTCCATTTTTATTTTGAATTAGTCAGATCTCCTCATTTTTCAACTGATTTTGCATCTGTTGACATAGTACATGTTTCCCCCGTAATCACCGTAAAAGTGTTGCATCCGTCCACCATCCCATCTTATCCATCATCTTTTCCTCTCTTTATTCTTCTCCTCATTTCTCGTAATCACGGTCAATCCATCACAAATTAATGATGCTGGTGTGATAATAAAATGAAATGAGGTGAACCAGAAGACGTAGAAAATGGAAGGGACTGGATTCAAGAGAGATCCTCTCTATTGTATTCAAAATTTGCATCTTCTTCTCCTCTTTCTTTCTATTGTTCTGTATATCTATGTGACACCACCGGCCTTTTTCTTCTTCGTTTTCCATTTTTCCTGGTGTTGTTTCCTCTCTTTTTGTTTTCCCGCAGCTTGTTCACTCCGTTTTCACCCTCTTTATTGCGATTATTATCGCTCGTGTTTTATTTTATTATTTCGATTTCGCCTATTTTGATATTTAGGTTGGATTGATTTACGACTTTGACTTGGGAAATGCTGTAACATAGGGCATATTCAGCGAAGTGTATCCTTTTGATGATTAGTTTTTCTGAATTCAGGTTTTTCAGTTTTGATGAGAGTGATATAGTGCAAATAGGAAGTGAGAAAATTTCAGCTTCATAGAGATTTCCAGTTTCCCATCAGCTAATCCAAGTTCCTGATTCAGAATCATTCTGATTTTCCTCAGATTTCAGCTCTCGATCCGTAACCCATTCATAAATCTTCCTCTCTGCTCCAAAATTCATCTCTACTATCCATCATTTTTTCAATTTTTTTCAAAATCTAGCTCTAGCTCCACCTCAATATCTTATTCATAGGTATCAAAATTAACACCTTTCCGCGCCCGCTCTCTATGATTGATTGACAGTTTTAGTAGTCCCTTTCCCCCCGTCGCCGTCGTTAATCTCGTAGCTACCAGTCTGGTAACCAATTTGCCATTGTCCTCTCCTCTCCTCTCGACCACTCTTATCCGTTCGTTCTTCTACCGGCCTTGACGTGTTCATCATCATCATAACGAGAGAGAGGTGTTCGTTTCCATCCGGTCATCCTCTCTCTCTCTCTCTCCGTATTCTACTTTGTGGGTTTATCTGTTTGTTGTCTGTCGGAATAGGAGGGGCGGCAGAATCACCGCACTTTCACATGTACCGTCATTTATTACAGTTTTATTGTTCCGCGCGCAGAGAGGGGCTATGCAATTTTAGGACGAGATGAACGGGGGGACAAACTATCTGATTGTATGTCTGTGTGGCCCGTGGCGGCGTCGGCGTTTATGTGACCACACGAACCGATTATGAGTTTATTACAAGGAAGAACACTTATTAGGATGAATCTAGGTTTCGAGATGATATCAGTTGTAAATAGAGGTGTCCCTTTTGAAGTGCGCGGAATGACAGTAGTAGAGACATAGCTAATTTTGACAAGAATTGCTAATGCTAGACATAGATCCTACACTAGAACCACAGAGATTCAACGACTTCTGATAGCTAATCTAAATTTTCTAGGTCTGGTAATAATTCCTGAAACTCGAGCTCCAGCACACTTACTAGGACAGAACTCCAGGTGACCGTGGAGTTATGAGTCGTGACCTTTATCGTCGGAAAGCTGAGAAAGCGCGGATTCCAAATATGTATTAATTTTTAGCCATCAAGCCCTGGTATTCGAGAAAACAAGGTCAAAGTTCCGAAGTATGACAAATTATTATCTTTCTGACACGTTTTTTGAACTTTTTTTGCAATTTTCGCGTGTTAAAAAGGTAAAATTCCTCTGTTTTTCCGAACTTTGACCTCGTTTTTCTCGAATACCTGGCCTCAAGGGCGAAAACTAAATATAGATTTGGAATCAACGTTTTCTCAGTTTTCCAATGATATAGGTCACGTCTCATAACTCCACGGTCACCTGGAGCCCTTCCTTAGTTAGAGACTGTCAAGTCTGGGAGTTCTCACTCATCTGAAACTACTTTAATGGTCTATATCCTTGCTTTGAATTCTTTCAACTTGAGAACAGAGTGATCTGCGATCTATCTTCACTACTTGATTCGATTAGTTGAATTACACGATTCACATTTAGGTTTAACTAAGTTCAAGTACGTTAATCATCTGAATCAAACCACCCTCTGATCTTCTGTTCCTAACATCTAGATCGAGATCTTCCTATTGTCTCCCTTGACAACACCCCTCCCCCTCCATCTTCCTGCTTTTCACCATATTCTCACCCACTTGATGTTTTGTTACAAAACAAGAGATGGCCGTGATTCGTTTCGAGACGACAAGTGTGTGCCGTTTTTGAGGTTTCGATGAAGTATCGAATGTCATTTCCCCTCCCCCCTTTTTTCCCGTTTGTCGGTTTAAAAAGAGACGGCCCAAAGAACTTTTTTGCTTCTTTGAGTTTTGTGCTTTTTTTTCAAACTTGAAACCTTTTTTCCATACTTTTATCATGAGAGTAATATGCCATCCTTTCGGCACCCGGGCGTCAATTCGTGCGGTGTGGGGCAAGAGGAAACCCATAACATTTTATGCGATTTCGTTCCCGATACGCCTCTGTTTCTTTTCTTTTTCGAAACACTCACAAACACGACGAATCCGAAGAAGT
Organism: Caenorhabditis latens; assembly: GCA_002259235.3. Taxonomy (NCBI): domain Eukaryota; kingdom Metazoa; phylum Nematoda; class Chromadorea; order Rhabditida; family Rhabditidae; genus Caenorhabditis; species Caenorhabditis latens. The sequence goes on from CM056096.1 coordinate 5,012,842, forward strand.
TTTCGCCTATTGTTGTTACAAGTTTTCACACATTTTCCTAATTTTCAGAATTCTGGGCCAGAGAGATGTCGTTGTCCAGAAAGAAGACGGCGTCGACCTCCTCGTCGTCACGGAATTCAATTGCGTCGTCATTTCGAAGCAACAACAACATCAACGCCTCCAACAATAATACTATGCCGAGATGTCATCCAGTTGGTGAGTTTTTTTGAAAACTCAAACATAACAAATCCTTGATTTTCTTGTTCCAGAAGCCCCCGACGCCTCCACATGGTTTATGGATCGTCCCACTGTCGACGATGAATCGATTTATGATGAGGTGGAGCCACGAATGAATAGTAGAACGGGAGTAGGCGGTGGCGGGAGTTACTACGCAGTCAACGACAACATCAAACCCAACACGCTCAACAACAATTCTCCGAGACGGAGCAGTGGAATGTTGTTGACACCTGAAATGGCATTGGGTGCCGATCAGCAGAAGACTGTAAGGGGTTTTATCATACTTGCAAACCGGGAGAAGGCTTAACTCGCTTGAAACGTGATTTTATGAGCTGAGAAATATACCAAAATGTAGATCTCTACGAGTTCCATGTCCCTGACCTGGGCTCGGGAAAAAGTTTGAGAAAAACGCTAAGATGACCATAAAAGTCATTCTAGCCCGGCTCGTAACACATTAACGATCCGATACCCGGCCCGTAGTAGATCATAGATATAGAACTCGTCGAGATCTATATTTTGGTATATTTTTCAGCACATAAAACTCAATTTGAAGCGAGTTACGGGCCGATCCGTATTGGCTTGGTTTGCAAGTATGGTTTTTATAGTTGAATATATCCTATATCCAAGTTTTCAGTCCAAGAAACGCCGTTCATCGTCCCGTGCTTCGTCTTCATCGAATCCTAGATTCGCAACAGTTTGTGTTGGAGATTTCACGTCACTTGATAATTGGAATGGGACGTCGTCAAAGAATGATCCAGATGAGACGGATAGTGGATTGAGTACTCATTCTCCGCCGAGCAAGCACGATCGTCTAGATGATGGTACGGATTCTCTGAAAACTATCCTGAACCCGAAAATTTAAATTTCAAAACACACCTAATCGGATTCGTCGTATTTTGAAATGAAATAGAAAATGGTTCAGAATTCGTGTCTGTTCCTAATCCTTTCTTCCCTTTTTTCGGTATTTATTTCCTCCTTTTCCTCCTCATCTAGTGATGGTCAGTGGTAGTTGTTGCGAAAAATGAGGATCATCTGATGATCCCGTATGAAAAAAAGCAGAAGGAGAAAGAGAAGAAACTAGTCCATTTTCTACTCGCATTCTACTTCTTTTCGGCTTCGTATTTGGTAGATGACACTAATTGTATCTGGAGAATAGGAAGAGAAGGAAAAATAAGTTACTTTTTCAATTTTTGAGAGAAAAAGTTGAGGTTTTTGAGTGTAGCTATGAACTCTAGAAGCCGTTTTTTCTAAACTTTTCCTCATCAGAAGCCTAAAATTTTCTTAATTTTTCAGTTCACATCTCCCGAAGTGACCGTCGTTCTCAATCCGTCAGATCGCATAAAAGTGGTAAGATTTGTATTAATTTTCCAGAAATGTTTCAACGGAAATCTGGTTGTCATTCAATCTGAAAATCCCCAATAACAGACGATTGAAACTGCCAGAAACCGTCTAAACATCTCAAAATAAGGATACCCACACACAGAAATAAATCAAAATTAGCCTAATTCTCCACTTATTCTGATTCATGATGATGACGATGACATGCTGTGATGCTTCCATTCTCCCCTACTGTTCCACTCATTGCCCCAACACCTCCTTATTTATGATCTCATTTTCCAGTCACATCATCTCCGAAGCTTGGCATCCCATCGTCGACAAGCAGTACACTCTCACGGCCACGTTCGTTTCTTCGGTCGCTGCTCTCGTTTGGATCGTCGAATAAGGAGCAGAAGAGGAAGGAGAGCTGTAGGTTTTTAATGGAGTTTTTTTTGGAAGAATTGTGGGGAGTTTGGTTTTGCGAAATAGGAAAATGAGGAATATCTACCTAGCATAGTTGTCCGGATTCCGGGTTTTTTTTTCCATTCCGGTTTTTTTGAGTTTCCGATTTTTTGAATCTAGAAGTTAGAATGTTATAATTTTTAAAGTTTAGAAGCTGCTATAGTATTTGTTTTCGGTTTTGATACATAAAAGTTATTCCGTATAACTATGCTATCTAGCAGATGCCTCGTCTCTGCTCTTTGGCTCTTTAATTCCAGCACCTGACCCCCGTTCGCTCAAAATAACTTCTTAATTTATAGTGGACATCGACTCGACACCCCGCCTTGCCAACTGTGAATACTTCACTCCATGGGATAGCAACAGATCGAATATGCAACAAGTTAGAACGTGAGTTGACCTCTCACCTCCCATCATTATTATCATCATCAACCCAACGGGGTGTATTTCCTCTTCCCATTGATATATACAACTACACAGCCCGAACAGAGAATTGGGGGTGACATGTGTTGTCAGTGGGGTAGGGATGACTATGGATAGTGAGAGATGAGACATGGGACAATTAATTAACCAGTGACAACATACACACACTGGCTCAGTGTCTCACAGAAAACGAGGAGGAATTGATAAAAGAGATATCATCAGTTGTGAATGAATTGAATGAAAAAGAAACACGAGTAGCGCTTTTTGATTCTTCTTCTTCTACTCCACAGCACCCACCCCATTCGAATTGAATTCAATTCAAGATTTATGAGGAACATAGTAGAAGAGATCTCTTTTTTGATACCTCGTGCTGCTCCTCACCTCTGCCGTCGTCGTCCCCCTCATTGTCGATAGAAAAACGATTTGTAGTGATTTGTGAGTGGTGATTTTTTAATCACCTACACACTTTCTATTCGACTCTTTTTGTATTGTTCTCTACTTGCTAAATGGCATCTGTACTTATTAGTTGGTGTTGGTAAGTGAGATGGGATGAAGGAGAGGAAGATAGAGAATCGATACCATATCTGGAACATAATTTTTTTGCTAAAAATGTTAACTAGAATCATTAAAAAGCTAGAAGAATGCTCTGAAAGCTGAGAAATGTTGATACAAATTACATTGCTTTGGGATCAAAATTTGTGAAAATTTCGGAGTTTAAGAATCTGCACAATTGGAACCTTCAGAATTCCTTTTTGCACTTTTTGTTGCATTTAGTCCACTTCCAGACTCTGCTATATTTCAAGATTCTTAAATTCTGACCCGTTAAGTCTTGATGTCCGTTCTGTAGTTGACGACTTTTCTACAATTAGACCTGAAGGTCTTCCTCTGAAATTTACACATTGATCAGATGATTTTCAACTAAAAAATGAGCATCTTGATCTTCGTAAAAAACTAGAAAACATCTTTTGAAAAGCTAAAAATATGCGATCTTTCATCTAATTCTCGCTATTGTCAGCTCCCGCTCCGCGTTCGACATCACCTCGCCACCAACCCGCGGATTCTTTGGCTCAGCGACACCGAAAAAACGAAATGGAGTGATGCCAAGTTCCGTCTATCAAGCAAAAAATGCCTCATCATCGAACATGTTTGACGACGAGAATTACACGCGTGGATGGAAGGTTCGTGTCTCTTCTTTCTTACTTTTTTTTGCTGTATTGGTGTTCTTTTTCTTCTTCTCTTCTCATCTACCACCAATTCATTTTCCTTTCATCTTCTTCCATTCCATTCTTTTCGCTCTCGTTCAAACGATTATCGTCATCGTTTCTCCCTCTCAGCGGATGTCTCTTTTCTACAGTTTTCTGTTTCTTTTTTGTGTTATTCTTTTCTAAATTTCACATCTATTGTATTCTAGGAAGCTGCGTATGCTGAGACACCGAACAATCGTCTAGCGGATTCGTCGATGCGAACATTCAAACCGCTGAATTATGATGATGGTGAGCATTTTACTGGTTTCGAGGCGGATAGTGTTAGGAGGCGTTTGTAGAGTTTTCTAAAAACAAAATCCGCAAGAAAATCTATTTATGATTCATGACATCTTTTTCTTCTGATTAACTGATTAGTCATTTATTCGACGAATTTCACAGTGAAGGCTTCACTAATTCTTTCTATCTTTCCAGTCGCTGGATCTTCCACTGGATCCCCATCGAGCCGATCCCGACCGCTGGCTATGCGAAGAGAACGGAGTGATTTGGGAGTGATGAGCAACGGATTCAATCTCGGAGTCAAGAACAACGCACCACGATTGGCACATCACAATGAGAGTAGTCCGGGACCGGCGCATTCTTCTTCTAATGGTGAGTTTTTAATTGGTTAAAAGTAGTCAGTTTTACAAGGGAAGTCTTTGAAGACTCAAACGATCTACAAGTTCGGTCATAGGGATTTTTAGCTACTGCATTCAAAACCTGCTAAATGTCTCTGCGAGCCGAGTTATGAGCTCTCAAACTTTTCATATGAAAAAGCTTATTCACATGGAATTCCAAATCGACAAGTAGTGAACGTGAAAAAGCTTATCCATATGAAAAGTTTGAGAGCTCATAACTCGGCCCTCATAGTCATTTAGGTTTTGACTTCAGAAATGGACTTCCCGTAGTCGAAAATACCATAACCAAATTTATAGATAGTTTGAAAGTGACGTCTCCAAGGATTTCTTTGTTAGAAGTCACATTTTGAAAAAAATACAAAAAAAGCTTATCAATTTTGGGACATTCTTTCTGCCCAGGATATCTTTTTTGTGTCAGTTTTTCGAATAACCGTTGAAAACATTGAAAACTACACGTCCACTTGAAACACTCTCCTTCTTCCAGGTCGCGTTCCGATGACACCACCGGCGAACGCGGGCGATCCACTGGTGCAACAGAATTGTGTTGAAGAGTTGCGTCGAAAACGGTGAGATATTTCATTTCAACTTCATCCCTCTCCTCACTCACGCCCCCTCAATAAAAATGAATGAAAATGCAAACGCGGTATTGACACACTATTATGCAAATGTGACCTGTCTCGATTTCCGGCGGAGAGAAGAAGGCCGCAAAGGAACTGTCTCTTTTTCCTCCTCCGTTTTTGACAGTAGCATTTCGATTCGTTTTAGAATGGATTTAGGAGATTTTGTACGGTTTTAGGCTGGAATCTATCACATTTTTAGAGATCAGAAAGAAATTTACAAGTTTGCATAAAAGCTTATACTCTATTTTTTCCGGTGTACTAATTATAATGTTTCCGTTTTTTTCGCTCCTCTCATTGGCAAAAAGTCAAACAAAAACGAGAGAAAATGATGAGCTCATAAGAAGTATATTTATTTTTCGAAAATACTGCTCTCACTCGGGAAGCTCGACTCGCAAACATGTTCCTAAGCATACTCATCGCACAAGAGTCGACCTCCTCCCCATTGTTATCAGAGTAGTATTATATGTTCATCCCCTCATTACTCATTTGTGAGAAGATGACATTATTTTGATGAGAGAAAATGCTGAAATTCAAAGTTAGCCGGGCGCAAAAGTAGGTGTTGTTTTTGTTTATAATTCGCAAAAATTCATAGAAATTCCCAGAATTTTGTTTTTTTTCTCGGTGTTTGATTTCTGAGTTCCTGAGTCACGCCCCCATTTTTCTCTCTTAATCTAGAATTATTTTTCCAGACTGCAATCCGCCAATGAAATGCTGTCACCCCACGAAATCAACGCTGCCAAACATCCATATGGAGAAGTTCATAGTGCACACGCGAGTCCACAAGTATCAATGAGACGACGAAACGGAGGATTCCCATCGCCATCTGCCAGTCACAACGGATTCAATCGAAACGCGGCGTTCGCTTCTATTGATAGAAGTCGTGGAGGTGATCATCGATTGTCTGTGCCCAATTTGATTGCTGTAACTGATCCATTGGTTCCTGGAAGTGTTGGACAATCGGCGAAAGCGTTGAGAGAACGACTAGGCGGAAGGACTACGGATGGGGAGTTGATGGTCATTAATGAAGGATTGGTCACCCCAGTGGTGAGAAGGAAGACGTTTGCTCCAGCTATGAAGACTGTAACGACTTCGATGGATGAGTTGGGTGGAGAGGTGATGAAGAAACGAGAGGCTCTCGAAGCGGCTCTCAATGAGAAGAGAAGACATCCATCGGATTCGATGTCAAGTGGATCATCGGATCATTCGTCACTGGGTAGAAGAAAGTGAGTATTTCTTGCTGAAAAAATTGAAAAAGTTGTTCCAATTCTAAAGAGGAAATGCTAAATACCCTCACTCCTGAATAATGACCATCATCCCCGCTGTTTAACGGAACAGTTGCGCCCCACGCGCGCGCTCACATTTAAAAAGAAAGCTTCATCTTCTTGTCGCCTTTGTGTCGTCCGCGTACCGCCGACTTTAGATCGACTTTATTTTGAGGCAACCACCTGTGGAGTTTTTGTAGAAATCTTGTTGGATAGGTCTGGGTTTTGAGGCTGAAAGTTTGGTTTTTAGATGATTTTGCATAAATTTTCGATAATTGAGTTTTCCAACCTGTCACAGTTTTCGCTGATTTTTAGTCATGTTCTGTAAAAATAGACCCACAACATTTCCCTTGATATAAGCCTATAACCATACTACCGCAACTCGCGTCAAACTCAGTATTATGATCTGAAAAGTATACCAAAATGTAGATCTCAGCGAGCTCTATACCTATGACTTACTACGAGCCGGATGGCTATTTGTTAATGTGTCACGGGCCGAGAAAAAGTAAAAAAAACGCGAAAATGACCAAAAAAACCCTTCTAGCCCGGCCCGCGGCACATTAATAAATAGCCATCCGGTTCGTAGTAGGTCACGGATATAGAACTCGCTGAGATCAACATTTTGGTATATTTTTCAGCTCATAATAATGAGTTTGACGCGAGTTATGAGCCGGCCCGGTTCCCAAGTATGCCATCAGTACCTCTGAAATCAGTTGAAACGAGTAAACCTAGATCAGAAAATACTGTTTTGAATGACATGTTCCCTATGCAGTCGTAAAGTTTGAGTGACTTGAAATTAGTACATTCAAATCAACCGCGTTCCTCTCTTCCTCTCCATTCTTCAAACCAACTGAACCCTTGTTTCGAGGTCACCTGTCCCCATGGGGAATGGTAGCTGCCTTCTCTCCCCCTCCTCCTTCTCCTCTTATTTCGACGTACATAAATTTCATGGTGTAGATAGATAATTGCCACGTCTGGCTTCTACCACCACTCTCCACCAACAACACAACACCATTTTTCATTCATTTGGTACCTTCTGCTCATCGTGAATTATTCGTGGATTTAGGACTCGATTCTGTGTTTTGTGAAGACTGTCAATTTTGACGCTTTTATGAAGTCACCTACTTGAGATTTTTGTCACCCATAAGCTAAGGATACATTCCAAGGTCAGTGTAGAGGTACTTGAAACATTTTGGACGTCATTATGAATCATCTTTCCTCCAGTCAAAGAGAGAGACGAAACTTTTTTAATCTCAAACAGAAATTGCGCAAGTTGTTTGAAGCCCCCCACTAGGTGACGACTCCTATTAGTCATTTATTTGTGAATGGTCCAGATGGTATTTGCTGTGAGAAGTTGGAGAATATTACTATCGTTTCTTTTGTATTTCGGACGGCAAACTGACCATTCGTTCTTTCTGTTTGCATTTGGGGTTGTCCACTCGTTTCGTTTAACAAAGAATTATTGGTGCTGAATGGTCAACTGATTTTGATTTTTGATAATTTTCGTTAATACTGACCGGTCTATATAGCAGAAGACTCCTTTCCACAAGTCAAGATTGTTCTGGTTTACCGCGTGCTCTTTTCCTCTCATTTCATTCCGCACACACACACAAAACCACGCGGAATGGCACAGTCTCTTCACGCAGGGGACAGGCAGCTTGGAGAATTGTTTTGTGCTCCCACTCTCTCTCTTTTTCTCGATTTCGTCTTTTATTCGCCTCCCTCCACTCCACTTGTATGATCATACTCTGCTAGTGCTCCTCACGTTTTGAGAGCATCCGCGTTCCGTTTTTCCGTTCTCCTGCCAGCAGACAGTCAGTTTTTTTTTATGTTCTACTGTTCAGCAGTAGTTTTGATTTACGCTGAAAGGTGTGAATGTTGTCTAGTTTTTTGTTTGATTGACATCATCCATTAATGAGGAGGAGAGAGATGTTTTGTGTTCTTCTTTGTGTTCAATGGCATGTTCCTTTTTAGTTGGTTTACTACTTGCCATGGAACCGGGTTGTCTGAAATTGGGTTCTCGACTTACTATTAAAGGTTGACATCTAAGTAGCCTTGTCTGAAATTCAAGATGACAGAATCTGGACTAGGCTGAAAAAACCCTGGAAATCACAGTTTTCAGATCCAGAAACATCAATTTTCTGACATTTCGATCTCAAAGTGAGAAAAATTGAGTTTCGCGGCTCCAACTCACAAAAAAACGTAGTTTTGACTGAAAACAGCCTTTTTTTTTCAATACAAACACTATTTTCTGTATATTTTTGTGCAGAAAAACGCTGAAAAATACGATTTTCTGTCCAGAAACATCATTTTCTTGATATTTTGATCTGAAATTGAGAAAATTGAGTGTGAGGGTGAAGGCTCCAACCCTTTACCTCCTGGAATCATATCTATCACAGTGGCCCTTATCTGGCTGAAACCTGTCATCTACCTGTAACCGTACATGTTTCCTTGTTTTGACCTTCCCTTAACAAGTATACTTTTGAGCACGATGACTCATATTATGCATTATTTTCCTTCCCGACATATCCGCTCATGCCATTTTCATCTTTACCCCCGTAACCATAATCCAACGATATGTCACACCTGTGTGTGCTCTCTCCCTCTCTACCAATTCGCATGATTGCGTTGGTCATTGCGCATACATCCCAATTTCTTCTGTTTCTGTTTCTCCTAAATCCCTTTACCTATGCAACCAATTTCCTTCCTCTCTCTCTCATTAGCCCGTTCCAACCCGACGTATCTTTCCTTCCATTTAAGTAATAGTTTCCGTTTCGAACCGTGACCGTCTGTTCAATTCTGTCGTCCTCTCCGATTTACCGCACCACCATATATGCACAATAACATGACAGGTGTGACTCGTTGACTGATTGGGTTCGACTGGGGGGAAGCTTGTGCATAATGAGGCTCTCTCTTTATTTGATACATTGTGGTGCACCTGCCCCGCTCCGGCTGAGATCCTTCTTCTTTGGAAGATAAAGTTTATACCCAAAAAGTTGAAGTTTTTCGCCAGAAGCCTTCCCCTGGGGCACACTTGTCACAGCAGCGTCCTTCTTCTTTTCTTAGCTTTCTTACAAATTATTAATAATGTGTATAGTTGGCACCCCGAGAAAAAGAAGAAAAAGAAGAGAATGATGAGGGTGAGAACGAGAAGTGTCTAACTTTACACCAGGTTTCTTTCCATTTTTCTTTTATTTTCTAGGGCTTCTGATTCGTCCAGATGTTCCCTCAACGGAGAAGAAGCTCATGTTATTATAATTAGCATTTCTCTTTCTCTCTCCAATTTCAAACCAATTAATTATGTGTTGTGTCATCGAAACCCTTATTCGGGGTTCATCCTTCTCTCCACTTTGTTGTCGTTTCGGGGTGGGAATAAGGCCGATTTGTTTGGTTAGGATGGCAACAATTCGAATTATACGGTGAAGATGATCATGGGAAAGTTTCCCGCATTGTGAGGAAGGTCAGATTCAGTTTTGAATCTTCATTTTGTGAAATTCGTGGCTGTTTAAAACAGTTTTTAGATTCGTTGGTCTTTCCTGTAAAAAATAGTTTAATTGCCAGTTCTTTGAAAGAAAAATCGAGTTTCCAGCTCAAAAAAACAACGGTTTTCGGAGCCTTTTCGACTCAAAATTGACGATTTTTTTAATTCTAAAAACCGAAGTTTTCAGCTTTTTTGATCAGAAAATACACATTTTTCTTCAATTTTCGAGTGCTTTGCAATTTTCTGCCAATCTTCATTTAACCAGTTCAGAATAATAGTTTTGTAGATCAAAACTTGTATTCGAGCATCCTTCTTTCAAAGTTTTTTGATCTGAACGTCTACTTGCAAATATCTTCAGCAATTCTCATGTTTCTCATGAGAGTCACCAATGACTCATTCTATCAGAATTGTAATTTCGAAATCATTTCTTTTCCGAATCTGAGAAATAGAAATTTGATTTTTTCAGATCAAAATTGTAGATCATGTCTCGGAGTCTTATCGGGGGTTTGATCTACCAGTAACCTCTAGAAGATTGAATTCTCACATAGTATAACTTTCACTATTTTGACCTTTTACCCCTCCCTCTCATCCTATCTAATCTTGTCTCATGTTACTTTCTCCTCCCCCCTATTCTCACTACCAGATGATGTAATGAATCTCGGAATATTGGTATTCTTTGAGGCGGATTATGCATTATGAGAGATCGTTAGCATCACCATCGTTATGACCTTTCTCCCCCTTCTCTCACCTCTTTTCCCGGTTTGTTGTTGGTTGGCAACGACGACGACGACGATATAACTAATATCGAGTGACACCTTCATTTTCCTCTCCGCCGTTCGCACTGAATGATGAATACCGCAATAACAATTTTCTCCCGGGAGATGGAGTATATCTTCACCTGTTCTCTCACCTTGTGTTGATTGGGTTCAATTAACGGTTATAGGGTTTCGAGGAGAAATTTGAATACAGAGTGAAATGATATATTCAAAAATCTCATATATTAGTTTGGCACAGTTTTTACAACTGCGCTACCGAAATGCCGTTGAAAAACGTCACTTTTTCTCTAAGTCTGTCAATTTCGCACACAAATTTCTTCTGTTTCGGTAGAGCGCGGTTGTAAGAAGCGTGCCGTGCTAATACCTGTAAACACCTCAGATTTAGAAACCTCTAATAGAAAGTCATGTAATTTGTGGGTTTATATAGTTTATCAAGAAAATTGGTCCATAAAATCTATGAGTCACCTCATTGGATTAGTCATTGAATTTGTGTTTTTCCCACCTTTTTCAGTAGATAACATTGTATTTATTCCTATTTTCTTGGAAAATTCTTATTTCGATAGCAAAATCCCTTTCAAATCTGTACATTACCTATAGCTTTTTTGATTTTTGTCTCCTGTTCTCTCCCCCATATTCTATGAATCTTTGCAACAGATGTATGCACAATGAGCTTCTTCTACAGAATCATCAAGTATCAATAATAATTTTTCCCCTCCGATTCCATCTTGAAATTTGATACCAAAGAGTGATCTTGAAGATGATATCTTTGCCGCCTCCCATGTTGCTCCTCTTCTCTCCTCCGAGAAAATTGTGAATTGAATACCGAAATCGAATCTCCAAGTACCCCCTCCCCCTCCCCTCGTGGAGCATCTGTATAGGAGCAGGTTGCCTAATCCATCTTGACACTTCTTCTCAGCGTTTTGAATGATGTCAATTGGAGAGACAAAAATGAGAACAGATGATGATAGAGAGGATGAGTAATTGGCAAGCACAAATTGTATTATTATTATTGTTATGCTGAGGATGATTGTCGATTTTTTCATTGCTTTTCTGAGTAAATCATCTGAATAATTCTCATTGTTGCAAAGTGTGACCACTGTCTGAAAGTGGGTACTACCATGACAACAAGGTCAAACTTTTCTAGTTTTCCCTCCTTCAAAAGCCTTCTCTCTTCCTGTCAATTCGCTGGACTAGTTTCATCCTTCTCTTTTGTCCACAATACATGACGTTCGGTTCGTTCCATTTGCATAATTAGTCGACCTCTTCTTCCCAAAAGGATGAATGGATGAAAATGTTCCCCTCTTCATCACCTCCTCTCTCCGCTTTCATCTACTTTTGGTCAGTTCTCTCTAATATTGTTGAATGAAAGAGAGGAACCCTTGACACACCACCACCACTACATCCGGTTACTTGAAGTTTTCATAACTTAGAAGACGTGTTGGTGTATGACATCTGAAACAAGGCATCTGAGATTTCGAACATTTTTTCAATCACTGTGTTTAGAATTAGTCAAAAACAGGGAGATTCCTTATGGACGTTGAGATCGAGATTTTCGGAGTTTCCTCCAATTTTGTTGTTTTATCTGTCGTTTTTCTAATGATTATTTCCTCTTTTTTTTCACTCAAAACTCAGACTTTCTGAAATGATCCGAAGTCATTTCAATAGTTGATCAGTAGGAACTTAATCTCACTTCTTCAAGATCGTATAATTTATCATTTTTCCTTATTTCATAAGTTCCATAAAGCTCAATTGCCTTATTAGCTGGGCACAGCTCTTACAACTGCGCTCCACCGAAATTCCCTTGAAAAATGTCTCTTTTTCTCTGAGCCTCTCAATTTTGCACACGATTTCATTCGGTTTCGGTAGAGCACGGTTGTAAGAAGCGTGCTGTGCTAATACTCGGATTCCTATTGTTCTCAGCTCTTTCTGATAATCCACCCTTATCAAAACCGTCCATTTAAAATCCAAAACCATATCCTTATCTTCCAGAACATCCACATCATCCCCAACGAGTGCTCAAACCTCAACGGAAAGTGAGCTTGTTTGGCGAAGAGCCAAACACAACGCTCCACCACCATCCACCACCACGTCCAAATCGTCCGCTCCTCATCAGTGGTCCGCTGTCAATCACGAGCTGAAGAATCGACAGCAAAAGATTGCAAAGGTATGAGATAGTAGTAGTAGCCATCTATCATTGTCTCATGAGAGAAATAAATTTATCTCTCTTGAAGAAAAAAAAACGAAAACAAAACGTTTTCACCGCCTTCTCAGACTTTTCTCGCGCGGCGACAACTACTATAAAAAAGACGAGTTTGACGGAAAAAACGGTCGAAAATCAGAAGACAACAGACCGTCTGAGAGGTCTGATCAAAGTCTAGAAACATTTTCGAAAAGTATAATCTCCATCGCCTACTATATTCCAAACTTCCACCTGACCTCTCTTTTTCGGAAGAAATTGTTCGTATAATTACCCCATCCGCCATTTTGTCACAAACGAGAAGACACTCCCGTCAATCATTGTCTGTTTTTCTGTCGCTTCATTGTTTTCATTCGACGATGTCTTATTCTTTTTCGTAGACTTCTTTTCTCGTTATGTTTAGAGACGGCTGGAAATGAAAACTGTGAATTATAGTCTGTAATAGTATGTTACTTTTGAAACTATTTGATTTTGGAAGTAAGGCAGAAAGGCATCAAAAAATTTTCAGAAATTTCTTGAAAATCTTGAATAATTCTTACTTTATATGTCCCTTCCAACTCTTTATTTTCCCACTCCATTTTTTGGATTTTCGTTTCCAAATACGTGTTTTCTTTTCAAAAAAAAACCGAAAATTCAAGTGTTTTCCTCGTAGATGAATCATAGGTTATGTCAACTCTTTTCTCTGAGAAAACATTTTTCCGTTCAAAAAATGTTGGAAATTCAAGACTGAAAACTTCAAACCTGGTACAAAAGTTACCCAACTCTAGGAAAATAACATTGTTTTCCTTTTCTTCCCTCCGTTTAAAGTAAATATAGTAGTTGTTTTTCTCGGGGAAAAAGTCATAACAAGAGAAAAAAAAGAGAAAAACAACAATGTGTACAATCCGAAAATTGCGCCTATTTTGCATACTCTATTTTCACTAAATTCTGTTTTTTTTTCAGGTTCTCCCAACTCCTCAACCACGTGGACACCATAATCGTAACATGTCAATTGTTGGAGGCGTCGGGCCGGCGATGATGTCGGAATGTCGGCGATCCAGTGACTACGCACAACTCTGTGATTTCGCCTCGGAGAAGCATGGAGTCCATTTGGATGTGCATTCGAGTGAGTTTTGACTGAAAACTGCTGGAACTTGATCAAAAACGATATGTTTCCAGAAATCGAGGATGACGCTGTCAGTGTTGCTGGAACCGTATTCAACGAGCCATGGGATTCCAATGTCTGGGAGAATCTTCTAGATTTGGCACATCATGGAGATGAATCCACGATGGGATTGAGTGAGTTCAATGCCTTATCTTCTAGTTTTTAACATTTCGATTTTCTAGAAGTCAGCGAGCCAATCCAAGAAGAAGACTCGGATTCTGATAGAACTGCCGGTGGAGATTCCACGTGTCAAATGGATTCAGATGATGATGACGATGATGACGTCGAGGATGAGGTGATTCGATGGCAGACTGAAAAGATGATGAGACGACCGTTGCCGAGTGATCGAGTGACTGTGAAGGGATGGGAGCAGGATGCGGATGCAGGAAGCTCGAAGTTCAGTACTTTGGAGAGTCGCTCGAAGAATGGATCGATTGCTGGAAGTACGCTGAGGAGGCAGCCAGAAGGATCATTCTCGATTCGAAGTCTTCCACGTGCACTATCCAGATTCTCACAAAGTCTCGGAATGAATGGAATGAGTGCAGCGGCGTCGTTTGGATCTATTGATGACCTTCCAACCACACTTCCATCAATGTCTCCGCTTCTCAGTGGACGTATTTCGAGAGCTCAATTGCCACGTAGTGCCAGCACTGATGAGAAAATAGGACGGGCGGTTCAAGAGTATGTGGAAGAGTTGGCTGAAATGAAAGAAGGAGATAACGCTTGTTTTGGACTCACTCTTCGACAATTCATCGCGTGTACTAAAGATACGAAGGAGACTGATCCGGCAGTGGTGATACGAAATGTTCGACAATTTATAAATGGAATGAAGAATTATTTGGTGAAGCATGGAGAAGGAGATTTGCATCGGATAATTGATGAGGAGAGTGCTAGACTGAATAGCAATCAGATTCTGAATATTGACGCTGTGCTGGAAGCGGTTCTTCACAAATTGCTCCTGAGAGAAGTGAAGCCATTACTCTATCATGTTATGATAAAAGAGCATTCAAAGGCTGGAGCACTTCAATTGATATCTCAAAATCAAGGTGTTGTACGGAAGATGAATCTGACGGAGTTGGGATTCACGAATCCAGAATCTCTCGTGACGCCAGCTCCATCGATTCTGGAGCAAGTCAAGCTTTTGATGAGAAAGATGCAGAATCACTACTCGCCGATGAAGAAGTTGGAGAATTTGATGAAGGCTGTTGGATTGGTGCTTGGTTGTCAGAATAATGGGAATGAGAACGAGAATCCGACGGATCCGATGAGTTGTGGACATCGAGGACTGCCTCCAGGTGATGATCTCGTCCGATGGTTTGTATATATTCTGGCACGTACGTCGACAGTCGGATGTGAAGTCGAAGCGTGGTATATGTGGGAACTCCTTCCTCAGCCAGTTGTCACCCAAAGCGATGCTTCGTACTATCTGACGTCACTCTGGTCTGCTGTTCACGTTCTGAAAAGTGCTGAAGCGATTCGACGACTCTGTGAGAATGATCAGCGAGTCTTGATGTCTCTGGACTCTTCTCGTCACTGTTGCTCATCACCACTTCTTTCAACTGCTACACTGACACGTGGCACATCGGCTGGCCTCGTGCAAATGATCTCCGCTGCCACTTGTGATGCTTTCGTGAAAATCGCGATTCCGGATGAGGCGATCGGGTGTGTGCGATACGCCACGTTCCCAGGAGTTCCAATGCTGACGACGTCGAAGTTGAGCAGACTCGTGGCGCATCAGCAAGGAATCACGAATCCAGAGGAGCACGGATTGTGAGTTTTTATCTAGAAGTTCTACTGATTTTTCATGTTTTTCCATTTTCAGATATCTCATCGCCGAAGGATTCGAGTCGTGTCTCCTCCCAACGGACTGTCCCGTCTTGGTGCATGAGCAGCTCAAGAAAGAGAACAAGCCGCACATGTTCGCCTACAAACGACACGAGGCGAAGATCGCATGGCCACGTGCAGCAATTTGTTAAATTAATCCCTGTTACATAATTCCCAATTTAAAAAGCTTTACATCCCAGTCTCTCGCATTTCCAAGACATTTCTCCCTCTTAATTTGTATTTTATTGACCTCCACTTTCCCTTCCACTCTTCTTCCTCATTTTCACCATTATGGGTACAGTACTGTCAAAATAGTTTCTATTATGTTATGCACACATTTTTTATTCGCCTCGAAACTACTTTTTGTTCTGTTTTACTTCTTTTTCTTACCACTACCAACACACTGTGAGTCCCGATTTATTTGTTTTATTAGCCTTTCCCATCGAGCATTTCATTTTTGCTTTTATCCAATCCAGTGATATTTTTATTGTCTAGATTATTTTCCACTGAATATTTGTATATTTTGAACGCATCAGAGTACTTTTTACTGTTATATTCGTCTACATAAAGAAGAGTAACGGTTTTGTTGGAACAAGCAACATTTTCAGAAAAATCTTCAAAAAAAGAAAACAAGATCAACTTGTCCGAGAGGAATACACAAAGTTCGGATTCTAGGCCAACAGCAGAAAAGTTCGGCCGTTTCGATCTAAAGCGGGAATTTGAACTTAAATAAAGGTTTGTGAATTATTTAATTCCGGATGAAAGTGGTGTAATTCGCAAAGATACTGAAAGAAAATATGACTGAAAAAGATCTAATTATAGAATATCTTTCTTGAAAATCTCACCGAAATACGTTCAGAAATAAAAACTGAAAATAGATTTTTACAGTATACTGCAGTATCTATGTTGAATATGCCTATTCTTCTAACGATATCGTCCCTAGATGATATCAAACCTTCAAAAATCGTAATAAAAATGATATTAATTGTCGGATCTACCAACAAATCCAAAAATGTTACTTTAAAAACCAAAAAAACGTGTGAATGATGGCGGAGCGCCCGAGGCCATTGCCACGTGGCACGCGATGGCACGGGTCTCAAAAAGAGAAAAGAACAACAAAACAGCACATTCCTCTATTATTTGTCGCAATAAAATGGCGGATCCGGAGATCGTTGAGCCTTCAGAATCCCTCCCGAAGACGTCGGTTCGTCGTCGTAGCTGTGTGGTTTGTCGGAAGCCCACACCCAATCATTATGTCACCTCTTTCACTCGGGCACCGGAGAAACAGTGAGTTTTTTGAAACTTTTTTGGTCTTTCTTGTTAATTATTACTGTAATATCAGAGAGCAATGGACGTGTCGACTGGCGAATGGAGATGAGGAGTTTGCGACTGAGTTAAGAGAGAAATTGGCGGCTGGAAGGAAATACTTGTGTCTCGATCACTTCGATCGAAAGGATCTTGTGCACAGAAAAATGGATGGAATGGAAGTTATCAGAAATCGATTGCCTATTCCATATGTGAGTTGTGATTATCTTGATATACAAAAATTTAAAAAATAATTTCAGAGAAACACATATTTCGTCCGCCACTCGTTGGGAGACAGCCCTTCGACTTCAGAAGATTCGGACATGTTTCCAGTGAGCTATTATCTTTGTTTTGTAGATAAAAATTATAAATTCAAACATTTTCAGATTCCCGAGAAACGCCGTAAACTCTCGCAGGAAACGTCAACTCTCGCTGGAAAAGGAGCTGAGTTGGATCCGGAGTCGATGACTTTGTTGATGGACACTGTCAACTTGTATGTGAAGAGAGCGATGGAGGAGGCGGATGTGTGAATAATAAGAGATTTTCTGTTTTTATATTGTATTTTTCTAGAGTTTTTACTAAATAAAGTTTAATTTTTATGGTTTTTTAAACATGAAAAGCAGATTATCTGAAAACGGATAAAAACTATAATTTGAATTTAACCCAACGGCTAAACAACACGCGGGGCGGAATCCCGGAGCATCGTTCGTCACTGTAGTTTTTCAAAACATTGTTTTCTCGATTTTCAATTTATCTGAACTACTGCAACATCCTCTTAATTTTCCTCAAAAAATGAAATTCAACGCGGAGAAATACAGTTTCGTCAAAGCGATGGAAGACTTCCTTCAAGAAGCAGCAAATCAATTGACAAAAGGAAATGTATCAAAAGAAGATGAGGAGACGATGAGAATGTTTTCTGAAGCATATCTGGCTATTGAAAAGAAAAAGAAGCAGTCATCGTCTGACAATGAAAGAAACACAGGAATGATCTGCGCGGAAGACGTTAAAAAGGAGCCGGAGGAGAATATTTCTGACTCAATTCCATCTACTAGTGATGTCCCGTCAATCAATGCACGTATATGGGATAGTCTCAAAAAACAAATCAAAACTGAACCAAATGGATGTCTTGGTGAATGTTATGCTACGATAATCTCGCCACCTGGAAAACGGATGATTGTTGATCTGGAAACCGGAAAAACGTGTTCCCCGTACAAATGGAGACAAACGGTATTACTGTAGAAACCAAACAATTGTCTAATCTTAATAAAATTTCAGATATTAGAACAAATTCGAAAAACGCGAAGGATAATGAAAGCAAAGCGTGCGGCCCTCAAGACGAGACAGTACCATCAACATCAACATCATCTTCTACATAATGGTTCCAGATGAACTCAAATCTGTTCAATTTTTTCAAGCATTGTAAATCTCATCTGAAATTTCCATCTCATTCCCACGGTGTTTTGTACACATCGAAAAATCTTTTTCGATTTACTTTCCTTTAATGTGTCACGTGTATCTGCATCTCATCAATAAAAAGTAATCCAAATATATTTTTGTACAAAGTTTTATTGAATTGTGAACAATACGAATTAAGAGGTAGTTTTAAGAGGTAGTAAAAATGATAAGGAAAAAGGATAAGTTGTTCGTATTCCGCTTAAGAGACAATCTCGTAATCTTTTTCTTCTTGATCTTCTTGACCTTTCCTTTCAGCTTCATCTCTCTGGTGATCTAAATCTGAAATTTCTATAGTTAATTATTCTATTTAATTTTATACCCAAACTTACATTCTTCTATTTGTTCAGCTACATTTGCATATTCCGTATAGGATTCCTGAAGCTTCTTTCTACCACTGTTCCACTCTTGATCAAGATGAGAAATAGAGAATCGTTTGGAGAGATAGACGAAAGAAGCTATATAGTAACAAGCCACATCCAATGTCTTGTATGTATCTGATTGGGCATCAAGACGATGATTTCTTGCGTATTGATTTGAACAGAATATCGAGAGGAAGAACAAACCGTCGAAGAGAATATGTATTAACAACTGAAAATGATTGTGTAATGGGAAAGTTAGACTAAATTGACACTTACTGCTTTCCGAACTGGTTCCGCAATCAATTTCCCACGATTTTTCATTTGATCTTTATGGATGAGCGTAACACGTTTGTTTCGGATGGATGAGATAAGTGATCTGAAATAACTTGATAAGAAAAGGGGGGAAAGGAACTCAACTAGTAGATCAACTCACTCTAACTTATCGCACTGAAGGATGAGTTCTTTCAACGATTTCTCCCATTCAATTAGATTCCTACCAAATAATGGAAGCATCAGAACTGCTGTTGCAGCCAATGCCATGACTGTTTTAGAATCATAAGACTCATAAGAGGTGATAAATCCGGAAGTGCAAGCTAGCAGAACATAAATAAACAATGCCAGGATAGTTTTGGATTGTTGAGATTTCTGAAAAATCGAAGATTAGAAAAGTTCAACTCATTTAGCTTACCATGTTACAGTATTCCTTTTCCAAATCATTCAATCCACTGAAAAATTCCTCTGCGTTTTTCAACAACCATTCGCTGGAATTCGAGAATTTCTTGTCCACTTCTTTGTGTATTGCTTCGAATACCTCCCGTTTTAAAGTGCGACCATTTGCTAACTCAGTGGGTTTGGTTTTTCTGAAAATTGCAAATATCTGAGTAAATACTTTTCAATTGATTTACTTGGCATATCCAAACACACTGTCTTCAAATTCGAATGCTGCTGCTTTCACTTCTTTTTTGATTTCATTGAGAACCTCTGGAGAGAGTCCAGTTTTTTCTTCTGTATCCATCGGGAAAAAAAATGTGATCGACTTCTAAATCTAATCGACTTCTAACAAAAGAAAAACAGAATAACCAATCAATAAGAGGTCTCGTGCACTTTTAACAGAGAGAATGGATACATATTGTCGAAATAAAAAAAGTGATACCCGGTGTTTGCGGACTTAGTGCAAAATTTTAAAAATTAGCACTAAGTCCGCAAACACCGGGGTATCACTTTTTTTATTTCGACAATAAAAGAGTTCGCAGTCGTCGAGAGAAAGAAGGAGGAGAGAATGACCCTGCTTAAAGGCGTATTGTGGTCTGTTGTGATGTTTTCATATCATAATGTATGAGTTTCGGCGAGTTCATTTTCATAGTTCAAGAATTTTTTAATTCGGTCCACAACCCGCTGAGAGTGAGCGCCGAAAAGTTTGGTCAGCGAGAAGGACGAAGAAACTTGGGGGCCGTGGCCTAGAAAATCTACTAAAAATTCGTTGATTTTTTAATTTTTGACGGCATTTTCGACTATTTTTGTCGTTTTTCTTTTATAAATTCGATAGAACACAGCAAATATTGTTAGAAAAACACAAAAAACTAACAAAAATAACTCCAGAAATAGCAGAATACAGAAAAAACCAACGGAAAGTTTGGTCAGCGAGAATGTTCTAGAAATTTCACTTCGGTAAAGTTGTTTTTTCAGTATTCTGCTATTTCTGGCGTTATTTTTGTTTGTTTTTTGTGTTTTTCTAACAATATTTGCTGTGTTCTATCGAATTTATAAAAGAAAAACGACAAAAATAGTCGAAAATGCCGTCAAAAATTAAAAAATCAACGAATTTTTAGTAGATTTTCTAGGCCACGGCCCCCAAGTTTCTTCGTCCTTCTCGCTGACCAAACTTTTCGGCGCTCACTCTCAGCGGGTTGTGGACCGAATTAAAAAATTCTTGAACTATGAAAATGAACTCACTGAAACTCATACATCATGATATGAAAACATCACAACAGACCACAATACGCCTTTAACCTGATGATGGAGGAAAATGACCGGGGGAGGATAGGACAGTCAGATTGTAAAGTACAGAGGGCTATGACAAAGCATTGATTTGCTCCGCTATTTGGAAATTCTCTATCAAGAATTCTTCTGGCCACAAGCTTTATAATATACACATTTGTATTTTTTGAAGATTTAAGATTGGTAGTAAGGAAAATATCTGAAATTTAGAACCGTAGATTCATATCTCGTGGTGATTACTGTAGTTCAGATTCTCAATGATACCGTAGTCTACATTACGAAAATACGTATCTCTAAAAAAAGCAATACAGTATCGTTTGGGAGACTCTCCTTGTGGGATTTGTGTGGTTCATGACTACGTATTCGTCGTATTTTCGATTTTCGTTCATTTCTGAAATTTCAACATTTCCACCATTTCTTCATATATCGGAAACGTTTTTCAGCTTAAGCGGAAAACTTCGAATGCCTCTCCTAAATCTCTTGGCTATACACTCACCTTCAAAAAATGTTTTAAGTGATATCGCCCCAGAATGCGAGATCCCAAAGAACATGATTCACATTACACAATGATTAATTGTCGATTCCCTCTCCCCTTTCTCCTTCAATCTCAAGTTGACTTTTTTACATCTGCACACACAACTCAACAACTAATCATGAAATGCTTACGAAGCTCTCTCAACAATATCCAGATAAAAATTTATTAATTAAAGAAACACTGTGAGAATCGAAGGATACAAAAAGAGATCGGGAACAAAAACAACAAAAAGATATGGCGTAACAACAATGAGAGAGGAACCAAATTAAGATTCTGAACCTGAACCTGAGCCTGACCCATAATCTGAATTTGTATCTGTCTCTGACTCAGTGTCCGGTTCATACTCTATTTCAAAATCTGGATCTTCTTCCTCCTCTTCATCTTCATCCTCCTCTTCTTCTTCGTCTTCTTCATCTTCATCTGTTTCAGTATCTTCTTCACTATCTGGTACTTCTCTCCTTCTTTTCGCAAACTGTTCAAAATAATCTATCACTATTCCTCTATAATAGATGCTTCGATTGGCACAACAATCAACCGATTTCAAGATGATTATGAACGGGAATAAGGTGCTGAGGTAAATGTTGAGATCGATTTCAGAGAATGAGTCTTCGGATGGATATTTCCAGCGTCGATTCAGGAAGTAGACAATCATCACAGCGACGACGTAGAAAATGGCAAGGGATTTGAACGAGGGACTCTGAAAGAATACAAGAGTTTGCTTGAATATCTATGGGGGAACTTACGAGTCTTGGATCTGTGGCAAATAACTGATAAGTGCGGAGTCGCAAGTGATCTGAATCGGTCCAAAGTGTTGCTCTCGGTATTTTGAATTTGGATATCGTGCTGAAAGTTTGCGACGTGAAGAAGTGTTTCATTTCGTTCAGCTGACAACTTTACGAACACTTACCTCAATTTTTCGTACTTATTGAGTGTCGTTTGCGTTGCCTTTTGCCATATGACAAGATTCCAACCAAAAAAGAATGTAAGCAGAGCACTGAGTGCACCCAGTATCTTGACTAATATTAGATTGACCGGAGGATATAAAGAGATGATCGCAGATAAAAGAATCAATATGAAGTATACGTGTATCAAGATCACAGTGACTCGTTGACGCCGAGCCTGAATGAGTAAATAAGATTCTGAAATTAGAAAGTAAAGATACTTACTGGAATCGCTATAACTTCCTCCAAGTTGTCTAAATGTTCCTCAAATTCTTCTCTGAACTTCTTCAAGTATGCCTTCCTGTAATAATAAATTCTTGAGCTGTATCCTACTCGAACTAGGTTCGCTAATCTGCCATCGTAGAACTTGTCGGTAGTTGCTGCGTCGCGTGCTTCTTCATAACTCACACGGTTTCTGGAATCGAGAGTTGTCGAGATAAAATACTGCCGTAGAAATACTCACTGATCTGTTTCAAACAAAGTCGTAAACGTATTCCATGATTTTTCCACTTCATCATCAATCATTTTCACCACCTCTGGAGCTAGCATCCATTTTCTCAAGCCTCCATTCCACTCTGGTTCATCTGAAGAGCCCATCTGAAAGAGGAAATATAAGGCTTCAAAAAAGAACAAAACGGTGGGACAAGTGTAATTCGAAAATGAGTAGGGGAGGAAAGACAGGGGTCGGGCGCCCTCTCCAATGAGGAGAGAGTTAGGTCGAAAGAGAACGGAGAGTTGAAACACAATGGGATAATGAGAGATTTGGACACAGACTGGCCAGGGGTCATTGGAATGAAGGACAAGGGAAATATGGGAATTAATGTGACAAGTGTAGTTGGGGAAAGGGGGATTCATTAGAAAGATCGCTCCATTTTAAATGAAGTTTTGTTTGGCACGGTGCCAATTGAAAAAGACCCAACATCACATGGAAAGGGAATCTTCCCGCGGAATGTTTGTTCAAGTGTCCGCAAAACTTACTTGTCTAACTCTTTGGTTTATCGTTGGCAGCTCAGAGAAAAATCAATCAACATTTGTTTCGGGGGGAAATCATATGTAGACTGTGCAAATTTCAGAAAAAGACACATAAAGAGGAAACGCACGATAGCTACAGTACTGGCCGTAAAGAATACGAAAATTGCAGTTTTTGGTTGAAAATGGTCAACTTTGTGACTGTGACACGGCCTCCCTGATAGTCTCATTTACGGTGGGTCTATTCCAATATCCGGAATGTGATCATTCGCAACTTATGAATTCGAATTGGGCGCCGGAGGCGCGCCAGACATACCGTAAAACCTCTAATAGATGTGCCCCAGTAACAAGGTTTTGGAACACAATATCTCAACTGCCTTGAAAGCTATCGAATTTTTTTCCAACTGAAGAAATATTTCATAAATATTCCTCTATATTTTGTCTGTTGGCAACTTTTTGATATTTCCTTTAAGAGAAAAGATATACAACGTTAAATAGGTTTTGCTGGAGCACCTCTATTAGGGGTTCCTCATTAGTTGGTTTAGTAAAATTTAACAACACATTTATTTAGTCGAGAAGAAAAACACATTGAGAATCACAACACAAAAGAACAAGTAAAATGCTTGAAACTATTCAGAGATCGGTACGAAAAACGACTAATATTGTAAATAACCCTAACAAGGAAAAATAAATAAATAATTCAACAAGAAAACTTAGAAGAAATCGACAATCGGCTTCTCCTCTTCCACTTTTTTCAACTCCATCGGTGCCAACTGTTTGCTGACCAACTTGTAATAGAGACCGTCTGGATTCTTCATCAACTCCTCGTGATTCCCCATCTCTGTCACATTTCCCTTCTCAATTACAGCAATTCGATCGGCACTTCGGACTGTTGAGAGACGATGGGCTATCACTACGACAGTTCGTTCGCGGGCACATCGATTCAACGCTTCTTGAACCATTGACTCGGATTCTGCGTCTAATGCTGACGTGGCTTCGTCGAGAATCAGAACACGTGGATTACGGATGAGAGCTCGAGCAATGGCGATACGCTGCTTCTGACCTCCGGACATCTGGACTCCCTTCTCTCCACATTTTGTGTCGTATCCCTTCTCCATCTTCGACACAAACTCGTGAACATTTGCCATTTCAGACACTCTCATCATGTCTTCATCTGTTCCATTCTCGATTCCATATAGGATATTTTCACGGATTGTTCCAGAAAATAGAGTTGGTTCCTGGGCAACGAGGGCAATCTTGGTGTGGTAATGATGATGATCAATATTGTGAATTGGTGTTCCATCTAGAAGAATTCTTCCAGATTGTGGAGCATAGAACTGTTGAATCAAGGAGACAAGTGTAGACTTTCCGTTTCCACTCGGTCCAACCAATGCAATCGTTTTCCCTGGTTCACACGACAAACTAATTCCATTCAAAACGTTGGCGGTTTTCCTCGTGGGGTACGCAAACTCCACGTCTTCAAAGATGATGTTACCAACGACTTCTGGAGTCTCTGTTCCGACTTCGTAGTCGAGTTCAGGGTGGCGATTCATGATATGAATAACTTTTCTGGAGGATCCAATAGTCTTCATGACATCAGAGAAGAGAGAACTGAATGCCTGAAATGGAAATTCGATTGAAATCTTTTCAAATCTTTTTTAACTTACATTTAGTGCAGCATGAAGTCTCCAATGATAGAAAACATAGGTAAGAAGTGCTTCTGGAGCCATTCGTCCATTCAATGTCAAGTATCCACCGTACAAATAGATAACAACATCTTCGATATTCCACATGGTGGCCCAGAAGTAATTGTAGAAAGTTCCAACGACGACACTCTTGATACTGATCTTAAACCAGGCATTCGTATTCTTGGTATATCTCATATGTTCCATCTTTTCGGCGGCAAATGATCGAACAGTTCGGATGGCTGACAACACTTCTTCGACAGTTTCATTGGATACTGCAGTCGCGTCATTCTCCTTTTCAGACAACTTCTCAACAAACAATCCGTAATATTTTGTCATGAGAAGAGTAATTGGGAATGTGATAAATGTACTGATAGACAGCTGCCATGAGTAGTAGAACATAATCGGAGCGGATCCAAACAACATGAAAAGGTTATTGGTGGTGGTTTCGATATAAACCGGAAGAGAGTTGGAGATCGATTCAGAGTCATGAGTGATTCTGGACATGAGTTGTCCCGTTTTGTTTTCATCGAAAAATGAGATATCCTGATGAAGAATTGCACGGAATAGACCGACACGAATGTGACGAGCAGTCAGTCGTTCTGCGTACTGCATGCAAATGTATCTGACAGTGTTACACGTGGCTTCCGAGAATTGGACAATCGCTAGAATGAGGCAAGCTTTTTTGAGGATATCAAAAGATTTCATTTGGATGGCTGTGGACATCATTTGACTGTAGAGGGCTGGCTCGATAAGGTTCACTGAAAAAGGAATTTTCAAAAAAAGTCAAGATAAAGGAGAGAACGGTTTAAGTTTGAGAACATGCGATAGTCCCAAATCATTGAACTATTGTCTCAGTTCTTATGAACGAGTTGGAATTTCAATTTTTGTGGTTGATTACTTTTTGTTTGGATTTCAAGTTACTAAGATGACAGTTTTTGTAAATTAACTAGAAGGACTGATTGTTCTACCTAGAGAGAAATCTGTCAGAAATGTTCAATTTTTAAAAAACTTACAAACACAATCAATCAGCAAAAGTGAGTAAGCAGCCGTGAACCACTTCCATTGTTTTCCACACAACTTGACAATTTGCCAGAGATGTTTTGACATCGGAAGTCGTTTCTCTTTTTCTTCTTTTGAAACTGCATCTTCTTCTTCTTTATCGTCAGTAGATTCAGAAGATGTAGTGGGGGATGTAGTGGCATTGGATGTGCCGTTAGAGGTTGTAGCAGTACCTAGAAAGATATATTGTTTGCTTAGTTGTCTGGTTAGTTTTTTGATTTTGCTGATAAGAGTTTAACAGCGAAGTGTCAGATTTTTGGTTATCAAAGTACAAATTGTCAATGATGTCAGTTTTCAGCATACTCAGGGCGAGTCTTCATGGTAAACTTTTGAACTTTCATTGAAATATTTTTTCAAAAAAATGTTTCTTCAAATCAAAAATAGCCTAACTATTGAAGCTTTCTTTTCTGCTTTTCTGATTTGATAAGATACACCTTTCGGCCGACTAATATTTTCGAAACTTTTCGAAAATCTTTATTTTCTACCTCTAACATTTCGAATATCAAAAATCTCACCATTTTCTACACTTGCGTTCTCCTGATTTTCATTCTGCAATCGCTCATAACCTTCCTCTTCGCTGTCTTTAGTCAATAATGTCTGTCGAACAGCAAATGGAAGAGAAAATGTCAAGAAAACTGCAGACCCAGTGCTCATAAAGACACCGGGATATTTCATGATTTCAGCCGTTTCATCGAAGGCTAACAGTTTGACCACAGCTACCATATATCCGAGGATTCCGAGAATATCGTACACCAACATCCATTTTTTCAATTTCTTTGATTTTCCACGGGTAATGATTATAATTGCAATGAGAAGAGACACTTGACGCAACAGACATAACACAACGTAGTCCAATGGAGATGTCCAGTATGAATAATGAGCAAAATGGAAGGTTTTGACGATGTCATTCAAGTTGAAGTTCCATCCGGGAGAATAGAATCCGAGTGAGAATAAAGTGAAGGTGACGTCAAATATGACATGCAGAAGCATCAATAATTTTAGGAGTAACGGTGGCATTTTGGCCAAGTTTTGAATTGGAAAATCCTAGAAAATGTGAGGAGGTTTTATATGATTGGAAAGAAGTGAGTAAGTGAGAGGTGTCAGACGTCAAAATAATATAATATCAGTGATGGCGGAACATTTCGAAATTTGAGTGTGTAGTAAATGTGTGTGCAATAGAAGAAAAGACGCAGATAGAGAAAGAAAAAAGAGAAATGGGAAGAAGGATTGAAGACAAATAGAGGGAAAGGAGGACGGAAGAAAGGAGAACTGATGTCATTCTGGGGGATAGTATTTTATTAGAAGAGGTGGAGGGAGACAAGCTCTTTTATGAGAAGTCAGGTTGCGCAATGCTGAGTCAGAAGGGGAAGAAGGATATTGGATTTGCAAATAACCACGGTTTGGTTGTTATGGGAAACAAGAGAGAAATGTGTTTTTTTGTAAGAAAGTTAGAGAATTCGAATGGTTTCGAACATTTTCCGACGAATCCAGACGACATGGTAAAGAGTGTCGGGGGAGGCAGGTGTTCTAGAAAGACGGATGATAAAATCATGGAGAGGTTTGGTGGAAAGACGGAAGAAGATTCTTTCTTCTTATGTTACGGACTAGTGCAGTTTTTGAAGTACAAAAAGAAAAAAAACACAATTTCCAAAGCGAGGTCATAATTGAAATACAGTACTGACCATGAAGAATGACACTTGCAGTTTTTAGTTAAAAATTGTCAAGTTTGTGAGTGTGACACGGCCTTCCTGGTGGTACCAAAGTATCGATTGTTTATGGAGTGTATAGATCACAAATAGAGCTTCATTTTTGTAGTTAACAACTTTTTTGTACGGACACATCCTAAGAAGTCATAAATCGTCAAAGAAGTTTCTCGCAATTGATGCCTTTTTCAGTGCTAAAAAGAGAGATTTTTGAGCTGTATACATAGACTGCCTGTAACTTCTTAGGATGTGTCCGTACAAAAAAGTTGTGAACTACAAAAATAAAGATCTACTCTTGATCTGTATAATTCATTAAAAATCTACTTGATGAAACAATCAGTAATACCATGACACGCTCTCAAAGTTGGCCAACTTCAACTAAAAACTGGCAAAGTGAACAACCTTTTGGACGGTACTGCAAGAACGTAATTGTCTCAAAAACCTCAAAAACTGTTACTCAAATCAAAACCAAAACAGTAAGGTATACACCTTACGCACTTTCAAAACAAAATGACCGAGCCCCACACTGACATTCAAATACATAAACTATTCATTTTAACCAGAGATCACCATGAAACAAAACTCTATGCTTTCTCATAAACAACTCAAAGATAGCAAAATGAAAATAACAGAAAACAAGCAATTCGTTTGTGTGATTGTTGGTTTTCAGCTTTCTCAGAGAACAATGTCTGTGAAAATCAGAAGGATTCGATTGTTATGACTAGATCAGTATTCATATTGGTAGAAATATGTCCTTTTTATACTGAGCATTTGCATCATGACACCTTTGCATCATCAGAACCAAGGACCAGAGACATTTCAGGTGTTCAGTGCAGCTGAAAAATCAAGTGTTCTGGATTCAGTTAGATCCAGAAACTGTAGTCGAGGTTCTGAATATCAACGCTATAACATGTTACTTGGAACATCTTTCAGTAATTCCCTGAAATCTTTGAACTTGAAGATTCCCGTGTTTTGTAGCGAAAAACGCAATATTTCGAAAGATAGACCAACAAAGAAGGACAAACATTTTCAGTTGGTTTGTTGGTCGTTTGACCACTGAGTATCTGAGCACTGAGTATGTCTAGAATCAGCGCCTCGGGAGGAAATGAGGTGTGGCCGTTGAAATCGTTTCAAGAAGAAATGTTCGGAAGAGAACTTGTCATATTGTAGAATCAGAAGCGCTACGTGTCACCCCATGTCTTCCCCGAAAACGTGTAGTCTGTATATCATGTAAACTGTTTGTAGTCAAATCAAAAACACATCAAAACTCAATAATATCAATTTCATGTCGGACGAGAGGATGCGATCTCTGTGTGTGCTGGGATGCCATTTATGGATTGTATTCAATTGGCAAGTTCTTGCGACGAACCATACCATCTCCTTGGAACCATTCACGACGGAATTGCTTGGCGGCACCATCCGGGGTATTAGTCCATTCGACGGTGATACGGTCATTGTTGGTGTCCTGAAATACGGGAATTTAGGGGTAAAGATTCCAAGAATCCGGGGCTCTTACCTCCTGTCCAAAGGCGAAGGCATCGCAAGACACAGCCAAGAGAACGGCTTCCTTTGGGTCAAGGACTCCGCATGGTGGATCAACTCCAAGACGCTTCATGTTGGTTGTCTTGATTCCGTATCCAATACGACGAGCCGACGAGTTGATCACCTTGATGTGATAGGTGTGCTTGTCGTCGTACGGGGCGTTGAACACGATCTTGGCGTTGGGTTGGGTCTGGATGTCTCCTGGTGGGACGGATTGAGCCATGGCGTTGGTGTGGAGGGTTTTGACGGGGAGTTTATGGGAAAACTCTGAAGTGAAGCTTCCACTGGAGAGAAGCTTCTTTTATACGGACGTCTTATCTCTGTTTTTGATCTGCTCTAGATTAAATGTGGGAGATAAGGGCAAAGGTTAGTAGAATAATAGTTTTTTCACGGGAGTTTTTTGATTTGTGATAGAAAGAAGACTGTCGCGTCTTTGGCGTCATTTTGAGTTCACGTTTAAAGAAATTGTTTTACTTTTATAATATTTTTAAGACTAGATTCAATGCGTGCTTTCTCTTCAGCCCTCTGAAACTGTCTTGTCTTGTCTTTAAATATTTCAACTGATTTATATTTTTTCTGCTTTGTGGGTGAAATCTTGTCCGAGAGGACTGCACGACCTCACTGAATAACTCTTCCAACTAGGACCCTTTTGAGTCAGGAGAACGGGAATGGTAGCGTTTATAGCGATTTTTAGCATTTACTCCAATGATGAAAGTTTTTTTTTGAATTGTCTCAAGTATCATAATCTGAATTACAAAATATGACTTTAGTCCTCTTTTAATTGTTGAGTCAGCATCCTCACATACTCTCGCTTCTTCAAGCTCAGTGATCTGTTCCAGAGTAGATCACAGTCATAGATCTCGTCGAGACCGTCGAGATTTGGTTTCGAAGCGGTGTGTTTGTTAAAAACCTTATTTAAAAAAATCTTTCAACCGCAACACAGCTAACTTTTCAAACTGTTTCGAAAATTCACATAGAAACACTGAAAACTGAATAATTCTTCTCGTTTTTGCAGTCAAAAGACATAAACAACTTTCAATGTCTCAATTATTCGTCGGAATAACTATACAAATGCAATCAATCGATGCAGAAACATTTTCTCTCTATTTTTGAATATTTTTCACGCATTTTCAGCTTGTATCCACAGAATCCAGAAAACTTTTATAAAAGCTTTTACGTTTTCAGCAAAAAAAAATCGCTGACCGAAATTGTCGTCAAATCGCGCACATGAACCACGCGGTGTTTGCAGACTCGGTGGAAAATTGAAAAAGTTCGAATAGAAATTTATTTTTATCTCTATTTTACACTATTTAAACAACGTTTTACTTTTAAATTTCTACATTAAATTTTACAGAACAACGGTGTTAACCTAGAAAACACTTCAAAAATGACATCTATCATCAAACTACGAGTGTTTTCGGGGGCGAAAGACGAGGGTCCTCTCTGCTATCTGCTGCAGGTGGATAACGACTACATTCTGTTGGATTGTGGATGGGATGAGCGGTTTGAATTGAAATATTTTGAAGATTTGAAACCTTTTATTCCGAAAGTTAGTTTTTTTTGAGCAAAAATGAATTATTTTTTACTAAAAACTGGATTTTAGATCAGCGCTGTGCTAATCTCCCATCCCGATCCTCTACATCTAGGTGGCCTGCCGTATTTAGTTGCAAAATGTGGTTTGACAGCGCCAGTTTATGCAACAGTGAGTTTCAGACTTTGGAAAATCGAAAAAATATGACATTTTTAGGTCCCGGTGTACAAAATGGGTCAAATGTTCATCTACGATATGGTGTATAGTCATTTAGATGTGGAAGAATTCGAACATTATACACTTGATGACGTGGATATGGCATTCGAGAAGGTGGAACAAGTGAAATATAATCAAACAGTTGTTCTCAAAGGAGATTCTGGAGTTCACTTCACGGCGATGCCCGCTGGACACATGATAGGTGGATCTATCTGGAGAATTTGTCGAGTTACTGGAGAGGATATTATCTATTGTGTCGATTTCAATCATAAGAAAGATAGACATTTGAATGGATGCTCTTTTGATAGTACGGTTTTGAATATTGTTGGAAAATTTGAATTTTTCAAGACGGAAACCTGGGACAGCCCTCGAAAAATAGTTTCCTGAAAAAAGTAATTCTCTATTTTCAGTATGAGATTATGCCATTTTTTAATCAATATTCATATGAAAGTTTTGGACTCAAAAATTTACTTTCAGAACAGTTTAAAACAGGAAATCTTGTTTTATTATTTTTATTTTTTATTTTTCAGTGTAAGAACCGTATCTGAAGTTTGTTCTTAGAGAAAAACGTAACATTTTTATACCAAATTCATCCCCGGTGATATTTTTAACATTGCTTTTGGCGAAATTTTTATTTTTCCTCTAAATTATTCCGCAAATCCCAAATTTCTAGATTTCAACCGCCCACATCTGCTCATCACCGGCGCCCATCACATATCTCTTCCCCAAATGAAACGAATGGATCGAGATCAACAACTAGTGACAAAGATTCTGAGAACAGTTAGACAGAAAGGAGATTGTATGATTGTAATCGATACGGCTGGAAGGGTGCTGGAATTGGCATATTTGTTGGATCAGTTGTGGGGAAAGTGGGTTATTTTCAATACTATGATCGATATTACTGGATAGCTAAGGGGATTCTGAATCCGTTTTTAAACAGGTTCAGAACACTTTTCAGCTTCCCAGAGAAATCCGTTTTCACATGTAAAAAAGTGTTTTTTCCAGTGCCGATGCTGGACTCTCCACATACAATCTCGTCATGATGTCTCACGTAGCCTCTTCTGTCGTCCAATTCGCAAAATCTCAATTAGAATGGATGAATGAGAAACTGTTCAAATACGATTCCAGCTCTGCCCGCTACAATCCATTCACTCTAAAACACATCACTCTATGCCATTCTCATCAAGAACTGATGAGAGTCAGATCACCAAAAGTCGTGTTATGCAGCAGTCAGGATATGGAATCCGGATTCTCTCGAGAGCTCTTTCTCGATTGGTGCTCTGATTCTAGGAATGGAGTCATTTTGACTGCGAGACCGTCTTCGTTCACGCTGGCAGCAAAACTAGTTAATCTGGCTGAAAGAGCGAACGACGGAGTGTTGAGAAATGAGGATAGATTGATTAGTTTATCGGTGAAAAAGAGGGTTCCATTAGAAGGGGAGGAGCTTCTCGAGTATAAACGGAGGAAGGCTGAAAGAGATGCAGAGGAGACAAGGATTCGAATGGAGAGGGCGAGACGACAGGCACAGGCGAATGAATCAGATGACAGCGACGATGATGATATGGCGGCGCCGATCAATGTGACGAGACACTCCGAGAAGGATTATCGATCGTTTGATGGGATTGAGAGTGATAATACGCACTGTTTTGATATTATGTCGAAATGGGATAATCAGCAGAAGTGAGGAGTTTGAAAAGCTTCTGGTTCTCCGGGTGGAAATGACTGAAAATGATGAGAAAATCTTAATAAGTTTGAACGATTGCAGTGTTGAGAACACAGGATAATCGAGAATCGGATCTCGATGCATTTCGAGCATGAAATGTCATTTTCCACAGTTTTACAATGAGATTTTCATATTTTACAACTGATATTGATAGGAAAGACAATGGTTTTCTGTAGTAGTAATAATAAAACCCGCTTACACAGAGGTACCTGATAAAATTCTAAAAATTATTCCCATTTCACAGTAAAAAAAAGACATCTTATTAGAATGTAGGCATTTTTCATAGCTTTTTAGATGATATTTCAACTATTTTTGATGAAACAGAATGATAGTTTTTAAAAATTAGAGAAAGTTCATACTACCATTATGTTTTATAGGAAAATCTTCACTTTCTGAGTCATTTTGTGGGTTTTCGTATTGAAATCTAGAGTTTTGTTTAAAAAATAGACTATATTCCAATTATTCATGCCGGAATTCCAATTCAAATATGTTTTTTTTACCACTCTCTGATCAGATTTCGATAGATTCTGTTTTAACAAAGCATGTTTTCATAATTTTTCATAGAAAAATATCAAAATTAGCAACTTTTTGTCGGCAGAAATTGTATGGAAATCACATATTTGGATGATTAGAAATGAGAACTTCAGTTATTCACGTTTTCTTCCTGTAAAAGTAGTAACCCATTTCCAGTTATTTCCATCTAATATCACAGTTCTCTCCCCCTATTCATCACTCATTCTCATCAATTTTATTTCTAGAGCCTCATTCTTCAAATCGACGAAAAAATCGTTCCCAATGTATCCATATATCGAGGAGAAAGTGAAATGGGATGATTACGGAGAAGTGATTAAACCAGAGGATTATACAGTAATCTCGAAGATCGATCTGAGAAAAGGAGGGAATAAAGACGAGCCAGTGGTGGTGAAGAAGCGAGAAGAGGAGGAGGAAGTGTACAATCCGAATGATCACGTTGAGGAGATGCCGACGAAATGTGTGGAATTCAAGAATCGGATAGAAATCTCGTGTCGTGTGGAATTCATTGAATACGAGGGAATATCAGATGGAGAGTCGACGAAGAAGATGTTAGCCGGGTTACATCCACGACAGATTATCATTGTTCACGGGTCTCGAGACGATACTCGCGATCTTTATGCATACTTTTGTGATAACGGATTCGCGGCGGATATGATGAAGACACCGGTGGCAGGTGATCTCATTGATGCCTCCGTGGAGTCGTTCATCTATCAAGTTGCACTTAGTGACGCTCTTTTGGCTGAAATTCATTTCAAGGAAGTGTCGGAGGGCAATAGTTTGGCGTGGATGGACGCAAGAGTTATGGAGAAAGAAGCGATTGACAATATACTTGTGGCGGGAACGTCGCAACTGATGATTGAGGATGGAGAGGAAGTGGTGGAGGTGGTACAGGAAGAAGACATTTCGGATGAGGAGCATGGATTCGAGATTGTCGAAAATGAGGAGGAGCTTATGGAGACGGTAAGGGTATGGAATCATTGTGAATAGTGGAATGTCGATTTTTCGGCCATTTTTATCTGAAAACTGAAATGATCGGAGTTCAGTTCGACCGATTTTTCGTACTTTCATTGACGAAACCAGTCTGAAAATGTCTAATTTTCTAGTTTTCGACAAAAAATGAAATCTATTTCTTATTTTCAGGATCAAAACAAGTCCGCACCAGAAGACGCTAACACCGAAGCAGACGATAGTCTCGAAAATGCAGAAAACGTGCGAAAAACAAACGAAGCAGCTCCCAAACCACGTGGAAATCTCATCCTCGAACCACTGCCCAAGAAGCTCATTCCGATTCATCAGGTTCGTCTTGATTCAAGTTTTTCACTTAAAAAACCAAAAAATCATGAAAAACTGGAAAAATTGCAGGCAATCTTCGTGAACGACCCGAAACTATCGGATTTCAAAAACTTGTTGGTCGAGAAAGGGTACAAGGCAGAATTTCTCAGCGGAACTCTTCTTATCAATGGAGGTAAGTCACAACTTGGCCCGACGCCAGACAAAAATACCGTACTCTTTCAGGTAAGTGTTCGATTCGTCGTGGTGAGATGGGATTCTCTATGGAGGGAGCGCTATCGAAGGACTACTACAAACTTCGGAATCTGTTCTACGACCAATTCGCTATTCTTTAAAATTTGTGATCTCTCTTGTCATTTTTCCCCGGAACTCATTAAATTTTACATTCAATATTTTTCCATGCACATTACACCATTTTGGGTAGTTAAGCTGAACTTAACAAATTCGAGATTGACATCCCCTTTTCGAAAACTAACCGGTCTGATACAACAATATTCTATTTTCGCCAATCTTTCAGAATACTTCATCTCTTACATCACAACACATAAACCTATAACAGATCAACAAAAAGTACGCAGCCAATTTCCTGAGAACACTTCTATTTTGATATCGTCTAACCCGCTTCTGACACCATTCCTCAGAAAATAATCGTACGAATCCTCCCAAAAGACCGACTGATTCTGATTATCCCGATTGGCGTAGACGTTTCTCGAGGGGGTCAGAGATGGACTATTTCGAAAAGAAGCGATTGATGTCATAAGTTTTATAGTCGTCTATTCAGATGAGCGGATGAATAGAGAATTACCGAATGACGAAGGTGTGGATGGGATATATAAAAGGAGAGAGGAGAATGGCTCATATTTGTTTTGAGTCTTCTAGGTACACTCATATCTAGTAGCAGATAATTTTCATATTCATTTTTGAAAGATTTGTTATTTCAAAAAGAAAGCTTATTCATCGGAAAAAGATTATTTATTTATTTATTTATTTTGAATACGCACGCGAGGTACGTGAAAATTAAGAGTTGAGAGTTCAATATGTCCGTGTCCGTTATCCTTAAAAACGTGAACTTCCTTCATGTACCGTATTTCCTCTTCTTATTTCTTGCTTTGAAAAATGTTTCGAAAGTGAGAAGCAAGGTCCATACACGATAGATACCAGGTGAAACACATAAGATTGGCGGCCGCATTACAACTCGACTTTGAAACACGAACTTGTACTTCAATTCACGGAACTTTAGCCAGTGTCGATCCTTCGCTTTCTTTATCTTTCTTCTACATACCTTCCTGGCTTTTCTTTGACTCATCATCTTACGTTTCCTAGCAATTTGAAGCTCCTCTTGCACCATTTCCCATTTTTTCTTCTGTGATCTAATACGACGTTTGACCTCCTGCCTTTCTTTCCTAACAGCTCTTCTAGCAGCTCTTCTGTCGGATTCCCATCGCTCTCTGAACTCCGCTGCCAAGATAGCTGCCAGCTCACGGAAACACCCACTTTCTTTTAAATCTTGAACGAAATCCTCCGAATCCATGGTGACGATTCCTATTCTCTTTTTAACTTGATTCCCTCTTGCCGACCAATCATCGATGAAAAAAATTTGGGAATTAGCGTTCCTAGTTTTGAAGACCTTCAATATCTGATTTCGAGATCGAAAATTTTCGAGAATTTCAGTTGAGATAGGAACAGAGAATTCTGAAAATAAAGATTTATCTCATGCCTTCCTTTGTTTTCCGAGCATATTAGCACGGCACAATTCTTACAACCGCGCTCTACCGAAACCGAAGAAAATTGTGTACGAAATTGAGAGACTCAGAGAAAAATACACAATTTTCAAAGGGATTCCGGTGGAGCGCAGTTGTAAGAACTGTGCCGAGATAATACAGTACCGCTGAAAATGCTAACAACATTGACTGTTTTTAGTGAAAAATGACCAACAGTGTATTTCGGTGTCACCTGAATGTCCGATGTACTTAACCAGTCGGCTCACGCCGCCTAACGGCGGCTAAACCTCCTTCTTTACACCACCCTTCTGGGTGTTACAGCGCCTGCGGCGCTTCTCAAATGGTTCAGAATATCGAGGATTCAGAATTCTCTCCTACTCCCGGATCGTAAAACTTCTCCACTTGTCGATAGTTTTCATTGACTAAGCAGCGTGTTCCGGTAGTGAACAGTTACGTTCTCTCTTCAAGAGGCGAATGATCTTTCAAATAATCAATTTGAAGTTTTGACTGATCGGCGGCAAAGCCGCCTCCGTCCTCTAAGTATGGCAGACTAAGACCATGTTTTAAGAAATCCTAGAACAAAATCTATTTTTAACAAATCCTAGAATTTATTTCATTTTTGAAAGTATCCGAGTAAAGACGAAGTTCCTTATTCACAAATCACCATCACTTCTTGAGTAGTGTTCTTTCATTCAGTATACTCCTAGTAGGCTTTTGGGTGTTCTTCACGGTCTTTTTGGCTTAGACTGTGAAACCTTTACCGAAACCATTTTGCTGAAATTTGGACTACTATGTTTTTCTCTATTTGAACATGATTTCACTGAAGCTTGGAATTTGGAGAATTTCCTATTCTCTTCTTCGAAAAATGCACTCAAAGTAATCTTTTTAAATATTTTACTGATTGGCGCCAATGCCGCCTCTTTTCTCGGAAATATTTCAGAACTATTTTGCATATTCTCAAATTCATAAGTTAAAGAACCACCTTATTCAATCTATTTTTTGATCATTCCCATTTGTACCTAAAAACGTTTCACAAAAGCTGACAAAAATGCTTCAGGAAACATAGACAGATCACGTTGAAACTTGAAAGAAATATATTTACTTCTGATCCTGACATACTTCATTTGTTTCAAAAAGTTTCTGGAATTTTTTCGGAATTTCGGTTGGATGAAAATCAACATCTGCAAGTACTCAAATGTTTTACTATTAGAAAAAAAAACAAATATGTTAAATATTATCTAACCTACATTTCAACATCTGCCTCGTCTCGTTCACATCAAAATGATTTCAGCAAAAAACAGGTCAAAGTTTGCAGAATAGATCTGACCCGAGATTTGTAGTCCAAACTTTTTCAAAACTTCACGATAGTTTGAAGAAATGAATTCATTTGAAGAATGAGAAAGGTTTCTATATATTTTTCCCGTGAACTCCTATTTCCCTATTTTGGTAATGAAAGCCAATGAAAGGCTTGAAAACCACTTTTTTCCACGTAGTAACCTAGTTTCAAACTATTTGAACTAAAAAAACAGACGGGCATCATCCGGGGAAAATTTCCAAGCGATCGGTGTAAGTTTCATTGAAAACGGTTCAGTACAGAGGGCGCTAGAGTCGGCGACAGACGGACAGACAGACAGATCTGTTGAATATTATTAGTAAAGATTTTGTATGGGCTGAATAGAACAAAAATAGGAAATCATTTTTGTAATTGACCATTTTTATGTAGGGACTCTATATTGAAAGTTACAGGTCATCAAAGTTTAGACCTCCCAAATTTCACTATTTTGCACTGAAATTAGTCAATTTCAAGGATAAATTACTTTGATGACCTGTAACTTTCAAGGTACTGTCCCTACAAAAAAATGGTTAACTACAAAAATAATGTGTTACTTTTGTTCTCTCCAACCCATACAAAATTAAATTTATCAGACAATCTGGTGACACCGAAATACACTGTCAAAGTTGACAACCATTTGAGAGGTACTGTACCTCTGCTGGTCCACCCACGGCCACTCCATGCACTTTCTAATTATCAGTAATCCTCATTCCAGCTAAAACGTTTCTAACCAATATCTTCTAATCTCGAAAACAAAACCAGGAAGTTCCCTTCCCTGAGTATCTATAAACGTTCAATGAAGCCTCTCGCCTATTTCCGTACTTCCTCAATTACTCTACGTCATCTTAAACATTCAAGCTCCTTCATAGATACAAACCAAAAAGTTGTCTCCTCTAATCCGTAATCTTTTCGAAGATGTCTATTTCAGTCTTCATCAGCCTATATCCACCCTCAATCTTCTTCGCCCATCTTTTCTCCAAATAGGATTTGCTCACGTCTATGTTTACATCTCTTTTTCCATTTAAATAACTCGAATCTTTTCAACAAATGCCCCATTTTGTTCAATTGACAATACCTCTTCCTGACTCATTTCTATTATTTTCTGCAGTCTTGAATTTCAGCCTATTCCCTCCCAATTCATATCATATCTACCGTAGCACTGCTGAAAAGTGATGATAACATTCCTTCGTCTTTTTTACTAATCAAATCTAGAAATTTCCGGTCTCGAAGGAAATGCATCCCTCCTCTTGACGCGCGAGGATCCATTCGAATCAAGAGTAGAATTTCAGAGAATTTCAGAGAATTTGAAAATCATGAAATTCATGTTTAACATTCGTGCCTGAACTTATAAAATTTGTTTCCGCTATTTCCAGAAACTTCTGTTTCCTCTTTTAGTTCACGTGAAGATGGGATTAGAGTATCTTTATAAGTGTAGGCTCCTCCTGGAATTGCTATACACCTTGACTCATCTTGATCGGTCTGTCTATTTTTGAAACATTTTTTTCAAGTTTTATAATTGCCTAATTATCAGCACGGCACGCCTCTTACAACCGCGCTCTACCAAAACTGAAGAAAGTTGTGTGCGAAATTGAGAGACTCAGAGAAAAAGAGACATTTTTCAAGCTAATTTCGGTGGAGCGAAGTGTGAGAAGGCTCCCAAGCAAAAATATTTTCTCAAGAAATAGAACTATCAAGTACACCGCTATTATTACCGACAACAGCTCTTTTATGTACTAGACTTCATGGCTTCCGTTACCCTCATAGACCACGAAAATCTTCTACTAGAAGAACCTTTTTCTTATTTTCTCGAAAAATGATTTGATACACAAGATTTTCCCAACAAGTACACATGTTGATCAGCAGGAAAAAAAAATGCTTTACCACTTCCTTTAATATCAATTTTTAGCAGAACCTTGAAGGCCTCTGAATCGCTCTCTAAACAGATAATCGCATTTTCTGTTTTGGTGATCAAGTTATTTTTTTGAAAAAGTAGCCTGAACGGAGTACTAGGCCACAACTTGAGCAGCTATCTGAATGTTTGTGTTTTTCAAATTTAGTATTTGAAGTTTGTAGTTGAAAACATTTTGATAGTTTTCGAGAAATGAAAGTATAATAGTTTATACGGCCAACACAAGGATTAGTACTCCAATTTCCATATCAAAAAGCTTGAAACTAGGAATCCACATCTCTAAATTGAGATATAACGCTTTGAAGCAAAAAGGCGAGACGCAGACAGCCAGACACTCTAGCTTCTGTGCGTCTCCCACTCTCTCACCCTCCAATCTTCGAAGACGCACATCTCAAAACCCCGCAAAGCTATCAAAAAGTTGTCAACTACAAAAACATAGTAAATTTTATCAGCTATATTTTTGTAGTTGATATCTTTTTGGCAGCTGTTTTAGGTTTTGAGATATGCCGTTTTGAAAAAAAAGACGAGACCCAGACAGCTAGACACTATAGCCTCTCTGCACTCTCTTTTTCTCTAGTTGTTATTTTGAGAACAGTGAGAATCTGAGCTTGTACTCTCAATGTTTCACAGAAAGTTTGCTTTTCTAGCCTCAAACCAGAAAGGAAGACCTAGTCCAACCAAATCAATCCACTTCCTCTTTTCTCCTTCCTCTTTTCTCCTTCCAACTATAGCCATCTACTAGTTCCTCAAGCTCAAAAAGTTCTAATCCCATACTCATCCATAAAAGATATCACATCACTTCTTTCTTTTCTCTCTCCTAATGACCACTTCGTTATCATTGACGCATTTGCTCCACTCTAATTCTCTCCCTCCTCTCCACCCTCAACTTTGATATCAATTCAGATTTCCCATTTATTTCTGAGAAGACCTCACATGTCCTTTTTTCATTTATTTTTATTTTTTTCTTCAGATCTCTCGAAGGATTATACAGCTAGACCGAATAACAATATATAACAACGCATTATTTCTCAGTCTATCTATTGTTTTTCCTTCTTGTATTCCCTAACGATATTCATTAATGCTCCGCCCATCTTTTCTAATTACCTACATTTCCTATTTCAGTTTCTCCCTCAACCCACCTCCCAAACCATGTCAATTCTCTACGAAGACGAATACGTCCGTCTCGGTCAATTCACACTTTTCGTCAAAAACTACCATTTCCCTACCAAAAAAACCAAGTCAATTTCACTGGAGGCCATCACCACACTCTGGTTTGAGGTGAGTGACTAAAGAGAACTTAATAATTAAAAACTATGAAGTTTTCAGGAACAAGAGACATGTAAAAGCTCGACAACAAAGATCTGGGGAAAAGCCTCATCGGCGAGCATCTATTGGGCCCTTGACGTTAAACGGTGGGTGGTTTTAGAGAGGATTTATGATATAATATAATATATAGATGAATAATGTTTCGGGGATTAGACCAAAGTGATTTATGAAATGTTCTTGGTTATGGAATATGCGCTTTGCTAAGAAAAGAAAAGTTGAAGAATTGTCACTGATTCAGAAATGGATTCAGATCTAAAATTTGTAGTTGAAATATGCGTTTCTCTTTTTTTGCCGTTTCCGTCTGTAACTTGGAACTTTCATTTCCTATATACAGTACCCCTCAAAAGGTTATCTTGGCTGTTTTTTGGCTGTTTTTAGTGGAAAATGACAAATTTTGACAGTGTATTTTGGTGCCACCTGATTGTCCGACAAGCCCTATTTTGTATGGGCTAAACAGAGCAAAAATAGCGCATCATTTTTGTAGTTGACCTTTTTTTGAACGGACACTTCCTAGCAAGTTACATATCGACAAAGTAATTTCTCAATAATTTGTATGATCCATTAAAATTCTACTTGATGGGACAATCAGTATTCTCATGGCACACTCTCAATACTGTTTGCGCTTTCCTTATTTTTCCCGCTCCCACCTGTAACTTGGATCCTTCATTTCTAGCAAAGTATAGAAAAAGAAACCTCACGACTTTATCCGCACGAATCCAATAACCCAAGCAATAACCGGCAACTTATCTCTCCCATTTTCAGTTCCCTCGGCAGTCTCTCCCCCCGTTCCCCAGCCAAATCCAACGTGGTCGTCGAAGTCGGCGCGAAACTTCGCGTCGGCTTCTCCGTCGAGAACATCGACGAATTCATGGACGCCATCCGCACTCTTCTCGACTACCACGTCATCATCGTCAACTACATCAACCTCCCCTAAATCTCATCTATCTCTTCTAATCTCTCATCGATTTTCGTCACTTTCACCTGTGTTCATTCTCTCTCTTTCCCTCTCCTTATCATTGTGAATGGTCATTTGGATCACATGGAGATTGTTTCGAAACTACTTTTCCAATTCTCTTCATTTTCCTCATATTCTTCTGTGTATATTTTTGCTCATTCCTTGCCAATCTTTGTCTCTAAAATGTACATAAAGACGATAGAACCTTCTTCAAGATTCATGGAACACGATTAGTGATTCAAAATCAGCGTTGTTTATACTAGAATCTCAAACACCAATTATCGTTTGTAAATAGACACAGAACATCTCAAAAATACATATGAACCCTTAGGTTTTTCTGCAAGACTGGTGGCCAAAAATAAATCAGATGCGCAGTTTTGCTAGAACTTCTAAATAAGGATTCTCTACGGAGTACCACTACTTCACTTTTCCGTTGGAAAACATCTAATTTAGGAACTCATGAAAGCGTCTTCGCTGACGGGGAACTATGTTAAAGGAGAACTGAAATAGTTTTAAGTATTTCAGATTATGATACTTTGGACAATTCTAACAAACTTCCATCACTGGACTATATGCAAAAAACAATTCGCTACAATTCCCGTTCTCCAGACTCAAAAGGACCAAGGTGGAAGAGTTTTTCAGCGCGGCCGTGTAGTCCTCTCGGACAAGATTTCTTTCCAATTTCTCGTTTTCTCACTTTTCCAACAAATTTCCATTGTTTTTTTCAGAATTGAACAAAAATCTTGTCTGAGAGGACTACACGCTGAAAAGCTCTTCCACCTAGGTCCTTATAAGTCAGGAGAACGGGAATTGTAGCGTTTAGAGTGATTTTTAGCATATACTCCAATGATGAAAGTTTTTTAGAATTGTCTGAAGTATCATAAAATAATCTGAAATACAAAATATGACTTAGTTCTCCTTTAACTATGTCAATTGCATCATTCAACTATATATAGCTATATGGTATTATTCTTGTGGTTAACAATTTCTATATTATTTCTTTACACTTCAAGAAATGCATAGACTCATAAAAAATGTTCATATTACTCACCTGCAAGTTATTTACAATTTCTCGAACTTGCACTCACTTAGAATCTCACCTCCAGGTCAGCTGGTCACAAATTTTCTCATCCGGTGCAAAAAGACAACAAACGTCTTATCAAACAATCATATGACACCTTCTCAGTTCAAACTTCGTCCATTCCTTCTCTCTCTCAATGATGTCCATTACCTACTACCACCACTTGAATCCCTCAATAGAATCCACCCACGTCTTCCTCCACTCAACACCATCATAACATAATAACCGTAACCGCTCAAGGTTGTCATCATCAATGTCTTCATCCCTCGTTTTTTTATTCTCTCTTTTTTCTTCTCTTCTATTTCTTTACGAACGATCCGTCACTACATAGACCCCCTTTTTCTCATTAAATTTGTATGTTTTCTCTCCGTGTTTTTCTTTTTTTTTGTTGTATTTCTTCTCACAGACACAAACCGACGAAACCACTATAATATGAACTTTTAACGGCGGATACTTTTTTTCTGATATTCTGAGATTCTTTGATTTTTTTTTTCATATTGGTTTCATTTGTCGTGTATACATAAGTAGTGATACTTT
This sequence comes from Caenorhabditis latens, assembly GCA_002259235.3. Taxonomy (NCBI): domain Eukaryota; kingdom Metazoa; phylum Nematoda; class Chromadorea; order Rhabditida; family Rhabditidae; genus Caenorhabditis; species Caenorhabditis latens. Next base: position 5,056,150 of record CM056096.1, read on the forward strand.
TTCGCTGTTGAATATGTTATAATGCTCATTTTGTTCTGTTCCGCCCATTTTAGAAATTATTCCTAATTTCCAGAAAAAAATGAGCAGTTCCCCAGTCAAATACATTCTCGTCATCAGTTTTCTAATTTCCATAGTATCCTGTCGACCTCCTGTCCGAAACGATCAAGAGAAGAAGATCCTGGGAAGTATCGAAGAGCAAATGGAGTTGGGCGATTACATTGATTATTTTGAAGACTTCTTTCCAGTTTTGAATAATTCCACAAAGCTTACTGTGAGTTTTTGAAAAACATTCTGGTTGCTGAATCAAAAGTTGAAACTGAGATGTTTGATATTGGAAGTCTGGAATATCAACTTTCAAACTTCCTGTAATTAACTGCGTTGGCTGTGTAATACAAAAGTTTCAAGTTTCTGAAGTTGTGGGAGAATCATGTTACGAATCCTGCAGGTTTCAGCTAAGAACGATATATTTGAAATAGTGGTCACAATAACTTCTTTAGAAATTGTAAATCTCAAAAGTAGGTCTCTCATTTTGTACTTCAAAACATTTTGGTCGCTCTTTCAGTACTAGAGATAGACCTGTTGAAAGTACTAGTGTAGAGAACTGAGGATATGTCTTTGGAACCCCAAATCTCAGAAAAGGTCAGAGCTATCGGAAAACTGTCAACTGCAAACATGGAGGACTAGATCTGTTCTATTACATACTCAAGAATTGACACAGTCAGAAAAGTCATTCAGATGTGACGGGCTCTTAAAGTTACTACTTTTCACTCCATGTTCTAGATGAAGTACTTTTCGTATGACGTGGTTTCTATACTAGAAACGAAAAAATCTAAAACTCCAGTTCACTTGGAAAACTAAAACATATTTCCCTTTTCTTCCAAATCAAATGTTATTTTCAAATTCCCAATTTTCAGGAGAACTACCAATACGAGAAGAAGAAATACCTAACATCAGTTGGATTTCCGGCGAAAATAAAAAAGATGTTATAGTCCACCATCCCACCCTTTTGTTTCATTTATCCCCCCTTCCGGCTCCTTAATAAATTTCTCTTGTAAATAAATAAAAAAGGCAAAAAAAAAGTGAATGGGCGGTGCATTTGTGTCGGGGAAGGAGTTCATCGGCAAACAGGCGAAATGGCAGTCAACAAACATCTCTTCTTCCTTTTCTTCTTCTTTTTGAAACACACAAAATATTTCGTGCTGGTTTTTTACTTTGATAATGGTTTTGGTTTTTGAGATTGGCTTTGTAACTGTTATCTTTACGAGTGGAAAAATCCCATAAAAAGTAGAATTTGCGATAAGAAATTCTGTAGAAATCTCATCTGATCGTGATGGATGTTTAATCGGTGAACGGTTAACGAGGGGTCAAAAAGTTTTTTGATGAGAGAGAGAGAGAAGGAGAGATAAGGGATTTATCATTTGGGTACAGTGGTAAAACATATGTTTTTGGAAATGAAGGAGATAACGAAGGATAAGAAGAAACATTTCCTGAGATAGAAAATAGAAAAATTTTGGTCAGTTGAATTGGAAACTGTGAATATTTTAACAAGAGCTCATTCGCAATGCTTTCTTGAACAATTATTCTTTAGAACTGAATCCTTCGAGATCTTTAAAATTCTCTCTTTTAAAGCGCTACTTTTCAAAAGTGATCCTGAAGGCCTGTTTATTGTAAAGGAATCTATCAATTACAGTATACACCTGAATATTTTCCACAACTGGATACATATGTAGGCTCAGGACCTCTGAATTTCAAGCAGGTTTTATCTGTTTTAAAGCGCTATACTCCTTACATTTGAAAATCTGAAAATAAAGTAAACTTGCTGCTGAAAACACCGGTATTTCCTAAAACTCAGAGTCCATCCAGCCCACTATCTGAATATCAGAGTAAATATTAGTTGATATCAGTCGTATATAAAAGTCGTATTTGAAGTCAAAATGCCATAAGGTTGAATTAATGCAGAGTTTCTTGATGTTCGAATTTGTCTAATCCTAAATTTTCATTTCAGCTCGATAATTTATTTGAATGTATGCTGCCCTATTTTGTATTTTCAGTGATTTTTTGCAGCTCGTACCTTCTCCTCTGAACAATTATAACACATTTCAAAACATCTGTCATTGCCAGACATCTGTCCAATGATTTAAATGATTTCTGTTAATAACTTTTATTATATCTTTTCATTTTTCTTCGATTTTATTGTTTCTTGAGTTAAATTTGTGAGCAAAAGTTTTGTGCTAGTCTCTTCTAGTTCCATTAAAATGCCTATCGTGTTATTTTTCCTCTCTGAACACATTGGAATCCACTCACATCATTTCAATTTTCAAACTCCCCCAATATCCCAAATATATATCTGTGAGATCTCTCTCCATCTCCCCCGCAAAAACTATTCGACCATTCCCTTTCCATCTCTATTTGTTTCTCGTGGTCTTCTTGCTTCCTCTCTTCTTGAGCGCCGCTGCTAGGAGGGAGCATCCCGCGCAAAAATCGTCCTCCTTACCACTCAAAACTTACCACCAGCCAGAACCCCCAGAATTATTGATTGATTTTTATAATTTTAAAACTAGAAGAAACTTTTGAAACTATTAATTCCTTTCTCAGAGCTTGGTTCAGACGTCGTCGGGATGTCATATTCTCCACCACAGCCACCACCACGCCAGTACAGTTCCACGTTGAATGTTGACTGCGTTGATGGAGTTTATAGGCAAGCACAACAAGTTTCACCCTTGACAAAGGTAAGAGTTCATGACTCATTTGGGGCGCCTGAGACGCTTCAGCTTCTACAGTCAATGTGGGGTTTTCTTTCAGCAAGTAAACCACTTGGCCTATGAGATTCCAAAGAACAAGTATGCCAACAATCCATGGAACTATGCGCCAGAATTCTTGAAGGTTTGTTCTCCGAAAATTCTTTTTTTTCTTAGTACGGAAATTCCAGGTTTTCGGCGATTTGCGGGTTCATATCGGCGGAAAAGCCGTCTTCGATTGCGTTCTTCTCGGTAGCCCACGTCCACGAGTGAGTTAGTCCTAAAATTTTTAAAACGTTAAATTTTAAAGTTTAAAACAAGGAAGTGAAAAACTTGTTAAAAAGAGAGGATACATGCGCATGATTGTGTTTGCTCTTGAGATTTGTCGAACGCTTTGTAAAAAGTTTGCACCGAATCATGTGTTGCTTCCTAGACAACTTTCCACGTGGCGCCACGAATCAAAACGATTTTCTTCAGGTGTGCTGGCTGTTCAACGAAGACAAACTCCGCTTCAGTGACGTCATCATTGAAGACACTGCCGACGTGTGCCGCTTGACCATTCCATACGTTCAAATGCATCACTTCGGAACGTTCACCGTGTTGTGCGAGAACGAAGTCGGACGTGCCACTGCCGAAGCCCAATTGCTGCCGCTTTATGAATAAATTCTGAAATAATATTTCTTTTAAATTGTATAAAATCTCTCATCGTCGCCTAGTGTTGTTGTTATTCATTTAACATGGAATAGAGATATCGGCATAATAGATTGGAACGGGAAGGGAATCAGTTGCAACAACAACAAGTATTAATACCAGTAAAATGTGCGTGTATAATATGCGATAAATGAGGAATAAGAATGGGGAAACAAATACTCAATGAAGATCAAATCAATAACTTTTGAGAGAGAAATAGGAATAAAAACAACAAGAAATAGGGGAAAAGCGTATTTGCAATACGGGGATTAATATCAAATCATGGTACAGTCAGTTTATCAGAATAGTCGTCACTTTCTCAGCTTCTTCGACACTTTCGCCATCAACTTCATCCTTTCCTCCGTCAACTGACGAATCTCCGCGTCCAACTTCTTCGCCTCCTGCTCATGCTTATCCTGAACTTCTCTCTCGCGTGCCGCCAACGCTTCCTCCATTTTTCGCATGTCAGCTTCAGTGTGGTCGAGTTTCTTCTGGAATTCTTCTCGAAGATTCAGCTCTCGGCGACTGAACTCGTCTTGATACTCGCGATGTTTCTGGAATCGACGCTTAGAATCAGTGAAACCTCATTTCTTTAATCTAATGAGATAATACCTGTGCAAGTTTCTCAATTATCTTCGGTCCAGTCTCTCCGTCACCAATTTTCATTTGTCGAAGTCTGTCGCGTCGATAATTCTCATACAGCGATTCGTGTGTCCTTTGTCTCATTTCGTCAACATTCGTACGGAGAAGAGCTTCACGGAGCTTCACAAAATCACAGTGTTGCTCATTCTCCACTTCTACTATTCCCCATGGATATTGACGAGCGCGGACCATTTGTCCGTTCTCCTTCTTCACAAAATCACAACTTCCGACTACAGCGAATGGAACAGCTGTGTTCATTGCTTGATTTGTTGTCGAGACGGTTTCGTCATCGGTTGGGAATGAATAAATCTCGATTTTCTGTGATTTCAGTTCGCTTAGAATTTTCGCCTTGAATCTCAGCAACTCGTCTTTGCATGTCGTGTCGGATTTGGCTATCACTGGGATAACATTGACACGTTTTGCCAATTCACGCAATGTCACCAAGTCGAGGGCTTTCAGTCTGAAATTTGGACGTAATTTACTATAAAGCGAAGCATTTTCTACTCACCCATGCCCAGTTGGCGATATAAAATAAAGACACGCATGAATTCTTGAGTCATCAAAGTATTGAAGCATTCTACGTGGCTTCAACTCTTCCTGAAGATACTTCTCGAACTGTGACTCCAAGTAGTCGACTATCACTTTGGCGCTGAAACTCAAATGGGTATTTTTTCACAAGAATAAAGCGATAATGTACCTCTTATCCTTGTCAAGTTGGTCTCCAAATCCAGCGGTCTCGACTAGTCGCAGTTTCACACGAATACCACCTTCAGCGACATCTGAAACACTCATTTTAGATTTTTTTCTATTTTCGGCAAAAATTCTACAAAACCAACCATAAGTTTTAGTTCTCAACTCGACGGTTTTCAACTCGTGATTGCATGGTTCAAAGTCGAGTTTCATGTTGAACAGCGACTCTATCAGCGTCGTTTTTCCCATTCCCGTCTCGCCAACACACATTAGATTGAATTGAAATCTGAAATCATTCACTTTCTTTGACTGAAATCTGAAATCTTTCTATGATATACCCTGCTTCAACAGCCTTCTTAACGAGCTGATGAGGAAGAGAGTCGAATCCAACATGTCCATTCAGCTGCATGACACGACCGACTGTGTCCATCTGTAAGAAATAAATATTGAAATGAATGAAGTATAACAATTTTAGAGGACACTAACCGCTTTACTGGTCAGAGGAGCAGCTGGTGCGGCGACAGCGGGCTTCTTGCTAGCGGTGGATGTGGTGTTGATACTGCTAGTAGCTGAGGAGATTGTCGTTGAGTTGTTATGGTGAGTTGAATGAGTTTGTTGGGTGTGGTGGTGATGTGGCACCGGTGGAGGTGGATTGTGAGGCGGGAGGTGCTGAAAAATATTTTTTAGTGAAAGCGGTGAGAGGATGTACACTCACCTTATGCTCAGTGTCGGTCATGTTAAATTTCTTGGGAAGAATCACTGGGATTTCCTTAAAAATGAAATTTGAACGATTTAAATATATAATTTGAAGAACAAGCAATAGAAAAGGAATGAAAGAATTGGTAGGAGAAATTTCTAAATTGAAAATTTCGAGGTCAGCATAGGAAACAGAGGAAACAGGGGAAACAGACACGCACACACAACAGATGTTCTCTTCTTTACCATTTTAGACGATCGACTCGTCATCGTGACATACGGATTCTCTTGAGTCACCACCACTGTCTGCAGATTCACACTGCTTTGTTTGGAGCGTCGAACAATGAGAAAAGCGGTGGTGAGAAGGAATACAAGAAAAATGAATAGAAGTACGACGGCGGTGTAGAGAATCGTTTCGAAACTCATAAATTATCAATCGATTCTTTGAATTGGATTGTGTTCCTCATTGAGATGGAATTCGAATAAAAAATTGTCTGTGGATCGAGGAAGAAATGCGAAAGGATGATGTGAGCAAATAATAACCAACAACTGTCATCTAGCGAGAGATTTCGCACGATTTTCTTTTCTTTTTTGTTTGGAAAAGCTAATCAAATGATAAAAACTACTGGGAACAAGAGAAAAACCATTAAAAATCGAGATGTTGAAAATAAATTGCGCAGATAAATTTGAAAAATCGGCTTTCGCGCGGTGCGCGGTGGAGCGTGAATACATTTACAAGGTTAGTGTCGATTTACGGGAGATTTTCACTATGATTTTCAGAGTTTAAAAAGAGATTTTAAAGTGTTTTTCTTGAGTTTCAGTATTAAAAAAACTTAATTTATTAAAATCGAGTCTCAAAAAGACAAAAATAACAAGTTAGTAGCGTTAACAAATGTAAAATCCTACTCGTATTACAATTTACTTCAATTTATAACCTCCTCTTGTCTACCCATCTCATATTCTCCCTCATTTTCGTCGTCTTTCTTCTTCCAACATGTGCTGAACGAATGTATCAGCACAAGGATTAGGATAAAAAAGAAATCAGTGCAAGATGGATAAGAAACCACGGAAAGTTGGAAGATTCTTTTGGTTCGATAGAGTTTTGCGGAAGTTCGAGTGCTTTCGAATGTCGTGTCGCTTCAGCGAATCCGAGTCCATTGCAATAGTGACCGCGGCAGTAACATGTGGTGATGTTCACACTGGAAAAAGGAAAAAGAAGAAGATTAATTTGCATTGTTCCCATTTCTTCGATGACTCACTTTCGGCGGTTCACCACTTTTTCGTAGGAAGTGCACAGTGGGGCGTCTTCTTCTGTCAGTTCCGGAAGGTTTCGTGTACGAGGTTGACAATCACGGACGATGGCTGGAATTGAATTTTGAGTGAAAAGGAAATCTTCTGGAAATCGCTGTAGTTGTAAGCGAAAGCGTGGAATCTCGCATTTCGAAACCGTTTTCTTCGAAAAATCGGGAAAATTACCTATTAAAAAACAACAAAGTAGAGATTTTTGATACATTTGAAACCACTGAAAATAATTTGTCGCGATGATTCCAACGGTGATCACAAAAACTTTCGAAACAGTGCAAGAAATACACTTTCAAAGATATTTAATTCAATAGAAAAACTCACAAATAGTCTTCCCCTTGTTCTCCTCATCAGTCCTCGTAATATTAATAGTCATGCAGTATCCAGCACAAGCATCTCCATCTTTTTTCAGCTTACTCTCCACAAGACACTTGTCATCACTCACAATAGAGTCACCTTGATTAACTGGTAATCCATATTTCACCCAGTTCTGAATTTGAAAAAAAATATCAAATCTTAACTCATTAAACTTTAAAACTTACCCATACTGCATCAGTACTTGCACACTTGTGACACATGTAAGCATTTACTGACTTGTATGCATACAGTAATAGTAGCAGTGAGATGATTCGTTGAAACATCTGAAACATAAGCTACATAAGGATACAAAAGTAAAACAAAGACGAAAAGAAGAAAGCTCCCGTGGGGCAGACAACCCCGCGCAGGAAGGGGCTCTATTTCACACGCATCTCCACTAGATGCCTGCGCCTCTGGATCCCAGATACTCTCTCCGCATTGGCTCCTTGTCATCAGCATCACCATTTCACCCTCACACAGTATTTGAACAGGGAAAAGTGTGTGCAGTGAGGAGGAAAGGTGATATCCGATATGTTTATTGTTTTTGTTAAATACAGACGTTACGCTTGACAGGTAACTCTCGCATCTAGCAGAACTATCACTAGCTGAGTATTAGAATGCGTTCGAAATATTAATAAAAAGGTCCTCAACCTCGAATGACCCTCTCTCTTCAAAGTCATTTGCATAACCAATGGGACACTTATGAAAAGGAGGACAATGACTATTCAGCCATGCGATAAATGTTGGACCAGTGCCAACCATCTGTTTTACGGAAATCAAAGGGAAACAGGAACACAAAGAGAGAGAGAGAGAGAGCAAATTGAAATAGAGGCTAATCAATCGGTAATCCGAAAGTCAAACAGAATGGGAATTTATTGGAAATGTAAAGAATAGAAGGGAATGTTTTATTGTTGTTGGTTCGAGTAGAATCAGTTCCAATAAGCATGATTCTCTTGAATGTGCAATGCTTTTGAAATCCAAAAACACAAAAATAAATGAAAAAGCGTTTATTGTCGAAAAAGTTGAAATGACAGCAAGATTGTACCGGTTGAAAAAAGTAAGACACAAGCAGAAATGATAAAGGTTAAAGTGGAAGAAGTGATTAAGAACGGAGACGAGCAGCGCGGCTTCCAGAGTATCCGGATGATCCTCCTCCTGCAGCTGCTCCACCAGAAGATCCAGAATAACCTCCACCGGATGGGGCTGGAGCTGGAGCTGGTGGCGGTGGTGGTGGTGGGACTGGTTCAGGGGCTGGTGGTGGTGGTGGGGCAGCAGATCCTCCTGAGTAGCCTCCTGACGATCCTCCTCCTCCTCCTGCTGACGATCCGCCCGATGATCCTCCAGAGTAACCTCCGCTGGATGGTGCTGGAGCTGGAGCTGGAGCTGGTGGCGGTGGTGGCGGTGGGGGTGGAGCTGGAGCTGGTTCAGGAGCTGGTGGTGGTGGTGGGGCTGCAGACCCGCCTGAGTAGCCTCCTGACGATCCTCCGCCTCCTCCTCCTGATGATCCTCCGGAGTATCCACCGCTAGATGGAGCTGGAGCTGGAGCTGGTGCTGGTGCTGGAGCTGGTTCGGGTGCTGGTGGTGGTGGTGGAGCTGCTGATCCTCCTGAGTATCCTCCGGACGATCCTCCTCCTCCTCCTGCTGACGATCCGCCCGATGATCCTCCAGAGTAACCTCCGCTGGATGGTGCTGGAGCTGGAGCTGGAGCTGGTGGCGGTGGTGGCGGTGGTGGTGGAGCCGGTGCTGGTTCAGGGGCTGGTGGTGGTGGTGGGGCAGCAGATCCTCCTGAGTACCCTCCTGACGATCCTCCGCCTCCTCCTCCTGATGATCCTCCAGAGTATCCTCCGCTGGATGGAGCTGGAGCTGGTGCTGGAGCTGGTGGCGGTGGTGGTGGCGGCGGTGGCGGTGGTGGTGGAGCTGGAGCTGGTTCAGGAGCTGGTGGTGGTGGTGGGACTGCAGATCCGCCTGAGTATCCTCCTGACGATCCTCCGCCTCCTCCTCCTGATGATCCGCTGGAATATCCACCGCTGGATGGAGCTGGAGCTGGTGCTGGTGCTGGAGCAGGTTCAGGAGCTGGTGGTGGGGGTGGTGGTGGAGCCGCAGCGGCAGAATAGCCACCTCCTCCTCCTCCTGATGATCCACCTCCTCCTCCTGAAGCGTATCCACCGGATGGTGATGGAGCTGGTGCTGGTGGTGGGGCTGATGCGGAAGCGTATCCTCCGCCTCCTCCAGATGTAGCGTATCCTCCTCCGGATGATCCTCCTCCACCTTCTCCTCCTGAAGCGTATCCACCGGATGGTGCTGGGGCTGGCGCGGGAGCTGGTTCTGGAGCTGGAGCTGGTGGTGGTGGTGGTGGTGGGGCTGAAGCAGAAGCGTATCCTCCGCCTCCTCCTCCCGACGATCCTCCGCCTCCTCCTGAAGCATATCCTCCTCCGCCTCCTCCGGACGATCCGCCGCCTCCTCCTCCTCCAGATGAATACCCTCCTGATGGTGCTGGAGCTGGAGCCGGTGGTGGAGGTGGTGGTGGAGCCGGAGCAGGTTCTGGTGCTGGTGGTGGAGCAGAGGCAGAATATCCGCCTCCTCCTCCTCCTCCTGATGATCCGCCTCCTCCTCCTGAAGCGTATCCACCGGACGGTGCTGGAGCTGGAGCTGGTGCTGGAGCTGGTGGTGGTGGTGGTGGTGGGGCTGAAGCAGAAGCAGAATATCCGCCGCCGCCTCCAGATGGTTTAGCGTATCCTCCGGACGATCCGCCGCCTCCGCCTCCTCCTGAAGCGTATCCTCCTGATGATGCAGGTGGGCCTGCTGGAGCTGGTGCTGGTTCAGGTTCAGGTGCCGGTGGTGGGGGTGGTGGTGGAGCTGGAGCAGGTGCTGGTGCTGGTGGTGGAGCAGAAGCGGAGTATCCGCCGCCGCCTCCTCCTCCTCCTGATGGTTTAGCATATCCTCCTGCCGATCCTCCTCCTGATGAACCACCTCCTCCGCCGCCTCCCGAAGCGTATCCTCCTCCAGAAGAACCTCCGCCGCCTCCTCCTCCAGAAGAATATCCTCCTGATGGCGCTGGGGCAGGAGCTGGAGCTGGAGCTGGTGGTGGTGGTGGGGGTGGTGGTGGTGGTGGAGCTGGAGCAGGTGGTGGAGCTGGTGGTGGCGCAGAAGCTGAGTATCCACCGCCTCCTCCTCCTCCTGACGGTTTGGCGTATCCTCCTCCTGACGATCCGCCTCCGCCTCCAGATGATTTTGCGTATCCTCCTCCGCCTCCAGATGAGTAACCTCCTCCTGATGATCCTCCTCCGCCTCCTCCAGATGAATATCCTCCAGATGGGGCTGGAGCTGGAGCCGGTGGAGGGGGTGGTGGCGGAGCTGGTGGTGGCGCCGAAGCTGAGTATCCACCGCCGCCTCCTCCTCCTGATGGCTTAGAATATCCTCCTGACGATCCGCCGCCTCCTCCTCCGCCTCCAGATGAGTAACCTCCTCCTGATGATCCTCCTCCGCCTCCTCCAGATGAATATCCTCCAGATGGAGCTGGGGCTGGGGCTGGAGCTGGAGCCGGTGGTGGGGGTGGAGCTGGAGCCGGTGGTGGGGGTGGTGGTGGTGGTGGAGCTGGTGGTGGCGCAGCAGCCGAATATCCACCGCCTCCTCCTCCTCCAGATGGCTTGGCGTATCCTCCTCCGCCGCCTCCTCCTGATGGCTTAGCATATCCTCCTGATGATCCTCCTCCCGAAGCGTATCCTCCTCCAGATGATCCACCTCCGCCGCCAGAAGATTTGGCGTATCCGCCACCTCCTCCTCCTCCTCCGCCTCCCGAAGCGTATCCTCCTCCAGAAGATCCTCCACCGCCTCCGCCTCCTGATGAGTATCCTCCAGATGGTGCTGGTGGTGGGGCTGATGCAGCAGCGTATCCTCCGCCGCCTCCTCCAGATGGTTTGGCGTATCCTCCAGATGATTCTCCTCCACCTCCTCCAGATGAAGCGTATCCTCCTCCGCCACCGCCGCCGCCTCCACCTCCTCCGCCTCCTCCTCCCGAAGCGTATCCTCCAGATGGCGCAGGTGGAGCTGCTCCAGCATATCCACCACCGCCTCCTCCCGATCCTCCACTCACACCGGTCGAAGCATATGGCGCTGGAGGTGCAGCAGCGGAAGCGTATCCGCCACCGCCACCGCCTCCAGCTCCTCCTGGAGCTTTCACATAGCTTCCGCCACCTTTAAATAAGTTATTTATTAAATTGTCAATGAAAGGAAATAGTTTAAACTCACCACCGGCTAACACCGTGTGAACGAGAATCACAGTGAAGAAGAAGACCACCTTCATTGCAGAAAGAAGATGAAGTCTTCGTAGAACTGTGTGTTCAATTCGTGTCATGGTTCCCTTTTATAGTACCAAATATTTATTTACAACCCCCTCCTCTCTCCCTCTTTCTACTTTCAAACCAAGAACAAAAACAAGTTTCGATCAGGGAATTCGATAAGAAGGGCAAGAAGAATTCAGAACACTGACGCAGTCCTTTGACCCAGTAGTGATAGTAATCGGGTCATAAAACTAGTAATTCGTTCCCTCCAAGACAGTTTGTTTTTCGATTCTTGGTACAGCTGATGCAACGTTTTTCAAATCAAAAAGCATGTTTATTGAACAAGTTAGCATCCTTTCATTTTAATTTCTTTGTAAATTCTATAAATGATTGGTTTGTAAACTTCATCGGTGGCCCTGAGTCCAATTGCATAGTCAGCATGAGTGAAATGATCCAGACTATAATTTTCGATGAGTCCAGGTCCCATTTGTTTCATTATAATTTCCCGAACATCCACTTCGTCCGTGATTTGATCGTCTTTGCTGAAATTTCGAATGGTACGTTTCTTTTTCAATTCTTAAAGCTCTTACCTAAAATACAAGATAGTTTGTGTTACGATGTTCCCAATATCTAGTTTAGGAGCTTCCTCTTGTCCATAAGCAATCAAATTTCTCTTCGCTCCCAAATCCAATCTTCTCAACTCATGAAATTTGAAGATTTGTGCCCAGTGAAGCAAGTTGAGAGTAGAAGTTGCAGATGGGAAATGACTAATTATAACAGGAATTCTTGACTGAAAATAAGAAAACAAACTTTCTTTGAATTTTTCAACTAGGAATCTCACTGTGTTTACTTGTCCCAACGTCTCTAATCCTGCAGCATTTAACCCAGCTGAACATAAAGGAGACAAGAATCTCGATTGACAAACATCAGTGATAATTGAGATGATAGTTTTTGGAACTTCAACAGGTAAGATTCCAAACTTTCCATCCAATACAAACTGAAACATTATTTTGATTTTTTATATCTGAATTTCAGATTATCTGAAATTTCGGACCTGTATCAACAGCTGCAACGGACCTTCTTCCAACATAGTGAATGGCATCAATGGCTTCAAGAACCCAGCAGTTGGACCCAAAGCAAAGAATATTCTAATTTTACTCTGCCACGTGGCATCTGCCTCAGCAAGTCTTGCAAACATTACTGTAGTTCCTTGACTATGTCCAACATAGAATAGAGATTTCTGGTTGGTTTTCTCGAGAGCATATTCAATTTGTTGGCGGAGATCAAAGTGAGAGTGATCGTAGAGAGTAAAGTTCCAAAATCTGGCTTCCTTTGGGTGAAATGTAGTGTGATTCAAACCGTATTCAGTGCCACGGACGTTACCAAGCCATACATCGAATCCTGCATCAGCGAAAACAAACGCAGCACTTTGGGATGGTAGATTGAAAAGCCATCCAAAGGAAGTGCCGAATAAGCCATGCATGAAAAATACAACAGGCCGTTTTGTACAGCCATCAATAGACCTATCTGAAATTTTCAAGTCAGGATGGTTTCTTTAAAGTCTCATTTACCATCTCTCCCATTAGGAATTCTCTGTACTTCAATCGTATACCCGTCATCCGTTGTCACATAGTGTCTCTCTACTGGGTATCCGTAATATGCAATCAATTCTGCCTAAACTTTTCAGATGTATGTATAAATATTCATCTGCATCACACTGCCTAAACTCACCGCATCCAATGTCTCCTCGATTTCCTTTGCAAAACTTCCGACAGAAATTAACAAAAGTAAAAATATAGCAACCATGATGAGACTGTGACTCAGAAAACGAGTGGAACGGCTCAGTTTTTATACGCGGAAAAAGAAATTTCAGCATTTGTTTTGAACACCCTCATTGTTATCAGTGCGTTTTATCATTTGTGTTTGATTAATGATGACCAGCACAAAAAAGTTGGAAGTGAGAAGGAAATCAGTGGGTTGAAACTTAAAAACAACCTTCAGTCATAGTTTGTGTGTTTCCAATGTAAAACCATATTCATACAGTATATACAATTATTTATTCAAAAAATGTAGTTCAAAATGCTTTAACATTCTCCATTTTCTCGGGTTCCATACTTGTAGTCGAGTCTTGTCTTGGTCTCCGAACAAGAACATCATTAGCAGGATTCTTTGGAATAATAGGCATAGTGATTTCAGATTTTGGAGTTGGTTTTGCTGTCCAGTTGGCCATAAGAAGGAATAGATTCATGTCTGGAAACAGAATGGATTAGAGTGTCAGTGGGAATAGATAACTGAATAAGATAACTAAAGAAAAAGAAAATGTTCATCACATAACAGACAATAAGTTTATAAAAGTTAAAAGTTAACTCTGATCAGAATAGGAGATAATTCAAGCTAAGTTGGAAAAAGTTGCTTATTTTATGAAAATATTAGCCATACCAAATGGTTTCCAGTTTTTTTTTCAAAAAGACAGCACAGTACTAGAATGAGCATCTAGAACCGAGTCACCGGATCATTTTGGTCCATATGAATTCAAATTATTTTCCCGCGAAACCGAAGTCTATTGGAGCGCGTTTGCTCACGACTAGGCAGGTTGCCAATTGAGCCCCAGCCAAAATGCGGGACTAATAACGTGGACGAACTGAGTTTCCTTGTACTACGCACAAACTTTTTTATGTTTGATTCTTCCAGTTAATCAACAAAAAAGTTAAGAATGAGCAACCCTACTCGACGAATTCATCGGAAATCAACACAAACAATACGAGAGTTTCCTACAGTTCTAACAACTTGAAACACCAAAAAATAGAAAACGTGTAAACCCATTCTACATCGTTCTTATATACTTTTTGAACCAAAAAATACACTCGTCACTCAATTGATAACCCGTTTTGAAATTATACTCATTCCTAGTCTACGTACATCATGAAGTTACAGATCATATACTAATTGCGTTCAAATGTTTTCAGTTCGAAGTGGCAAGAGTTTATTAGGAAAGAGAGAGAAAATAACAAATGTATCAAACAACGAGAATGAAATCATTAGGAGGAGGAGTGGCAGAATTATTTCATTCTTTCACAATAAAACGACAGACAATTTTGTTTTTGCTGATGTTTTATAAGGTTGTTCATCGGTCACTGATTGTAATAATTCGTCAGGTATTGGGAATTTGGAATCAGGAAATGATGGAGGTGTTGGAATAGATTCAGATGAATTCTGGGTGGTATTCTCTCTTGAAGAATAGATATCACATAGTATCAAGGTGGTCAGAAGAGATAATGAGAAGAAGATAGATAGAGAATTCATTTTTAGGACACACTTTGAACTGATTTGTTTATATATAATCCATAACAAAGATCATAAAAATGGAAGAAGTGACTGATGAAACGGAACTTTGTTCTGATTTTGTAACACCTTGGAATTGATAAACAAACAGATAAAAAACCAGAATGATCGACTGAAAACTATGTGTTATGGTCAGGAAAACAGATGAATTTCTGTTCTAAAAGTAAGAAAACTATTGGAAAACCACATTTATTTAACGCACAGGGGTGTGAGCCGTAAGGTCCGCAACGAAACGATTTGAATTTCCGAGCCAACCGTTGTGCGACGGAGCGCGTTTCCGCGACTTGCACTGTCTCCCTCCCTCGAGACACAAGATCACAATTAAACGGAAGAGGACCTCACCGAGACCGAGATAGTCACCGAGAAATAGAAATTGTACTTTCGGAGGGTATCCATCCAACAGCTTCAAAATATCTTATCAAGGCGTCCAGTTGGCCATGAATATCCCCAACTATAGTGAGAGGGTGCTCGATTTCAAGCATTGCTGGCAGTGGTTTTAGAATTGATTCTGCCTGAAATAGGTCCATAAGAAAAGGAAAGAACTATGTTTCTCTACTAACCTTCTCAAGAATTGTGTACAACTGCTCATCGGAGAACGGGTCTAACTTTCTCCATTAAAAAAACGAACCTTTACAATTTTCCAAACAAAATTTTCCGTGAACTTCCGTGAAAAAAAAATGCAGAACAGACGTCAAAGAAACTCCATAAAACCTCTCATTCCTACACGTTGCCACTCTCCAAACTAAAACGAGTCGAATGTCGAAACTAAAAGAAATGAAAAGTCGAACAGGAGACATTTTCCAAGGAGAAACAGTCGATCAACTGGCTCATCGAATAATCGAACATGTAGTGAAATGGAGAAATTTAGACCCGTTCTCCGATAAGCAGTTGTACACGATTCTTGAGAAGGTTTGCAGAGTTCATATTGTTTCCTTATGCACTTATTTCAGACAGAATCAATTCTAAAACCACTGCCAGCAATGCTTGAAATTGAGCACCCTCTCACTATAGTCGGTGATATTCATGGCCAACTGGATGCCTTGATAAGATATTTCGATGCCGTTGGATACCCTCCAAAAGTACAATTTCTATTTCTCGGTGACTACGTGGATCGTGGTGCGAAGGCTCTGGAAGTGTCACTTCTTCTCTTCTGCTATAAAGTTCGTCATCCTCATATGCTGCATTTGTTACGTGGAAATCATGAGTGTATGAAGATGAATAGATTGTATGGATTTCATGAAGAGGTGGCAAGGAAGAGAGGAACAACCATGTGGCGACGTTATCAGGTGGGCATGGAATCCAAAATATTAGGGTGGCTTATTAGCTTGCCACAGTTCTTACAACTGCGCTCCATCGAAATGCCCTTGAAAATGTCTATTTTTCTCTGAGTCTCTCAATTTTGCACACATTTTTTTCGGATTCGGTAGAGCGCGGTTGTAAGGAGCGTGTCATGCTAAAATGAATACGCTAACTTCCGGTACAGCGTGACATGTATATGACTGATCATCCACAACAAAATGATTGGGTGACCAGGACAACATTATGATAAATCACAACCACACCCAACAACAGGGAGTGTTGTCTAGAAAAAAAAACAAGTTTAGATATTTAAACCGGTTTCAATTATCTCTAATGTTTTCAGAATGTGTTCAACGAGCTCCCACTGTGTGCTCGTGTTGGTCAACGAATCCTCTGTATGCATGGCGGAATCCCCCAACACTACAAATCTTGGGACTCATTCCGAGATCTTAAAAAACCAAAAACACCGAAAAAGTGTGACGAAGGCCTTCAAGTCGATTTGATGTGGGCCGATCCAACACAGGACAAATGTAATGTGTTTGCGATGAATATGGTGAGTGATCGTTTTTTCTTGTAGACCACTAAACTTATGTTTCAGCAAAGAGCGATTTCGGTGATATTTGGAGAGAAAGCGTTGACCGATTTCATGAAGAAACTGGGGTTGTCTTTGATTGTGAGAGCTCATGAAGTGTCACAAGAAGGCTTCAATTTCATGTTCGATCGGAAAATTGTCACAGTATTCTCGGCTCCATACTACTGTGGAAACGATACGAATTGTGGAGCAGTACGTGTAATGGTAAACCTATCGAAAAATTTCTTGCTTTTTCCAGATCATGCACGTCTCTCCTTCCTATGAAATCTCGTTTACTGTTCTCCGTCCTCGCATGATTCTCACTCCAGAAAACACTGAAGTTGTCAGACAGATGGAGAATAACTATAAGACGTTAATGGCATTGAGCCCTGATCCAAGTGAGATTTATATGATTTATATCAAGAGATGAGGTATATGGAATCTATGTTTCCAGATCGTGGGCGGCACCTTCAACCTGTTCAGCCGGCACAGCTTGCTCAGCTTGCGAAATCTGGGCTGAAACTAGTTGAACCATCAAAGAAATGATAACTCATAACAGTTTATTGAATCTTGAATAAAGATTAGAATTAGAGTTAGAATCACTGACTTGTGAAGCAGGTCGTATAATAGAATTAGAGTGGTCAGTGGGGATTTTAGTGGGTAGATCATTACAATGATTCATAGAAATAATAGGATTAGACGCTGAGTTGGCACCGAGAGAAGATAAAACTTGAGATATTTCACTAGATGCTGAAAAAGAAACGGTGGGATTCCTCTCAATCACCAGAAAGCTGTCACATGGAGCAGGTACAGTGTCGGTTTGAGAGAGTACAATGTATGTGGAGGAAGCGTGAACAACAGAGAGAGGAATGTCAATTACGGATGCTAGATGGAGGGTGATTTGAGTGGAAGAGGCACGAGATACATGCCCGATTATGGATTTTCGTTGGCTGTCTGTGGAGAGGTATGAGAATTCGAAAGGAGATGAGGTGGAGTCGTTGAGGACTGAAATTATAATTATGGTTAGGTGATCTGGGCAAAAAGTTGTGCTTTGGCCGTTTTCAGTTGAAATTGTCCAGCTTTGAGAATGTGTCATGGTAATTCTGATTGTCACATCTAGTAGATTTTTGATGAATCATAAAAATTGAAAGTAGAGCTCCATTTTTGTAGTTGATAACTTCTTTGTACGGACACTCTATAGAGAGTTATGGTCATTTTAAAACGACAGCTCAAAAATCGCACTATTTTACACTGAAATAGATCGATTTTGAGAGAGAAATTATTTTGTCGATACGCAGGGAGCGCCCGTACAAATAAGTTGTCCACTACAAAAATGAAGCTCTACTGTTGATCTATATGATCCATTAAAAACCTACTGGGTGTGACAATCAGAATTACCATGACACAAGTTGGACAATTTGAAATGAAAACGGGCCAAAGTTCGTTTCTTTTTGGACATAACAGTAAATGTTATAGCAACTCGCCTGTGATTTGAAAGCATCTCATAATTGGGTCACTTTTGAATAAGGAGAACAATGATTTCCTTGAAGTGACTGATCCTCCTGTCGATAGCTTCTCAATCGCTTCGTGAATGTCAGTGAATGAAGTGTGGAGCATTCGTTTACTCACTTTTGTCACATGCCACAACCCCTTGATATCTTGAACAGGATATCCCCGTGGGCATGTATTCATCATCTGAATTTGAAAAATGATAGGTTGGAATTTCAGCTTGAGGTGCTACCTGACTGAGCGTTTCCAACGCTTTCCTCTTATCTGGATCCAGTTGAAAAGACGAAGAAGCACCTTCAGGAACATCGGAAGTCCGTGGAATCGCTATATTTGATATCACTTTTTCACCGTAATCTCTCAACATTAGCCACCCATTTCTTATGAGTGACTCTAATGGATCTGCACTCTTCGTTGATTTTAACAATAAGAAAAATAGGTAGAAGTAAAGCAGAGAAGAAGTTTTCATGACATAGCAGAGTATTGCGTAATACGGACACTGAATAGAAGGGAAAGTGACGGCGGATAAAAGTTGGTGATCCGAGGGGGCACGAAACTGGATGCGAGTAACGGAGGGGTGCAATTAGTTAGACTGGTATGGTGTAGAGTGATGAATATTCCCTGGAGGGGAGATTCATGTAGCGAATGAGTTATTAGGAGTATTCGATGATTTATTTTGAAAAGTTTCAGCAGAAGGCTTCGGCGGTAAGCCTTTTCAGAATCTTTCCATTCCAGGACTGTCACTTTCTAGAACTATTGATCACTTGAACTTATTTTCACATGAGGATTTTCGATTTTCTCACTTTACATTCGATTCAGAACTGTTCTGAGATGTTTCTTCTAATCAGAACTGCCCGAAATAGAACTGGTACAAATCTGAACTGCGCCAAAATCAAAACTGCCTGATACAGAACTGCCCCTATCAGAACCGCCTGAAAAACAGAGCCGCCCAGAAATGACATCACGTTTTATCGTTATGAGCCATTACACCTAGGATTGACGGTTTTGATTCGGGACAGCACCAGTTCTAGGACGTAAAAATTCTGGAATGGGAAAGTTTCACTAAGATTATCGAGCATTTTTTGAGAACTTTCTCTCAATTCCTCAAGATTCTTGCCATCGACGTCACAAGTGAACATCACGCAAAAAGTTGAATTCTTTCCACAAAAAAGATGCACACCAGAACATATTCAATTGTTTCTTTCATCCCGTCTCTCTTTTTTTGTGTCTTTTCAAATGAAAACATTTTGATAATCTCGAATGTAAACGGAATGAGCAACACGGTGGGCGTCAAGCGGAATGGGAAACAATGAATTGGGAGAGAGAAGGAAGAGGATGGACACATTTCACACTTGCAATTGAGACGAGCAACTTGCTCAGAGCACTCGGATCAACTTGTGGAATGGATTCGATACGGTATGTGAACTCTTCCAGGTCTTAAAGATTTTTAACTTTTCTGAAACACCTTCTCTTACTACTAGCATCTTTGCAAACCGGGCCGGCGCGTAGCTTGCTTAAAACGCAACTTTATGGACTGAAAAATATACCAAAATGTAAAACTCGGCGAGCTCTATGACTGTAACCTGCTACGGGCCGGATGGTGGTTTGGTACTGTGCCGAGGGCCGGAAAAAAGTACCAAATAGTGCAAAATTGGTCAAAAAAGCAATTATAGCCCGGCCCGCGGCACATTACCGATCATCCATTCGTCCCGGCCCGGTTTGCAAGTATGACTATTAGAATTCGTTTGCTACGATATGAACTAAAAACTATATTACCTTAAACCAGGTGGGGCTCCCAACCTTAGTTCTAAGTATAGTCCTACACTTTATTCTCACCTCAAAATACATTTTGAACCCTCTCCTAAAGTTCTAAACCAACCAAAAGTGTCTATCAAAAAATGGCGACATTTTCAAGTACCGCCTGTATCGTTTTACATTTCCTATTGCTTTTCCGAAAAGGTGTGACCGGAAAAAAAGCTTCTTCTCAAAAAACGCGCGTCTCATTTCATTTCCTTCTTCCTTTGTTTTTATTGCTCTATTGCTCTCTTGCCGCCTGTGAACAAGAGATGGTCTTGTGTGACCATGCTCATACAAACTTGGAATCGGATGGCTCAATAGGGAGGCGTTGCTCACTTTATTTATTCAGCGCCCTTCTCCTTCCTAACCATATTAGAGAGTGTTGTTTGTTGTGCATGCTCAACCGGGTAGAGAGCCTGTTTGTTTTTACTTGAATCGTTCTCTCGTTCGATTTCTGAATAAGTAGAATGACGGAGACACGGGAGGAAGAAGAGGTATTCAATTACCATACCACCACACTCCCACTTTTGTATGTGCCGCCTGTTTTCGGTAAATTCCACTTCTGATCTGTTAAGCGTCGCGCAAAAGTGTAATCTGTCCGTAATGTGCTTGTTCAGGTAATTTTTTCTCGGAATTTCAAAGTTGAATTTCAAAACTACAGTACCTCATTACTGTTTCTCAAAACTCTTCCTTTCCAGATCACCCATTTTCCAACTCTTGGCAACCTTCTGCTTTGTGAACGGCGCTCCAATTCTACCCAACGTCCAAACTGGATATGTACCCATATTTGGGAGTGAGTTTCTATCTTTACCCCCTCACGTTGACCTGAACTTCTTAGATCGAGTAACCCTGGAACCCATCACCTTCACCTTCACAACTCCGCCCCCGAAATCACATAACGTGCTGAGAAATTTCCCGACGTTGAGACCGTTCTCCTCGTCTGAATTTTTGAATGCTCTCCCAGGACCCCCGATTCAGAACAGTTGGCCACAGAATAATCACATCCAAGGTCAGTAATTACTCAATAAGAATCTTATTTAGTTATGTGAAATTTCAGAATTCAAGTATGAAGTACAGATGCCAACTCATCCCAGACCATTCGTAGCGGCCACTCCAGTGTATAGTCAGACACAAATTTATGTATGTTTTGAATCCTCCGCTTTTTATTCTGAATTTAGTACATTCAGAAATCAATGCAAGCATCTCTCCAACAAGATGTCTACGCCACGTACCGTACCATGTGGAAGCAAATGATGGATACTTGGTTGAGGCTACGGAGCCACCTAATGTCAGAGGGAGTCGAGGCAGACTGGCACGTCTTCTGGCAGAAATTCACTGGGACCGTTGAACCATACATGACAACAATCAGCAATCAAGTTGGCAAATTTCTCAACGTCTTCTTGAAACATCAACACGAGAAAGAAGTGAAAGAATCGACATGGGGATGATAATTGTAGCGTGAACTTTTTGACGATTGTAGACGTGTAAATTATTGATTCTGTGCAACTGAATAAACTTTATTTATTTTAGTCCTTTTTCCAAAAATCAAAACTATTTTCAAAAGAGATTCATAGATTTTGATAGAATCAACAAATGTCAACTTCAAAATTAGAAGGAATCCCGTCGGATGAAAGTCTGTTTTTGACTGGTAAGTAGTTGAAACTCTCCTATCGATGAACTCACCATAACTCCTTTTCAGCTTTAAGAGAACCCCGTGTCGAAACCATCGAAAAACCTTTCACCGGTTTCTATGACAAATTCAATTTCACCGTTTCTATACTTGCTCTGCTCACTTTTGGTGCGATAGGTATACTTTCTTTCACTGATTTCAATTAACTGGTGGATATATTTTTAAGTGAACCTCTTATCCATATTTCCCTGTTATCCCACTAGTCTCATCGGCACGATTGGGGCAATAGCATGTTCCATATGGTTCAATCTTCACGGAAAAAAGATGACAAGGAACGAGGTAATGAGTTGGCAAATTCCGATGCGGCTGTTTTTGTCATACTTGCAAAAACGGGCCGGCGCGTAGCTCTCTTGAAACGCAATGTTATGGATTGAAAATTATACCAAAATGTCGATCTCAGCGAGTTCTATCTCTGTGACCTAATAAGGGTCGGATGGCAGATTGGTAATGTGTCGCGGGCAGGGGTAAAATGGTATTTTGGTAATTTTCACGTTTTTTGGCCCTTTTTCCGACCCGCTGCGAATTACCAATCCACCATCCGGCCCGTATTAAGTCACTGAGATAGAGCTCGCTGAGATCTACATTTTGGTATATTTTTCAGTCCATAACATTGTGTTTGAGCGCCGGCTAAGTATGGTTTATGTTGAGTGTTTTTTTATTTTGAAACAACTTTTCTAGAAATCCGATCAGAGCGTCATTCGAGCATTTGACGTTTGTGACGGATAAAGATCGGGTCAAGAAATGTTAATCAGGGTTTATCTAATGACGAACAAACCAAAATCTGTATCAGAATGAACCCATCTCATAATATTTTCTGGATTTCAGGTGGTATACCTCAACGTGACCAACATGCTTGAAGTGGAACATACAGAATTCCGTTTCGGACTTCCTGCAAATGACGATGACTGCTTGACACCAGGTGATGGAGAGCAACGTGAGGCACCACAACCACAAACTCTTTGGGACGCTCTTTTCACGGATGAGAAATCCATGCAAATGCAAAGATTCTACAAAAAACATTATGGAGGTGTCCATGCGAGTGCGACCAAGGCGTTGATGGTGAGGCACTATTAAGTACCATAAACTGTTCGAATGTTTACAGGAATACGACCCAAAGCAATCAAAAAAAGAAGAAAAGTCACAAAAGCTCTCCGTAACTTCTACTGCTTCTTCCACTCCTAAATCCCTTTGATACAAGAAAAATGATAATAAATATTTGCAAAACTTTACCTCTTTAATCCTTGTTCTATATACAAGGAGTTTTTCTCCTGAAAAAACCCTCTCGGAGAAGAGAAGAGCTGGTGATTAGTATTCGGAGGGGCTCACTGCAAACACAAATACACATGACGAATTTAATGGTTTCTTGAGAAAGGAGAGACCTCCTGCTACTACTCATCTCCTCCTTCATCTTAAACTTTTAATTTTACCATTGATCCCCTTTCTCGTTTCATTTTTTTGGGGGAATGATGCACGTAGGACTTAGTGTTCTCTGAGGGTGGCTTTAGTGTAAGATAGTACAGTTTTTGGGGTTGTCGGATTATCTGGTTTTTTTGCATCTTTTTCTTAAAATGGAATACTGAAAAAAACAATTCAGTGACTGAAAAGACATTTTCAGTGATTGAAAGGGCCAACAGGTCAGAACCGTGCAATAAGAAATACAGTCTTGGTATTTTCAGTAGAAAACATTGGAAGTAATTTAGAGTGAGAAGTTTGAGGTATGGATATTTCTATGAACTTTCTATGAACTATCTGTAATAATGTGAATGTGAGTATTTTGAACTGTTATCGCGCAAGTTTTTTCAAGGAAAATTCAGACATTGGGATGCTACAGTCCCGTCCATTAAGATGTAAAATTTTGGTATTTTCAGTTGAAAATGTCCGATTTCAAGAGTGTGTCGTGGTAGCACTTATTTTCCCACAAGGTTATATTTTTTAAATAATAATGATCAAATGTAGAATTCCATTTTTGTAGTTGACAACTTTTCTGTACGGACATTCGCTAGCAAGTTAGATATCGACAAAATAGTTTATCTGCAAAATATTGCAATTTTTGAGCTGCTTACCTAATATGACGGTAACTCTCGAGGGAGTGCCCGTACAAAAAAGGTGTCAATTACAAAAATGAAGCTCTATTTTCTATCTCTATGATTTATAAATAGTGAACTTTTTAATACAATCAGTGATACCATGACACCCTCTAGAAGTTGGATATTTTCATCCGGAAAAAAAAAGGAAAATTGTACATCTCAAGGTACTGTATCTTCCCAAAGTCTGAATAAACCTTGAAAAAACCTGCGCGATAGCAGTTCACAACACTCAGGTTCGCATTAGTTTTAGTTTATAGAAATCCCCATACCTTCATGCCAATTGTGTTCATTTCCTGTCTACTGGGTCCTGCCCTTTCTTTGACTAAAAAAACAAACCCAGAAATCTAACTCAGATTCAGATTTTTGTTCATGATTCATCAGAATGTAACCTCCATTTTCTTTGAGATTTGTACTCCACTCCTCCTATGCCTCTCCTCAAATTTCTCTGTTTTACTACTTTCCTCTTCTTGTCGACGAATAATTTAATTCCGGAAGAAGACGACGACGAAAAAAGGAAATTTGAACAGAACACATCAACAATCTTCCTGAACGTCCACTTTTTCAAAATTCCATTCATTTGTCTGGTTTTTTATTTATTTATTCTCTTCTTTTCACTCATTTTCCCTTTTTCCAAAACTCATTTCTCAACCTTTAAGTTCCATTAACCTCTAGAACTGAAAATATTTTTAATGACAAAAAAAATGAAGGAGACCGCCCGAAATTTCAAAAACTCTCTCGTAGTACGTGATTTCCTTGGAAAGTGGTTCGAAAACTGCCACAGGGCTTTCTGTTGAGCTCAACGCAATCCGGTCAGGGAAAAATTGGAAGAGAAATTATTTTCCAGGCGGGGGCTGCAGTTGGATTCTCTAATATTCACATTCCCCTCCAGCTTCTTCTTTTTTTGTTTTTCTTTTTTCTATGACTTTTATAATTTGACTTTAGGCCTTTTATTGCAGGGAAAGAGAATGAAAAACTTCCGTGTTGCCCATTTTGAAAAAATTAAGTCTTCTGTGAGAGAGAAACAAAATAATCTGCTGGTTTAAGCTAGGGAATTGTTTCAATTTGAAGAGTTGTGAGGTTTTACTTGGCTTTTCGGTTTCGTGACAGTTTATTTTTGACTGGTGGTTAGTTAAAACTAAAGTAAGCTACATCTCTTCTTACAGCACAATGCCTACAGCTTATGCATTAACTCGGCACCGTTTTTACAACTGTGCTCCACCGGAAAGCCGTTGAAAAACGTCTCTTTTCCTGAGTCTCTTAATTTCGCACACACTTTTCTTCGGTTTCAGTAGAGCGCGGTCGTAGGAAGCGTTCCGTGCTAATACAGTAGCGTGCAATGAGATTTACAATTTAGGTCTTTTCAGTGGAAAGTGTTCAACTTTAAGAGTGTGTCATGGTCTCACTGATTGTTCCACAAACGTTTCTTTTTTTAATCAAACAGATCAAAAACAGACCTCAATTTTTGTAGTTGACACCTTTTCTGTACGGGCACTCCCTAGAGAGTTACAGTCATTTTATGTGAGCAGCTCAAAAATTGCACTATTTAGCAGAGAAATTATCTTGGCGATATGTAACTTGCACCTAAAATGACTGTAACTCTCTAGAGTGACACTCTTAAAGTTGGACGTTTTCCACTGAAAAGGCTGAAATTGCTACTGTTTTACTGATTTAGCTTCTCCAGGCCTCAGACAATGTATCTGTAAGATGTTTTTTTTGTTATAAAGCTCCGTACTCGAATCGTCTCCCACAACTCAAATCGTCCCCCAATTTTTAAAAACTGCTCCAGACACCTCAACCCCTCTGACTTTGTGCTTGAGAACATTATCCAATTCCAAGTAGAATTAGACCTACAAAAAACTAAGATATCATGGAATTCAATTAGATCTGGTCAGTTGGGGGTGGGAGAAATTTCTAATAATCAACTTCAGGTGTACTTGACAATAATTGGGTTCGCTGTTATGAATCAGACTTTGGTGCTTTTTCAAAACTCTTAATTGTGAAGCAGGTCACCTAAAATTTTTAAACTTTTCAACACCCGTTCCTGAAAACTCAAAAACCATTGTAACCTGACTCCACTCAAAGAAAAAACTGAGAAAATTGTAACATTTGGTTAGTTTGTTATGAAGAGAAAGATGATGAAAAACACACATTGCTTCTCAATTTTATAGGTGTCTAGGATGGCTGAAAAGTCGAGGCACCCAGCAGTTGGTTTTCCGACTTTCAGAGAGCACTTGGAGCTTTAAGAACCTATAAATCATTATTTTGTTTCCCCCCAGTTTTTTTCTTTTCGATCCCTTCTCTTTTATTGCTCGAAATGAAAAAAAAGTGCTCTGAAAAGATTTCTCAAGATATTCATTTAGGTGGAAACTAATTCAAAAGGTGGCGGCACCCCCGATTCTTGATCGTCGAGGGGAAAGAAAATAAAACATTTTTAAGAGAGATTTATTGCGAATTTCGAATTGTGTTTCGAGGGGAGAATTCGTTGAGCAATGATGTCGGATTTTCTATTTCTTTTTTCGGAGGTCACTGATCTGGAAGTGTGTGAATCCGTTCAGATCAAAATATAACATATAGAATGACGATGCGTCATGATCTTTATGAATCAAACAGCATGAGGATCTAGAACATTTTAAAGTGTGAATCAGGTTCCAAGTTTCAAAGATTTGGCTCTATTATAGTTTAGATGTCCTTTGAAAACTCGAACGTCCCAACCATATAGACATATAGACGTTCATTAAAACATTTAAACGTCGTTTGTGGTCCCAAAAGTGCTCAGGAATGTTTAGACGTCCCAAAAATATTTATACAACTTTTTAGTGTTAAAGGGATGAATGTATTTTGGGACATCTAAACATTTTATGGGACGATTGAGCATTTTTTGGGACGTCTACAGGTTTTTTGGGACATTTGAACATATGAAAGGGCGGTTTAATTCTAGAAAAAGGAGCTCGAAAGGGCGTTCAAGTGTTTTAAGGGACGGCTGAATGTTTTAAGGGACGTTCGAGTTTTCAAATTTTTATTTGGTCTGAAAACAACGGCCAGACCTTGAGAACCTTGAGATCTTGATTTGCAAATCTGTTCAGTTCCTATAGAAAATTTCAAGTGAAGTGTCACTTCTATTTCCTTTTTTTGAAACATTTCCTTATATCCCACAAGTGGTTTTCGAGCACTTCGTCGTCTCGATGAATCAGTGAGAGAATTCCAAATTTGGAAACAAATCTGATTAGTTCAAGTGACATCTTTTCCAAGTATCTTCTTGTGTTTTTGAGAATTTTAGAATTTTAGAAATAGCGGAGTGACGACGTGAATGAGATTTTGGGTCAGGGCAATGACGATTCATTGTAGAGTTGGTTCCCTTTCCTGTTTCATTATTGGTGCTCCTTTAAACATTTCGAACCCCTGTTTGTCTCAATTTAAACCATTTTCCCCCCAGTCATCATCATTTTCAGTCTGAAAATTTCAGAGTGTTTTCGTTTTTGTTTCAGACATCCATCCTTTTTCTCATTTTCTTTCTCCAAACCCCACTCACTCTTAAAATGACGATGATAATGAGGATCTGAATTCAATTCTAAATGTTTTTCAGCATGAAAATAAGAGGAGAATTGAGGCACAGAAAAAGAAACGGTAGAATTACAAAACACACATGAGAAGCCCATTAAGACGGGCGGCTTGAGGGTTAGTAATCGGATTTTCAAGAATCTCAAACACCCCCATTCTCCTCTCTCCTCTGTTTCTTATTCTATTGGATTTCCAGCCTTTTCTTGAATCCTCGTGAATGTTTTTGGTAGGCCTCGTCTAATGAGATTCATTTCTTTTCGAGACAAGACAAAAGACGGAAAACGAACGACAAGAAACCTCAGTTGGACACCATGTGTGGTTGGATAGGAATCATAATTCTAAAGAAATTATGATGACGAAGAGAGAGGAAGAGAGGTCTCTGATCAAGAGAATACAAGTAATTACTAAGATTTGTTGGGGAATAAAAATAGAATTTTAATTCGATTCCTATGAATCCGGAAGATCGCTCTTTTGTGTTTTAGTTTCTAGTTCTTGGATCTATGATCGAGAAGCTTCATTATGAAAAATAAAAATTATTTCAATCAGCCACTGTAAGTTTCAATTCTAAGCTCTGAAATAGGTCACATACATAGGTCCAACTTTGGCTACTTGGCACGGGGGTGAGAATTATTCTACTGTTAAATATTTTTATATGAGTGTGTAGACCGGCCCTAGAACTCCATTTTTGTAGCTTACAACTTTTTGATAGCTATTCACGCTTTTAAGATACGTTCCATCAAAGATAGGCACCTAGAATGACAGGGAGGAGCAACGCAGAGAAACGAGGGCGTCTGCTTCTTTGGGTCTCTCCCTACAGGTGTTTGTCTTTGAAGGCGCATATCTCATTAGGGTGAGAAGCCATCAAAAAGTTGTCAGCAGCAAAAATGGAGTTCTAGGTCTGGTCTACACACTCATATAAAAATTTTGGGTTGTAGAAAAGCTCTTACCTCCGTTCCAAGTAGCCAAAGTTGGTAAACTAAAAAGTACTAGTCATACCTAAAAAAAAAAGATTCAATCAGTCATCAAAATTGTTGACTTTGATAAAAGTGAAAGGTATAATCGTGTGATTTCACATGTTCTTCTTACAAATACAGTCTTCCCTCTTCATATTTCCTGATAAACCATTCTTATCAAATTCGAATCTTTGAACGTGAACGGTGACGTTGTAACATTTTTTAGAAAGTCCAACATTTTCATCTTTTGTTATTCCATCATTCCAAAAACCACAAACTTTTATGATCAACAATCTCCCCATCTTAAGCCCCGCCCTCTTTCATCAAGACGAAAATAAACGAAACCTTTGCGGACCACCAAGATCCAATTTCATAGTATTCCCCACCTAGACGAACGGGCGGTACGTCGTCTGGATTCAATTGCCTCTTCTTTTCTTTCTCCCCCCAACATATCTTCTTCTTTTCATTTTGTTTTTGTTTTCAATTCATCTCTGCAAGGTTTTTTTTCTTAAGGATTGATAGGGTCCCTTCAAATAGAAGATAATCGAGTTAGTGGGATACGAGTAAGAAGTTCCGCCTTTTTCGTTCCATTTCTACCCGATACTTCCTTGATCAAGACGTCACCTTGTGCCCACCCAAGTAGAAATAAAAAACGAACGTTTTTGGTGGCGCCAGAGTTAAATGGATGATGTGTAGAGATATGTTTTCTTCTCTTCTTTCTCTTTTTTGCTCCACTTCTCCTCGTGAGAATTCTGATGTGGCATGGGGAATATTGGTCTGCAATTGACACTGTTCCTCCTGAGACGGCGAAAGCGGGCCCTCCTTTTTTTTGAGTCGTCAGCGTAGATGCACTTCGTTTTTTTTCTCGAAATGCTTCGCTTTTTTGTTATTTGGTTTTCGGTTACCCGGTTTTATGATGGGAAAAATGTTTAGTCAAAAATCAAAAATTCTGTCACCAAAAATGAAAAAAGTTGTCACTTCTGAATGGGACATGACGTCCTACTGACAAGAAAATAATTTTAAATTTTGAAAAACATGATTGATAGAGAAAACACCATGAGGAAGTTTTCTTAAAAATACAGGTGATTTTTATCAGAAAATGTTATCCTGTTATAATTTGCAAGCAATGTTCGATCAGAGGTTAATTGGTCTAGACCCGGATGTAAAATTGTTTATTTTTTGAGGGATTTTCTGAGATTTTCTGAGATTTAAGATCTAGAATTCAGCAGTTATTTATGATTTGTCTGCAGATGTTTTGGACTAGGGAAAATCTCCGCAGATTATGTGGGTTAGCGACTTACTTTGGAATTGAGTAAAATGAAATCTATCTCTACTGAAAATATTTTCAGTTTCTGATAGTGTTTATTGTTGTTTTATTGGTCAACTTCTCTTTAATCTCACAACTTTAACTAGCGAAGGTCATGGAATCAGTTTGGAGATATGGGACGTGACCTATACCATTGGACAGCTGAGAAAACGATGATTTCAAATATATATTTAGTTTTTGCCCTCGAAGCCTGGTATTCAAGTAAAACGAGGTCAAATTTTCACGTGTTAGAAAGGTAATAGGGCATTGTTCCTATCTTTGACCTCAATTTTCTTGAATACCAGGCATCGACGGCAAAACCTGAATATATATTTGGAATCAGCGTTTCCCCAGCTTTCCAACGATATAGGTCACGCCCCATAACTCCACGGTCACTCGGAGGCCTTCCCTAGTAAGTTAGCTAGTAAGTAGTAGTAGTAGTGAGTAAGCCTCCAAACGATATTTTTCAAAAGGTTGTTTCATCCGGACGGATCTCAAAAACTCGCAAAGCTTATCACGTTTCTACTTCTTAATGTTGGTCAAAGATCTCAAGATCCTAGGTCATGACTCAACCCAGGCCTCACCACCATTCAATTTTCTTTTCACACCCAAAAACGTCTTTCCGAAATAGTTTCATGACGTCGTTTCGCATGTTTCATCTCCGATCATTCCTTCTTTTGTTCATCATTCTCTCGTTTCTTTATTCCCTCGAATCGTTCCCAGAGCACGCCCCCTTGAGAAAAGTCAAAAAGAGCAATTAATCAAAGAGGAGTCCTTGTTGTCAAAACGAGCCCAAAGTTTGAGTCGACATTTCAGATTTTTCCTTTTTTATCTTCTTCTTCTTTTCGATCCGTGCTGGAAATATTCATCCGTTTTCACGTTTGAATTCTAGATGAGTCTGTTAGCTTCTTCCTTCTATAAGCTGCAGGAAGTGTGGGAGAGCAATGAAATCTTCTTATATGGCTAAAAATCTGTATAATCATTATTATTTCTGTGGCTTTTTAATAAAAACAAATGAGATGTTCCATTATTGTTTTACTGCTACCGGAAACCTTATGACTAACTCTTAATATTAATATTCTGATCACAAATCATATTGATCTTTGGCTATCACTCACTTCTGATGAACCTCGCTCTACTGATAGCAAGTTTAATAATTCAAAAAAGTACTTTCCCCAAAAAAACTACAAAGGTGGTGTAATTAGAGAAATGTCTGTCCCGGAAATTAGACGCGCACATAAATTACATATGTATCTATCTATCCCCCCACTGACAATTTGTCTAGAAGGTTATTATGACACATTTTTCCTGAGCCTAATGTTAAGAAGCCTTGCCGGGGTAGGTAGATATTAATTTTTGTTTTGTACTGTATAATGGAAAATTGGGGTTTCATGAGAAGGTGTGTCATACGGAGACAAGATTTTCAGTGATCATAAACCTATGGTGGAAATATTGGGTCCATGTTTTGAACCGCATTTTTTAAGGATCTTCATCCGTTTGTTGGCTAAAAAAATGTTCCAAGTCATAAACTCCGCTTTTAAGATCACTCACAAGATCATGTACCCACTCTAACCCAATAAAACCTTGAAAATTCTGAAAATCTTATTTCCGAGAATGTCAAAAATATTTAATTATTGTTCTGAAACTTTTCGTTCAGAATTGTGTTCAATTCTATATAATTAAATACTCTCAGATTCCAAGTAAACATTCCTAATGATATCAGAGAAAAAAAAGAAAATTACAGAGCAAAAAGTGAATAAGAAGATAATAGGTCGCATGACTTATTGGCAGAGATAAATATAATTGTTGTTTTTGTCTTTATGTTAAAATCTGCAAATGTTGTCTAGATTTGTTTTGTAGGCAAAGTTCAATTTTTGGCTGGAATAGGGTATTTTGTAACTTTTGGGTAAAATCAAACTTGTCACTGCTCGGGGTTTGAAATTCAAAAATTTTTTGAACTTGACGTTGAACGAAATTTTGAGCTTTTTTGAACTTTTTCCTAAAATGTCGAACTTTTGACTATACTTCAGGATTCAATCAAATGCTAGTTATTCATCAAGAAATTGGATTTTTTGATGTAAAATCTTTTTTTAAAAATGCAAAAATCCAGTCAAACCATTTGTACCTTTTCTTGAAGCCGGGCTGGGCCGAAACTTGACAAATTTGGGAAAAATGTATAATGAGGATCTGAAAATAAAAGCGACTGCCACCATGATCTCCGTCAGTTTCAGAAGTTGCGAAATGTTTAGTTCCAAGTTTCACAAAATAGCCTATCGTTCGAAAAAGTTTTTGGGATGCCAATCTCACGAATTCCTACAATCCACATAAAACCACAGTACCTTCCCACTTTTTCATTTTTTCATCTGAAACCTTTGTCTTCTAACCAATCTCCTAATTCACTTCTTCTTCCAAACATAAAAATCTACCATATCCATTTTCAATCTCTCCCTCAAAAAGAGATTATTTTAATTCGACTAATGGCATCACTCAAAAAACTCCTCCTCTTTCTCCAAGCTCTCTTGCTCCCTCTCGCCCTACGCCCCGCCCCTTTTTTCTTTTCTCTTTTTCTGAAGACGTGAAGCTCAGTTTCCCAATGAAGATCGTCTCAGTGCACACGTTTCTTCTTTTTCTTTGTTTCTAATAACACTTCAGAATGTTCAGAATCATAAAGAGTCTAATTTCAGAATAATGGAGTACGACTATCAGATAGCTGAAGGAGAACTGCCTGCACAACCCAACTGCAGTTACTACGGAACAGATGATGTAATAGGGAAAATGTTCTTGATCGGTCTATTCGCCAACCTGATCGCTGTCACTTCTATCGTTTTCAACACATTCTACACTATCGTCTTTATTCGGAATCCTTCGTTAAGGTGGGTGTTGATGTGAGAGGGGGTCTCTAATTATTCTGGTGTTTTTTATAGCTTTGGCATAAGAAGCTGAAAATAATAAATAGAATGCGTGTAAATATTGCTAGATTGTCTCCGGGACATGTTTTTTCTCATCGTACCTAATTAAAATCCTTCGTAAAGTGCAAACTTTTTTCAATGCTTTTGAGGTACAGATCGCAAAAATCTCGCAAGATTTGAGAGCCCGTCTTGCAGATTATAACGTGTCCAATCGTTTCAAATTTTAGTTCCATGGCTGCATCTCATTTAAATCTTTATTTTATCAGTTGACAACTTTTTCATATCTCTTCTAGTTTCAGAGATGTACCAGTTCAAAGTTGAGCTCCTAAATGAGAGAGTGGGCGCAGAGAAGTCAGACACTCTAGCTTCTCTGCGTCTCTTATTAACTTATAAAAGCTACAAAAGAGTAGCCAATTATAAAAATGTAAATCTAGACAATTACAGTAAACCCATCAAATTTCGGTCCGGTGGGTTTTCCTTAATATCTGATTTGACATCTTCCTGATCTAGAATCTGTTGTTCTGAACTCCAGCTCACCATATAGCTCACCAGGTTACAGATCTCTCTCTCTCTAAATGAATCATAAACCACTCCTATCCTTCATAATCCAGCCTAACCATATCACTCATATCATCAACATTTCAGACGTAGCGGTGTATTCTACTTTGGCGTCATTGCCGTCATTGACATCATCATGGGCATCAATTATATCGCTGTTATGGTTGTTCCAGTAAGTATCCCCCTCACATTTTAGTCATCTATTGAGTTAGTTCTTTTTGTTTTCGAAAGCTGCTTATATCGCCTAATGAAATCTCTGCAAAATAGTCATGGGTGCTGAAAGGAGGTGTTGCGTTTCGCACTAGTAATCGGAGAAGTCGGGTGGGGGAAAAGGGAAAAGTCTGAAAGTAAGAAAAGTTCTGAAATTGGATCCACTCATTGAAGATGATGAGCTTCCTGGATATATCAGATTTCTCTTTCTGAAACGGAATTATTGTTGAAGTTTTTTTTCAACTTTGGGAAGGGAACTAACTTTATTTCGTTAATTCCGAGCAAATCACTAACCACTTTGCAAAGACACGAAGCACTTAGCTGCCTCTTTTCTAAAAGCCAGTCACTATGTGCACTTCCTCCGGATATGGCTGGGAGGTACTTTTGAAAGGAGCTGGGGTGAGAGATTCGAATTGAAATGGGTCAGAGATTGAGAGAAAACAAAAACAATAAGGAAGGTAGACTGAAGACAATAGATAATTGTTGAAGTTTTTGAGAAGAGTTGAGTAGGCGAGAAAGGAAAAAAAGGAAAAAAAGGCATTTAAAAAAGGGAAGTCAGGTGGTCAAGGGAGGAAGAATATTAGAGAAAGGGTACTGTATCCATAACAATCGGAAATCAACTTGTCAGTTAATAGCTTCTGGGATTACGGTAGACTAGGATCTAAATCTTACTCTCACTCATTTCCGAGCCAAATATCAGTCCATGTAACTGATTTTCCCGTTGACCTGAGGATTCATTTTCCATTTGTCTGGAGTGCCTTTGACGCGTTTTTTATTGCAAATATAGGGAAATGACATTCGATGCACCATGTTTTTCAGGCTGGCGCAGCTGAGGCGCGTCTTGAATCGGTAAACGAAATATTCCGATCTGGCGTGCCTTTAGCGCGTTTTTATTCGAATAATATGAAATCCGCGGTTTGATGCACAATTTTGACCGATTTTTGACAGTCTGGGGCGTCTTTGACGCGTTTTTACGACAAAATGTATAAAAATCTGTGTCTGATGCACTATTTTGATCATTTTTCATCAGTCTGAGGTTCCTTTAGACGCGTTTTTCGAACATGGGCAAACTTATTCAGAATCCTCATGTTGTCAGCTTTCCAGCGAGTTAAGTCATACCAGAGTACTCTAACTTACAAGTTGAGCACTTATAACTTGCAGAACACCTTTTTTTCTCTTCCGTAATTCTGAAACTACTCAAAAAGCTAGAAAATGTGTGTTTTCAGGTGTACATGGACTACTACTTGTACCTTCCCCTCTGGCACGTCTTCCTCTCCTACTTCCGAATCGTGATGACTGAATCTAACTGTGCCATGTTCGCCTCGATGCTGATGATCGTGTTGGCAACGACAGAGCGGTTTTTGAAGACATTCGACGGGAAAACGATATCTGTTTGTCGGAAGTTTCTAGAGAGAAATCGGTATGGAGTCAGTGCATTCTGTATCTTTTTGGCATGCGCTTACAAATATGTCATTTATTACGAACTCGACGTGGAACATCACCCGCATTGCACGGATTTCCAGTGAGTTTCTACAGCACGTTAGAACTATTCTTCAATACTTTGCTTTCAGAGAATACGAAATAATCAGTGGACCTTATGCAATGGACCCCAACTATCGTTTCTATTTCATGTTTCTCCTTCGTAACGCTCTCGATCGAATCCTTCCTTTTCTTGTTCTTCTCACGATGAATGTGTTGATTGTGAAGGCGTTGAAAGAGGACGAGAGACTAAAACTGCAAAAAGAATCGGTTGTGAGTAATGGGAAGACGGTGAACTTGAAATCGCATCGGCGGAATGTGAAAGACGCGACAAGGGCATTGATCAGTCTCGTTTCCATCTATCTTTTGTCGCAATCTCTTCAGGTATTTTTGGGAATTTTCGGAAAAAAGAAAGAAACTAAAAAGTACATTTTCAGGTCTTTCTGACTGTCTGGGAGACTATCAATCGATCAAGCCTTGAGGATGGCTTCCCAACAATGTACTCGTATCTCAATGATATTGTTTCGATTTTCACTTTATTGGCAAGGTTTGTTTCTTCGTTTTTTGTAAACCTCCTGACCTGAACCATTTCAGTTGTCTCCGCTTCCCAATCTACTTTTGCTGCAATCGCTTGATCCACACTGCTTCCATCGATACTCTTCATGGAATGAGAATTACTTGCTTCATGGGAAACTCCAAGAAACCACAGGAATACTCACCAATTCATGGTATTCCGAATTCTTTGGAGTGCGGTGGAGCAGTGGATGGGGGATCGAAGACGTCGTTGAGCTCACCGGAAAGCATTTCCAAACCATCTGCTGTTTATGATGAGAAGCTTCAGGAGTGGAGGTTATAAGCGGGTTGAATAATAAAAGAAACTGGAATTTTATAAATTGCTCCGATTTTTTTCTGTTTTGATTGATTTTGATTGATTTTACGGAATAAATTACTAGATTTGATTGAAAATTGTTTGCAATTTTCAAATGTGTTAGATACAGTACTAAAAAAACAAGAACAACAAGAGCAACCGATAAATATACAGAATAAACATGACACGATTATCAAAAGAGAGGTTACAAATCACTGAGATCATCGAAATTGCGGCCGTACTTTTTACTAGGCACAAATGGTTCCCATCGTGACGCCGGATAAATGTGTTTGTTCTTTTCGTACCAACTACGAAGAACTATCTTCGCCGGATGCGATTCTCCGTAATCTAAAGCAGCATCTTGTCGTATACGAACGTCAGAAGCCGAATCGAAGACGAAGAGTGGTCCAGTCTTTCCCATCGCTTTGGTGACAATGAAATCTTGGAATGTGTAAAAGTGTGGAATGATGAGATCCTCTTTTACGAACATCAGATTCTCGGTGGTGCACGATTTGAGTTCGGTGAATTCTTTTTTGAGTGCCTGAAAAATATTGTGTTAATTTCGAAGTTAAAACTGGACTTTCACAAAATAATGGTTCTTTTTCACAAAGTCGCATAATTTCTTGTTAGCAAAACGGAAATGAGCAATTTGAACTTTAAAAAATCTTTGAAAATCAAACTGAAACCGTAAGTTTTCGAACTTGAAAAGGAACGAAAAAAAAACTCGAAGTGTTTGACAAAATGAACGATAAACTTATGATTCCAGAATTTACTCGCACATGCATCGAGAAAAAGTTCAATATTAATAATAAAAACGGAGAAAATTTGCCCGTTTCTGATAAATTAAGTTTTCTGATAAAGTTTTCATCAGCTTTAATAACAAAACCCGCATTCTCGCCTGAGAAATCTCGTTTTCTAGGAAAAGTATTACTTACACCTGTAATTGCAGCTTTCTTTCTAACAAAAATTGAAATCTTCAAGAATTCTGAGCGCTGATAGGGAAAAGTAAAGCGCAAAGGGCCAAACTATGAGAACTCTGTCAGTTTTCTAAAAAAAATTCTTATTAACCTCGATAGCTCTTGCTAAACACTGCGAAATCGTATTTCCCTTCTTAATCTTCATATTCTTCCGATGCGACGATCCATCCCAATAGGCGTACGCAACAGTGATCTCCTCGTTCTTTTCAGTATTTTGCTTTACTCTCCACTCGGCCGCCAGTTCTTCCTTCTTTCTGGAACAAACAACATAAAACTTGAAAACATATCTCGAATTCGTTACACACCTTCGCAAAAACTCCTCACGCTCTTTGTCTGGCAAGAAGCTCGTGTCGACTGACGGATCCATTCCAACTCTCTGTAATTGTATTCTTTCATGAATTTCCTCTCTTTATAGATTTTTCCAATACCTTTTTTGGTACGATTGGTACCGCCTCTTCCTCATCTTCCTCATCTTCGTAAGCGAACGAGAGCACTCTCTTCTGCAATTAGAAGGCAATTGTAAGAACGTTCTAGAATCCCGCAATTGTCGCTCAGTTTGTTTACTGTCTGCGTCTCTTCTACTTTCACCTTATCTTCGATTTCTCTCGTCTGGAACCTTCTAGATCCTCGAGAATCGAGTATAAAAGGGTAGGATAACGTGAATTCCATAGTTATTTCAACTACCATCGCTACCAGAATCTTTCTACTCTTGCCAAGCAGAATCCACATTACCTGGGTATGTTTCGCAACGTGTTCTTCCTTCTCGCGCGCTTCTTGTGAATCTTTCGATAATGCTGATCCAGAAGATTCTCCTCTTGCTACTTGTAAATCTCTAAAAACTCATTTTTGTTTTTGAAATCCCTGAAATCTGCAGAAACCTGTTAGATATCTCATTTTTCTGTATGTTCTTCATGTCATCGAGTGAAACCAATCCATAGGTTTTTGACTTGACAGATTCCTCCATTGTCTCATAGTTGGCTGTGAATTTGTTCGTGATTCCAACTCTACCTGTAAGTAAATAGTTGAAATTGGGAAATTCAAAGAGAAAAAACTTACATTTC
This sequence comes from Caenorhabditis latens, assembly GCA_002259235.3. Taxonomy (NCBI): domain Eukaryota; kingdom Metazoa; phylum Nematoda; class Chromadorea; order Rhabditida; family Rhabditidae; genus Caenorhabditis; species Caenorhabditis latens. The sequence continues at coordinate 5,093,716 of CM056096.1, forward strand.
TCTTTGTCTTCTTCAAGTTTTCGCAGTTGCTTCTCAATGTCTTCCTTTTCGCGTTCGCGTTTCTTCGCCAAATGTATCAATCGACCTTCGTCAGCCCGAGACATTTTTAAGCCTGGAAAATAGAAAAATTAACGAAATTTCTCTTGGAAAACTTTAAAAGTATAAGATATCAGCGATTTATCAATTATCTGACATCGGGTTTTATGTAAAAACTTAGAAAAAACTAGGTAATTTATTACGATGCGGAATCATCTAATTTTTTGCTTGTTTCTCTTTTAAAATCAAAAAATACGAGCCGAAATTCAAAATAAAAAAATTTCTCTGACGGCCGTGATGTGGCGATGCAAAACCTCGGCCATCACCTAATTCGCGCCCCACTGCCAAAAATTCTTCGAGAATTTTCGTTCGAAAAGGACATTTTCGCAAACAGCCAATCGTTGCGCTTGGCTCCGCCTCCCTTCTAGAACATTTCGCCTCGCATTCAAAATATATCGAAACGGCGACGGTCAGTTCAGCCCCTGAGCTCCGATTATCGCAGGTTGTTCTTATTTTCGCTCTAGAAACTTCCATTTTCGCTCTTTTTAGTGCTTTCTCATGTTTTAAGACTTTTTTCTTATTCTTCGTCTCATTTTTCTCTTTTTTGTGCAGCAAAGTCTGAAGTTTAGGCTGAATTTTTTTGTAAATCAAAATTTTCAATGAAAAACCCGTGATATTTAGATTTCAAAAATCCGAACAATAATTTTTCTTCAATATTTTCATACTGCTCGCTATCTTATATCTTTCTCTTTCCTCACATCTCGTTTAAACATCTCAATTTACAGAACCATGTCCGAGAACGCCGAAACGTTCGCATTCCAGGCTGAGATCGCTCAGTTGATGAGCTTGATCATCAACACCTTCTACAGCAACAAGGAAATCTACTTGCGTGAATTGATCTCAAACGCTTCTGATGCTCTCGACAAGATCCGTTATCAGGTTGGTGTTTTTTTTAAATTTAAAAGTTTCAAAATGTTATTTAAATAATTTCAGGCCCTTACCGAGCCATCCGAGCTCGACACCGGAAAGGAGCTCTTCATCAAGATCACTCCAAACAAGGAGGAGAAGACTCTCACCATCATGGATACCGGAATCGGTATGACCAAGGCCGACTTGGTCAACAACCTCGGAACCATCGCCAAGTCAGGAACCAAGGCTTTCATGGAGGCTCTTCAAGCCGGAGCTGACATCTCCATGATTGGACAATTCGGAGTAGGATTCTACTCTGCTTTCCTTGTCGCCGATAAGGTTGTCGTCACCTCCAAGAACAACGATGATGAGAGCTACCAGTGGGAATCTTCCGCTGGAGGTTCATTCGTCGTCCGTCCTTACAACGACCCTGAGCTCACTCGTGGTACCAAGATCACCATGTACATCAAGGAGGATCAAATCGACTTCCTCGAGGAGCGCAAGATCAAGGAGATCGTGAAGAAGCACTCGCAATTCATCGGATATCCAATCAAGCTTGTGGTTGAGAAGGAGCGTGAGAAGGAAGTCGAGGACGAGGAGGCCGTCGAGTCAAAGGACGAGGAGAAGAAGGAAGGAGAGGTCGAGAACGTCGAAGATGACGCCGAGAAGAAGAAGACCAAGAAGATCAAGGAGAAGTACTTCGAGGACGAAGAGCTCAACAAGACGAAGCCAATCTGGACCAGAAACCCAGATGATATCTCCAACGAGGAGTACGCTGAGTTCTACAAGGTAAATTTAGCTTCAAAGTTTTTCAAGTCACTAATTGTGTAATTTCAGAGCTTGTCCAATGACTGGGAGGATCATCTCGCCGTCAAGCACTTCTCCGTTGAGGGACAACTTGAGTTCCGTGCTCTTCTCTTCGCACCACAAAGAGCTCCATTCGATCTCTTCGAGAACAAGAAGAGCAAGAACTCTATCAAGCTCTACGTTCGTCGTGTCTTCATCATGGAGAACTGCGAAGAGCTCATGCCAGAGTACCTCAACTTCATCAGAGGAGTCGTCGATTCTGAGGATCTTCCACTCAACATCTCCCGTGAAATGCTCCAACAATCCAAGATCTTGAAGGTTATCCGCAAGAATCTTGTTAAGAAGTGCATGGAGCTCTTCGACGAGATCGCTGAGGACAAGGACAACTTCAAGAAATTCTACGAGCAGTTCGGAAAGAACCTGAAGCTTGGAATCCACGAGGACTCAACCAACCGCAAGAAGCTCTCCGAGTTCCTTCGCTACGCCACATCTGCTGGAGAAGAGCCAACTTCCCTCAAGGAGTATGTGTCCCGCATGAAGGAGAACCAGACCCAGATCTACTACATCACTGGAGAATCCAAGGAAGTCGTTGCCGCTTCAGCTTTCGTTGAACGCGTCAAGAGCCGCGGATTTGAAGTTCTCTACATGTGCGACCCAATTGATGAGTACTGCGTTCAGCAGCTCAAGGAGTACGACGGCAAGAAGCTCGTCTCCGTCACCAAGGAAGGACTCGAGCTCCCAGAGACTGAGGAGGAGAAGAAGAAGTTCGAAGAGGACAAAGTCGCCTACGAGAACCTTTGCAAGGTCATCAAGGACATCTTGGAGAAGAAGATCGAGAAGGTCGCCGTCTCCAACCGTCTTGTCTCTTCACCATGCTGCATCGTTACATCCGAATACGGATGGTCCGCCAACATGGAGCGTATCATGAAGGCTCAAGCTCTTCGTGATTCCTCCACAATGGGATACATGGCTGCCAAGAAGCATCTTGAGATCAACCCAGACCACGCTATCATGAAGTAAGTTTAAATCATTTCTGGTCTTATAACATTCTAACTTATTCTTTTTCAGGACCCTCCGTGAGCGTGTTGAGACTGACAAGAACGACAAGACTGTCAAGGACTTGGTTGTTCTTCTCTTCGAGACTGCCCTTCTTTCATCCGGATTCTCCCTCGAGGAGCCACAATCTCACGCATCCCGCATCTACAGAATGATCAAGCTTGGTCTCGATATCGGAGATGATGACATCGAGGAGTCTGCTGTTCCAACTTCGTGCACCGCTGAGGCCAAGATTGAAGGAGCTGAAGAGGATGCTTCCCGTATGGAGGAGGTCGACTAAATACCATTCTAATTTATCATTTGTTACGAGATGATCTCCCTGAAGCCCCCTCTACAGTTTTATTCATTGTTTCCTGTCTATCGAACCCAAAAAAATAAATTCCCTTAATTTAATATAAATCCGTGTACTGTTATTGTTTTACGTGAACTCGAAGGAGTTCGTTTTCAGGGAAAATTTCAGAAAGAAGATAGTTCTTACAATCGACAGCGAATATGATCACAATCTTTTTCGAGCTTGTATGCTTTTTCATTTTTGCGGCGACTATGGTAATGTGTCTTCTTCCCGAACAGGTTAGCTGTTCTCCTATGTGACTTCTATAATTGTTTCCACTTCAGGAAAAACCGTATCATCCTCGTGCGAGGCCTCCATTCAACCAGACGATATGGGAACCGTCTCGTGAGACATTCGAAAAGCACCAATTAAGCCAACGTTGGATGAAACCGTCGAAGCCTTCTGCTCGCCCTCCAATCCCACCAATCCACGCAGTCTAATCCTCAATTTTCTTCGTTTGGAATATAATAAATATCCTCTCGACCACCATCTGTCCCGCCTTTGCTCAGAATCCGCTTTCTTTCCTCCGCTCGCGCACGCAAATCCGTTGATGCATGCCCAAATAGGCATCCGTTACCATGCCAACTCATCGACGCTTGAGCTGGCTCACACCTGGCTCAGTATTCTAGTCGTTCTCGCTCTCTCATTGACTAGTATTAATTATGAAAGCCGCTTCTACTGCTGCTGCTTCTTCGTCGACTCATTCTCGTGACACTGGCACGAACATGCAAAACAAGAGAGTGATGAAGAAACCAAAAGCTGTCCGGGTATGTTGATATGCGGGAGGGGTCGGAATAGCTACTTTAAAAGAATGACATCAAGGAGTCAACGATGGAAACCTGGCAAATAAAAGACTCGAGTATTTCTAAGAAAAACCCACAAAATTCTTATAAAACTGAGCTCATAGAAAAATAATCATTTGTCGATAACGTGGCATTTCAAAGTTGATTTTACACAGTTTTGAAGAGATTTTTGACTGAAATATAATAAAAGATATATCAAAACGACCACCGGAACTCCACAAAATGTTAAAACTACTCGATAATTCTCAATAGAACGAACTTTTCATATGGTTTCTTCTATAGTTATTCTAATTCTCTACTTTTGCAAATTATCAATAGAGCGAGCTTGCCATTCGGTTTCACTCATAGTAGACAAAGATTTCTGAATGTTTTCCTTCTGGAATCTCCAGAAAATTACATATTTGAACAGTCTAAGTGTATATTTTCTGTTTGCCGACAATAACCGGTTCCTCCCCACATTCTTTTGAGTTACATGCCCTCAGTCAAGTGTTTTCCGTTATCACCTCTTTCCGGCGTGCCGTCGATAGCTCAGTTGGTAGAGCGGAGGACTGTAGAGTCAGTGGGTATCCTTAGGTCGCTGGTTCGAATCCGGCTCGACGGAGTTTTTCTTTTTTCTTTCTCGGAAACATACATTTCAGTCAACGACTACTGTAACAGCACGTCGGAAAGTTCAAGCTACCGTAACTTCTGCTAAGAAGAAGGTACAAGTGGTGGAGCCAATTCAAGTGGATGCTCGGAAAATTGCGGAAGCGGAGAAGAAATTGAATGCGATTCAAATTCATAAGGATCGGTTGAAAGATCGCGCAGATAAACTGAGTGGAGAGCTGACAAAAACTCGAATTGAATTGAATGCAGCTCAACAGGAAAGAGGAAGGATTCAACAGTTTTGGAGGATAGCTGAAAATGGGTTGGATGAGGAAAGAGAGAGGACGAGAGATGTTGAGAAGAGTATGTTTGAAATGAAGACTCAGCAAGCGAATCAAGTTCAACGACTGCAACAAAGAATCCGAAGTTTGGTATTTCATGCGAAAATGAATCGAAATGCTGGAACACAATCAGAACCAATTGCTCCAAGTGGTGGACTGGAAAGTGTTGAATGTCAGACGATGGAGGAGTTGACGAAAGAGAAAGCAGCGAATATTCTGAGACAATCTGATGATTTGTTGGTTGCATTCATTGCAGAGTTGGAGAAAGAGAAGTTGGAGGCTCAGAGTGATTTGAAATACGCAATTGTTCACTTGGAGCAACGAATGAAAGAAGAACAAGAGACACAAATGGAGGCGATGAAAGAGGAAAGAGAGATTGAGATTGAGGAGATCGGGTTGAAACATATGGAGCAGATAAGGACAATTGAGTCGGCGAATAGTGAGCAGACAGCTATGATGCAGGGGAAAATCGACTTCTTACAGGTAAGAGTATACTTTTTACTAGTCCATCTCGTGAGGAATGCATCTAGTCTATCCCTTTAATCTATTCTTTTGCTAATTTATTTTCTTTTGTCAATAAATGTATAAGAGAACTTCTAAGGTATTATACTTCAATAAGATAATCTTCGAGAGGTTTCCTCGAATCCGAGATTTATTCCAAACCCTTTAATTGCATTTTCATATCACTGGAAGAGCTTTGACAAAGTGTTCAATTACAAAAATGTAGAATTAGACTCGAGCTGCAAAATCTCACAAAATTAGAGATTATTCGTCTCATTATGATACTTTAAGACTCACTCAAAGTTTGACATCAGTACTGTAGATTCTCTAATTCTGAAAAATTTCAGAGCGAAGTATCAACTCTTCGAGATCTTCGTGATTCTCTATCAGCTGATCTTGTGGAAAGTCGAGAGAAGTTGACGGATCAAGCAGTTATATTAGGACAGAATCAAGCGAATATCGACGAGATGAGCAAGGAAATAGCGAGACTTCAGGACTATAAGAAAAACTTTCAGGTGCTCACCGTGTTTCCAAATAGTTTTTGTTATCAATCTTTTTCAGCGGGACATGAGAAACGTCGAAAACATGCGAAAAGAAGTTGAAAAGTACAAAGAACTCAATGATATCATAATGGGAGAATTTGAGAAAATCGAGAAGGAGCGAGATCAGCTATTGGGAGAAGTTGAACGAAATTTGGGAAGATTGGAAATAAGTAATCAGCAGAAGTTTGAGAGATTGGAGGATCGAGGGAAACGGATTTGATTGATCTTTTCTTGAAATAAAGCATTTCATGTTTACAATTCGATATAGGCTTGCAGCTTTCCATATTTTGTACAAGTTACTCCATTACTCTCGGAATCCATCTTCCTATCTCAATGGCTCCAGGTTTGATCTAAAGGAACAATAGATAATCAAATCCTGGATACCTCCAGACAAAAACCTCTTTTTAATTTGAAAGTCTGTTCAATAAGTGTCTGAAAAGTTCCATTAACTAAAGAACCAAGTTTATTTGACATAAAGAATATAAATCTGTTAATATTCTTGGATCTCCTTCAATGTCTACTCTTCTCCGATTCTCGCAGCCTGTCTGATTCAGAAACTCACTTTTTGACAACTTCTCGGCAAAAAATGTGTTATGAAAGAGCAAAAAACCAGAAGCAGACTCACCACTTCTTCCATTTTCTTCCCAATTTCTACATATCAAATCTTCCTGGTCGTATTTATCAAAATATATTATTACCCATTTGTCGGTGGCTGACCGCTCACTCAAAGTTCGTCCCCGGGACGAGATGTGGGTTATTCAAACGGATCAATTGTTATTCAGAATTTGTATCTTGATGGATTAAGTTTCTTATAGCGGTTCCCCTGTTCCTTATACCCAAGTTCCGCAAGTTCCGCAAGTAAGTTCCAATATCTCTTTTATTTTTCGAGAGGGTAAAAATGACAACATTTACAGTACCGGTCAAAAATATATCATATTTTGCCTTTTCTGTTGAAAATGTCCAGCTTTAAAAGTGTGTCATAATAAAATTAACTGTCCCAAAAAACACTTTTTATGGGATCGAACAGACCAAGAGTAGAATTCCATGTTTGCAGTGGACAACTTTTTTTGCACGGACGCTCCCTATCAAGTTACGTATCGACAAAGTTACTTTACTCTGAAATCGACCCATATAGTGCGATTTTTGAGCTGCCGTCTTAATAAGAAATAACTTTCTATGGAGTGGCCGCACAAGAAACTTGTCAACTACGAAAATGAAGCTCTAATTTTGATCTGTAAGATCCAAAAATCTAATATATGGGACAACGAGTATTACCATGACAAACTCTCAAAGTTGGACAATTTCAACTAAAAAGGCCAAAGTCCAAAACCTTCTGACAGCTACTGTAAATTTCACGAACTCAATATTTTTCTTATTTTTTGAGAGGGTAAAAATGTCAACAAAAACACAATATATTTTAAACTTTTTATTCATAATCTTTTTTGAAGTTTATTCAGTCATATAATCCATACACTCAAATTAATTTGTTCTAAATATTTGGTTCAACAGTATTCAGTTTAGATACATAGATATGAAAAAGGCACATAAAACGTTTTGATCCGGGGGTATACTGGTGTCATATTTGGTGAAAACTTTGATTTTGAAAGAAGACAAAAAAGGGAGAAAAAACCGAATTGAAACCTAAATGAGGGGAGAAAAATAAAATAAAAATGATAAGAGAAACCAAAAAGATTACGCCCATCCTCCAGTAAGCTTATGGAAAAGTTCTTCGTTGAGAGTTTGAGATTGTTCTTTACTTCTCATTGAAAGGAAAATATAGCCTCCAATGAATTCATGTACCACTTTGCAATCAGCAGATAATGGCTTGAATTCGATATCTTCGTCTTCGAATTGGATCTGTAAAAAGGAAAATAAATTGATTCGCTAAAAAAAGAAGCAGTTGCTTACCTTCAAATGCCGAATCTCCCAATTGACATGCCACTTCTTCATATTCGAGAATCGCCACGTCTTCAAACTCTCTCCATTATCCATATTCAACTTGGCTAACCGATTGATAGCCACAGCCACCAACTCAGCTTTTCTAGCGTTGCGGAATCTCACAATGAAATAGTGAATTCCGTGTTCTGGTAGTGCTTGCCACGCTCTGATGTACTGTAGTTTGGCTTCAGTGGCAGAGAGTTGACGAACATTTCCATGAGCATCTGATACTCGTTGCTGGATGGACTGTTTGCTCTTTGCCCTTCTGACATATTTCGATGAAATGTATTCTTCTACGTTGAAATCATTTGGAAGTTTCACTGCGTTCGCTTTTCGAGATGCGGTGTTGTTTCCATTTTCGTTGCCATTAGCTGAAAAATAACTTTTTGAAATAAGTTTTTGAAGAAAAAAAAACACTCACCACTCTGCATTTTCAGCAAGTTCTTGATACTTTCCACCTCCTGTTGATATGAAGAATCAGCCATTGATTTTCCTCTGGAAGCTAACCGACAAGCAGCCATCCACCTGGCATATTGATGCTCAGAATCACATTTCAAAATGAAATCAACCATTCCTTCGGCAGTTGGAAGTAATAACTTGATATGGTATTTCTGTTGACTCACTGAGACATCCGGACTAACTTCACACCCTTTCAGTGAATAATGTCCCAGTGGATTCGAGTTGACATCTGATGAGCTCTGGTGGTAGGTGAGATACAAGTCACGGAATGAGAAGAAGGCCCGCTTGAATCCCTTGAATGCGGCTAGCTTCTTTGGTTTCATATATTTCAAATAGTCAGCCAACTCGGGGACTTGTGTCAGATCAGACCGTCTGTTCAAAGCGGCAGCATCAAGGTTATGCTCAAGTTCATCCAGAAGAATATCCACATCATCCTTGTTATTATCTTCAGGTTCTGGAGAATCTCTTTGGAGTGTTGCCTGGAGTTGAAGAGCAGCGAAAAGGGTTGCTTCTTCTTCTGTGTGATCGTATTCATCGAGAAGAATACTCCATTTCGCTTGCTCGTACAATTGATTGATTCTCACTGGATCATATTTTGGATTCAAGTCAAAGAAGTTCATGAACTTAAACCGGAGAAGTATAATTTCTCCTTCCTGAATTCCTTGTTCCATGAGTGATCTACTAGAATCCAACCATCCTCTGTTGATCGCAGCCTTCTCAATATAGTTTTGAGGTCTAAACACCGGTGTATCTCTGCTTGGAGCAAGTCTCGGTGAGTGAATCAGAGCATCATCAAACTGCTCATTTTCAAGTCCCTCACTGAAACTGATACTTGGCATAATTGGTGTTCTTCTCATCGTATCATTGTAAGCTCCTGGTGATGGACTCACTCCACGTGGCAGTGTGGATGTGTGACGAGGAAGGGTTCCCATTTCATGTGCATTGAAAATATGCCCAGATTGGGAGAGAGCTGGCGACTGTCCACGTCGACGCATATCGAGATTCGATTGGGATGCGAAGATTGGAGTGGCTTTACGGAGGGTCATTGGGCCAACTGATTCCTCTCCTGGACGCATTGAAACTGGTCCATTGAGATTGTCAGCATCGGAGGTTCCACGACGGAGATCCTCAGGTGGGATGTATCTGAAATTATTTTGTTTTTAATGTTTTAGTCTAGAATTTCTCACCTCTTCAAAGACAACTCCTCTGAATATCGAATGCCCAAATCTCTGCATAATTTCTTTGTGGCTTTAAACGAATTGACCGAGAAATCAACTCTAGCATCAATCATTTGCATATCGGGGAGTTGAATTCTCGCTTCTTTATGCATTGGAGTGAATTCCAATTGTGTTTCAGCAGTGATGCCATTCTGGTCAAGTGTCGATCGAGTGTGCTGGAGCCATCTTCTTTTCTCTGGCCACCAAAGAGCATGGTCAGACCAATCACGTTCGGTGTCTGGAAAAATAAAGAGTTTCAAGTGTACTGAAAGTTTTCAGGAGGTTAACACTATTCGTAGCAGGAAAAACAACATTCAGTATAATTTGGTCTTTTTCAGTTGAAAATGACCAAGGTGATACGGTATCACTGTTCCACAAAGAAAATTTTAAACAAACCATACAGAACAAAGGTAGAGCTTCATTTTTGTAGTTGACAACTTTTTTGTACGGACACTCCCTAGCAAGTTACATATCGAAAAAGTTATTTCACTCTCAAATCGTCCCATTTCAGTACGAAATAGGATGATTTTAGAGCTGTCGTCTTAAAATGACCATAAATCTCTAGTGAGGGTCCGTACAAAAAAGTTGTCAACTGCAAAAATGAATCTCTACTTTTGATCTGTACGATCCATAAACAGTTGACATTTTGAGATTATTATTGAGGCAGTGATACACTTTTAAAAATAACTATTTTAAATTGAAAACAGAAAATGACACTGTAATTATTTCTCATCATAAAGTTTGCTCTCTATTTCCCTTCAATATTTTTTTCTATAAAAATCTAAAGCCAAAACTTTTTTGCTCCGGCCCCCTTCTTTCCGCTCTTGATCATGATGAATGTTAGTTGTTGTGTGATCTCAAGGGACCCGCCAATCCCCCTATCATTGTGTGCTTGCCGAACTCATATCTGAGCGGGGGGCTCTTCTTGGCAACTTTATATACCACTTTTGTGAGCATTCAGAGGAAAAGAGAAGATGAAGACTCTCTCTTCTAAACAATCAGCTTATGTAGATGCGCACACTTGAATAGTCAACATTAGAAGGGAGGGGAAGGAACAAAAGACACGCATCAACTGGTAGAAATAGAATCCATTAATATTTGATAGGCGGATGAGAAGGATCTCTATGAATAAGTTGACTGACAGAGAGGGTATGATGACAATTTTTAGTTTCAGATAGCTCAAAAAGTTGGGAAGTTTTCCCAAAAATGGGAATCTAGAATGTTCAGACAAGTTGAAACCTGACTAGGGAAGGCCTCGGTGACCGTCGAGTTATAGGGCTTGATTTATGTAATTGGAAAGCTGAGAAAACGCTGATTCCAAATATGTATATCCAGGTTTTGCCCTCGAGGTCTAGTATTCGAGAATAACGAGCTGAAAGTTTGGACCTCTGACAAATCATTACCTTATCGACGTGTCAAAAAACATTGACCTAGGTTTTCTTGAACAGGTCTCGAGGGGGAAAAATTGAATACATGTTTGAAATCAGCGTTTTTTCAGCTTTCCAATGATATAGGTCACGTCCCATGTCACCTGGAGACCTTCCCTAGTGAGATCATTAAACATTTTTCTTTTCATTTTTCTGTCAAAAAAGCTGGAATTCTAGAAATGTTTCCAATTTTTCCAATCATGCTTTTAGCTTTTTCTGATTTTCTTTATCTAACTGATGGAGGGAGGTGAGAGCATCATCTAGATGCCACATATCTTTTCGTTGTAACAAACGCGTAGGCGAAGGGAAAAGAGAAGAGAAATGTGCCGAGGAGAAGCTTTATGATGAAAATAAAAGTGATCGTTGAGACTTTCTAGTGATAAGGATGGAAATAAATCGAGATAAAACATACCACATTCGTTTACAAGTTGGAGCATGAGTCCTCCGATATGAAGGTCTCCACGGACATAGATGCTTCTGAAAGTTTTGAGTTTTGCTAAAAGGACTGAGCAAAGCAAAACGAAACTTTCCTACCTTTGGATGTTCATGTCCGTGACCAGGATAGGCAATTGCCACGTGCCATCAATGATAGAAGTTCCTTCCACAAGATGCGCCATTTTGGCTGATGTTTCAGGTTACAACCACTAAAAACGACAAAGGTGGTTTGTGTTGTTTGTATTATTGATAATCAACAAATCAATAAGTGAGGAACAGGTATAAAAAGAAAGAGAGAGAAAGAGAACGTTTATAAATAGAAGATTGTGAATAAAAAGAGAGTGCGGACTGGGGGCCGGTGCGGACGAACAAACGGACGGACATTGGCGGAGCAGTACAACAGCGGCGGGGGCCTTCCCGTCGCTCTCTCTGTGACTCACATCAACACCGTCTCTTTTTCTATTCTTTCTTTTTCTCTCGCCATCTCGTTCCATATAACATTGAAAGCATTGGGTGGAGGAGGACGAGAGAGTGCAGGCTTCTACACTGGAAGCATGAGAGACTCAGAGTTGAAGGACACTCGCCAGGCGGCAAAAGGGACGGGAATGGGAGGAAGAAAATGACAGTAGGCGATGGAAAAGAAGAAGTAGAAGAAGAAGAAGACAACATTACACACCCTCTCGGAGTATCCACACCCGGCTGGCAGCTTCGGATTTTTGGAGGAGGAGACTAGATGGCAGGAAGCTTCTGAGAGGGAAGGAGAAGTATAGGATATCACGGGTAGTTGAGTATTATGAAAGAAGTGCAATAAAGGAGACAGGGATACTAGTTTTCGATGAATTCTTCTTTTGTTAGGTAGGTATAGGTGGAGGGACATATGGGAACATCTGGTGGAGGCATTTCGCATGACAGGACGACAAATTGGTCATTTTTTGAACAAAGAAGAAACATTTTTACGAATGTTTGCACAACTGTTATACAACTTCTGTGTGTACATCTGCAACATATGCAGAAGCTCTGGTCAATTTCAAGTAGAAAAGTGTTTCGATACTTGAACTTTTTGAAGCACATGTATATCGAAAGTTTTCTGATGTGACCGATGCTAGGTGTCCGTGCAAGAAAAGTGAGAGTGGGCGTGGCCGCCGCTAGGGGCGTGGCGAGTTTTTCTTGCACAGAGAAGTCGGGAACTCATAATAATCATACTTGCAAACGGGCAGGCGCGTAACTAGCTTTAAACGCAATATTGTGGGTTGAAAAATATACCAAAATGTAGATCTCGGCGAGTTCTATGCCTGTGATTTACTACGGGTCAGACGACTATTCGTTCACGTGCCACGGACCGGGCTAGAATGGTTTTTCTGGCCATTTTGTCTCATCCCGCGGCACATTAACGAGCAGTCATCCTGTGTAGGTCACGGACACATTTAGAACTCGCCGAGATCTACATTTTGGTATATTTTTCAGCCCATAATATTGCGTTTTAAGCGAGTTACGTGCCGGCCCGGTTTGCAAGTGTGGCACAAAGAAGTTTGAACTCATAATAACGGTCTTCAAGAGAATAATTGTCAATCAACATGAACTGTGAAAATTGCAGGGTTATGATAAGGCAATACAAATCTTTTTTTTTCGAAATAAAAATCCGTACATCAAAATTTATGCGACATTCTTCTCGTGTCCTCCACCACCAATTTATCTGACATTCTGCATTTCAGCATAAGAATAACAGAATTCTTGATCGGCTTCGTCAATAGAATCATGGCCAACGTTGAAGCAAACCCATGAACCGTCAGGGAGATAAATGAAAGTTTCGCAACGGCTGGAACAGAAAATAAGAATTTATGTAGAATTCCCGGAAACCCTTACACTCATGACGTACTCCAAAAAACGCTGCAAATATAAACATTGCGTTTGGGGCACCTAACATGAAGCCATGGATTGCAGTCTGGAAAGTGAGATTTCAGAAAATAAATATTTAGAAAGGTACCTGAACTGCTAGAGTTATCAGCAGCATCTTATGCATTCTTACAACTGCCGCAGACTGTTGTGCATTTTCTTTCAAGTTTCTTTTCAAATAAACCGTAGTTGCAGAGGTAGAAGTGATTGTGATAAAAATTGCAAGAACCCAGAATACCATGTTATACATAGCAACTGGATCTTCTAATGGAACAGCTACAATGACAGTTGGACAGAGTACTAGGATAGAAGCATCTGGTTGATGATCAGAAAATAGTTTCTGTCTGTTTTTAGCCTGTAGTTCTAATCCAAGAGTATATGTGACACAGTTCGCGACTATAAATATCAGTAAGACACTTCTGAAAATGTATGCGTTGACTCTCAAGTATAAGTAGAATGACGTGGCTTTGTAGTTGAGTAGACTGGCTCGAACACGGAACATAAACATTTCGAAAACCGAGTAAGCAGTTACTGAAAAATTGAGATGAAAATTGAAGATTTGTTGCTATTTCCATTAACCTACAATAAATCATTGATCCGATTATAAGAAACTGGAGTAAGCCACTGAATCCCCAAAGAGACAGATATCCAGTAAATCGGAGAAGTGGTAGTGGCAGATGTACAACAGGTAGCAAGAACCACGAATTCAAGAATTCAGCCAATAGATTTCTGAAAAACTAGAGTGTGGTCAAGTATCTCACTCTTTCTTTGACTCACGTGGAAGTGTGCCATATCAAAAACAATTTATACTTTTCAAAGTACGGAGATTTTGTTTGTAACAAGGCGAGAATTGCGACAGCATATACAGGAAGTGATATAATGAATACAGAGTGCATTATCCAATAGTATGCAGCATGTTCTGACTCAGCGCAATCCATTTATTGATGAAATTGAAAGAAGGAAGGAAAAAGATTGAATATGAAAGGAAGGTGGTGTGTAGTCACTAGTCACCGGGCTGTGGAAAAACTTAATTACATGTTATTAATACCTATGTAGACTGGGTTTTGATCAATAACCGCTCGAGTTCTAACATGAAATGGTTGTTGGTTCCTTTTTGGGAAGTTACACAACCTAACACAAGTTTTCCGTGCCAGGGCTGGGCCAATTGTTTGAGTGGGTGTTTGAAACGTGCGATATTTGAAACATGGCTCAACTATAACTGAGTAATCCAACCAATTATAAGGCATTTATAATCGTGTTTCAGTGTTTCTCAAAATCTGGTTTTTATTCAAATTACGAAGTTTTGAACACCAATCCAAACAATTTGCCCAGCCCTGTTCCGTGCCTATCTATTTTCTCAAAAGTATGAAACACGTATTAAAAAAATCACTTCCAAATGGGAAAAAAGTCCGCAACGCAAACCTCCACGTGAACTTGGCACTGTTTTTTGCTTTTGCTGATAACATCGGTACGAGTTCCTACATAAAAAGAGCCGATTACTCCACTCTATCGTTATTCCCACTCGAATTGAAACCATGATTCCATTAATCGAGGACTCTTCTAAATTGAACACGATTCAGAGTGAAAGTGAGTTTGAATTTTTCAGAATAATTCAGAATTAGAGTTTTTTTCAGTTTGAAATCTCTTCTTCTTCGTGTAACAATAATTTTCGTCATCTTCTGCATTTCTTCAATATTTTCACATTTGCAATGGAGCCAACGAGTGTCTACGTGGATTATACAGCAAAGGACATATCGATTTATCAAAATTTCTTCGATTTCCAATAAAGAAAGATAAACATCTTCTGGTTTTCTGGTGATTTTACAAGGTACCGCTGCACGGTGTTTACAACTGCGGTCCACCGTAATAGACTCGAAAATGCATACTTTCTCTACGTATCCTAGTTGTCTACACTATGTTTCTTCATTTCAGTAGAGCGAGGTTGAAATCCGTAACGAAACCTTGTACATGAAACTAAATTAGTTTTCTACCGTAACTAAAATTGTCAGCAACACGACATTTTCAATCGAGAATTATGACCGACTCTCCACTTGTTCACTGAAAAAATAGTGGAAGTGGAACTTTTTCCGTTAGATCCATTTTCTGTTTTTCCATTCGATTTGCCACATTTCAACATTTGAAAGACGACATTTTTGATAGGTTGAGTCAAAACAATCATTGCAATAGTTGAAGCGAATCCATGAAATGTCAAGATAAGGAAGGACATTTTGGCGATGACTGAACAGTTCTATAATTAGATCTAATAGTAAGAAACTAACTTTCGTTTCGAACTCCGACAAATGCGGCAACTATAAACAGAGCGTTTGGTATCCCTAACATTATACAATGGATTGCTGTCTGGAACATGAGGTCTCGATTAAAAGAATTACAGTATGTTACCTGAACGGTTAAGCTGAACAATAACATTTTCTGCATTCTCACAACAGTTGCTGATAAATGAGAATTCTCTTTCAAGTTTTGATGAAGATAGATTGTAGTTGCAAATGTGGAAGTTAGTGTGATAGTGACAATGATTAGCCAAATAAGCATGTTGTAAAAAGTAATTAGATCACCGAGTGGAGCAGCCACAATCACATTAGGACATGTTATCTCCATTGCAGAATCTGGATAGTTTCGCTTCATATTTTGTCTGTTGGATTCTTGCTGATCTAGAGCGAAGTTGTAGGTACTGATGTTTAGAATAAGGAAACATGTTATAGTCAGACGGTAGATGTAAATATTAGCTCTGAGATAAGTATAGAAAACTTTCGATTTGTAGTCAATCATGCTAGCGCGAAAACGAAATAGGAACATTTCAGAAATCGAGTACGCAGTTTCTGAAATAAGATTTTTAGAACTGAACATCATCAGGTACTCACGATATATCATGGTTCCAATTACAAAGAATTGAAAGAGACCTGTAAATCCTAATTGAGAAAAGATTCCAGTGAATCTGAGAATTGGGAGAGGTGAATGAACAACTGGGTTTAGAAACCAGGAATTGAGTATTTCGATGGTAAAGTTTCTGAAAATTTATTTTTCTGTTGAAAAGTTTGTTCACTTACATCAAAGTGTGCCATATCAAGAACAACTTGTACTTCTCAAAATAGGAAGACTTGATTTTTAATAAAGCAACGATAGCAACTGAATAGACTGGAAGGGAAACTATGAAGAAGGTATGCATAATCCAGAAGTATTCATTTTGTTCTGTCGCTGTGCAATCCATTTTGAAAGTTAGTAAGAGCAACTGATCGTATGTGCTCCATGATATTAGAATATTTGATAATTATAGGCATGCTACAAGAAAAACGCAAAACTGAAAACATCACTTGATATTCCAGTATGATGAAACCTATCACATTATGTTTGACATGTTTCGGTGAAATGTACTGATCTTAAGCTAAAGATCGGATTATGAAACACATCACGAAGATTTTGGAAAGGGGCAGAATCCTCGTCCTTGTGTACAGTACCGCTCAAAAGTATATTAAGTTTTGCCCTTTTCAGTTGAAAATGCCCAACTTTGAGAGTGTGTCATGGTAATACTGATTATTTCATCAAATAGATTTTTAATGGATCGTACAGATCAAAAGTAGAGCTTCACTTATGTAGTTGACAACTTTTTTGTACGGACACTCCGTAGAGAGTTATGGTTATTTTTAAACGATAGCTCAAAAATCGCTATATACTGAAATGGGTCGATTTGAGGAAGAAATTACTTTCGTAACTTGCTAGGGAGCGTGTGTACTAAAAAGTTGCCAACTACAAAAAAGGAGTTCTATTCTTGGTCTGTTCAATCCACAACAATTTATTTTGAGGGACAATCAGTATTACCAAGACACACTCTCAAAGTTGGAACTTTCAAGAAAAAGGGAAAACTTAAAATACTTTTGAACGGAACTGTAATTCAAATTGAATTGTAGCATCACCTGGAAGCAATATTCGTTCGAGATCTTCTCTACCATCTCCCCCTTCATGCTTACGTGATTTTCTGAAAGTTTTCGGACAGTTTTCTTTTTGCAGACACCCTTTTGTTTTTCACATATCTCACTGAACCCCTCGTCGTCTATATGTCGTATCAAAAGTTATGCAATCTAACACCATCACACGCCTTTCTCTCATTTTCTTTTCAATTCGATAAGTCTGATTTCTCGTGGCCAGGGGCCCATGTCCTGTAAGTGATTTATCACCAACTGATATTGTGAGAGAAGTTGAAAATGAGGCTACGAAAGAGAAGAAGACGTCGACTATTATCATCACGTTGCTGCAAGACACACGGTCAAAAAGAGGGCGAAGTACAACTTGTTCCGCCCTTCACTTTTCAACTGTAGCCTCTGTCTCATATTTGGGCAACTATGACACTACTGTTCGATGTAAACAGGAAGCTATGATTCCACGTGGGGAGGAGGGTTCAGTGACGTCATCAGCTTTTGAGTTCGTCTGATTCAGATTCACTGCGTCATTGGTCTCACATGGAGACGGCATCGTAAATTCTAGTGTGATGTTGCATAGAGCAAAGATGAGTACAATCCGACAATCTGTACCCGGAACGGACGTTCATCAAGATTACTGTACGGGTACACTCGCACTGTATCCTGTCATTGAGTGAGACGTTCTGATGTTCGATTGTCTAAGACATCAAATAATTTGTTTTTCTAAGATCAAACACCTGTTGTCCCTTCTCATGAAACTTTTGAAAACAAATAATCTGTTTTTTGTCTGTTTTTAAATACATCAAGATGATTTATTTTTTAAAATTCTGAGGAAGTGATTATCACATTTTGTCCGACACGATCAGATGTTTGTCCAGGAAATTTGAATTGAAATGTTTTAGACGAAGATGGAACAGGATGAAAGTAAAATCTTGTGATCATAGATGTTGAAAATGGGAACTTTGGAGGGAAAAACTATGAGAACAGTGTTTGACACATCCTAAAGATTGTACTGGTGGGAGCTTGACGATCCTGGAAACGACCAAAATGGTTTTTCATCGTAACTTTGTCAGTTTTGGTCGAACCACAGAGATTTTTATACTATCAGAAAGCCCGTGTTTTTCTCTATCGATATGTACTTATTTCAAAAAATTCAGCCCAAAAATATAGTTTTAATAACGATTCCGTCATTTTTGAGATTTGGTCCAAAGGGAGTTTTGGATAAGAAAGCCTGTGTTTTTCTCTATGAAATTAAGCTACAGAAAACTATTGCAAGAAAAACATCGTCCTCAGTTTTTCAGAACTCCAGCATTTTTGGATATGCGAATGTAATATTTTCCTACACCTCGAGCCAGAAAACAGCAAATCGGAGGAGGCGGAGAACCCAACCAATCATCAATGTTAAACCAACTAGACTAGAATCCAAACTACAGTAACCCAACAATCAGAGAAACCATAAATTAGAACATCGAACCACTGTTTTATTGCAGCATCGTTAGGTGACAGTCTGCAATCTCTCTTTTGCAGAAGAGTGATGTTTGTAGTGTCCGATGGATCGACTCGTGAATGTTTCATTTTCCACGTAAGGACCACAATGGGACCTGGAGAACAAGTTGGAAGGAACACCTGTAGTTTTTATATGTTTTTTCTTCTCTTTGTTTCCATTTCTTCAGCCACATGTCCATGTCAACGACGTCGTCAATGAAGAGACGACGACATCAGAATATTTATGATCATCATCATCATCTCTCCTGTGATTGGAGAGAGAGGAGGTCGACTTGTTCGATATTATCATCGACGAATAGGCAAGGAAGAAGGGGGCTAACTAACCAAAAACGACGATCTCTATGCCGTCGTCTCTTCAAGAAAGAGACAACGTTGATAACAGTAGGAGGGGGAGGGGTGGGAGGAAGAAGTATCAGTAGAATAGGCGTGTCATGAATTCAAAAAAGGGAAAGAGAAACGTCACAGGGCAATCTGGCGCTCACCGAACCCATCTCTTCTCGTCGTTTTATCCCGCAATGTGTTTATAACACAGAGCTCTTATTCACATTTTGTCGAAAGTTTCAAGTCTCTTTGACTTGTCGCGTCCTAGTGAAAAAACGGTTTGATTCTGTACTCTCTGTGCTTATATTCAGTTTGATATTCTGTGAATAATTCTGTGAAAAATGAGTACTTTCATTGACTTGTTCGCCGGCTCTCTTGGAGGTTTGTTTTTTCAAAATGGGATTTGGGATCGGTCAGCATGTTAGGCACAGATTGAATAGGTAACTTCATGTGCACTTCTGAATTAGAGTTAAGCTACAGATTACTGATTTTCATCATTGCTGCATAGAACCTTTTTTGCTGCATAGAACCTTTCTGTATATGACCATTTAAGTTACATTCACTAAAATTGGATTTTTGGCCGACACGGGCCGGCGCGTATTTTGCTTAAAACGCAATATTATGAACAGAAAAATACCAAAATGAAGATCTCAGCGAGTTCTATGTCCATGACATACTACGAGGACCGAGAAAAAGTTCCGAAAAACGCGACAACGACCAAAAAAGCTTTCTTCCTAGCTCGGCCCGCGGCACATTACTGACCCGCCATCCGGCCCGTAGTAGGTCACAGACATAGAACTCGTTGAGATCTACATTTTGGTATATATTTCAGCTTATAATATTGAGTTTCAAGCTAGTTACGCGCAGGCCCGTGTCGGCCCGTGTCGGCCCGTTTTGGCCCGGTTTCCAAGTTTGGTCCATACTAAGATAAATCACTCATCCACTTTTATCTCTCCTCGTGGGAATGATTGTAGATCACACTTCCGGTCTCCTTCTTATCCACCTTTACTCTTTGATCTTTCTCCCAGAATTCTCAAAAACCATTTTCTTCAAAAGTTGCCGAAATCGGTTCGTCGGTTCAAAGCTGTCAAACCGTGTCTAAATCACCTCCCATTTCTCTTTGATCAGACCATTTTTTCATATCTTTTCGCGAAAGTTCTGAGAGAAATGGGAAGTAATGAAAATTGAGATAACAGATGTTA
This sequence comes from Caenorhabditis latens, assembly GCA_002259235.3. Classification (NCBI taxonomy): domain Eukaryota; kingdom Metazoa; phylum Nematoda; class Chromadorea; order Rhabditida; family Rhabditidae; genus Caenorhabditis; species Caenorhabditis latens. Next base: position 5,113,957 of record CM056096.1, read on the forward strand.
TGGGAACACAGCCACGTGATTAGACAGTTTACGATACCTCGAGACAAGATTTAGTACTTGAGATAAAGAGAGAAGGGAGAACGGAATTTGATCTCGATACAGCATATTGATACAGTAATATTCTAAACTTTAATTCCAGGAGCTGCCGGAGTCCTTGCCGGACATCCCCTCGACACCGTGAAGGTTCGCCTTCAAACCCAACATGGACCGACTCCACAGTACCGTGGAACCTTCCACTGTTTCAAGCTGATTGTTCAGAAGGAGGGGTTCCGTGGTCTCTACAAAGGTGAGTCATTTTTCACAACAGTGGTTGAAATATCGACGAATCGACGACTGACTGATGCCGCTTCCTTCCTTTCCTTGTGTCGTCGACAAATCGCCACAATCCGTCGACGAATAGAAAGAAAGACAGAAAGCGCCGAGATGCGTTGATTATGGGTCCTATCACTGTTGTAAATCTTCTCCCCCACACTTTATTCTTGATCTGAAGTCAAAGAGTCCCTATAGAGAAGGAGAGACGACCGTAAATGATAGTCAACACACGAAAAATCTGAACTAGAGATACTTTCAAATCATGAAAATAACAATAAGAAACTAGAGAAAACTTCTACAGGAATGTCATCTCCACTCCTCTCTCTATCTGCAATCAACGCGATAGTGTTCGGAGTTCACGGTGGAACATGTAGAAAGATGGAGGATCCCAACTCGATTACATCTCACTTTGTGGGAGGTGCCGCTGCTGGAATGGCACAGAGTGTGATTGCCGCACCAACGGAAAGGATAAAGTTGCTTCTGCAGATTCAGGATGATAAGACCAAAACTAAGTTTAATGGTCCGATTGATGCAACGAAGCAGTTGATAAAGACCCATGGATTGAAGTCGTTGACAAGGTGGGTGTCTCATACTTCTAAAAGTCATCTTATCATTTCATCTATTTTTATCATTTTATTAATTCAACCATTAGTTCACGCCGACCGTATCCAACATGATGGATTGATATCACATGGTCGCTCATCTTTGTTTTCTTTTTTTTGCGATCCCTGATCATCGACGTCATCCTCACATGTTCCTCATCTCTAAAACTTTTCAGAGGGTTCCTTGCAACAGTGGCTCGAGATGCTCCAGCATTCGGTGTCTACTTTGCCTCATATGAATGGATGACAAGGACGATGTGTAAAGATGGGAAGACTGAGACACTCTCAAGTGCTCAACTCTTGTTTGCTGGTGGATCCGCAGGAATGTTGTCGTGGCTCTTCAACTACCCAACTGATATTGTAAAGTCGAGATTCCAAGCAGATAGTTCTTACAAATCTTACATGCATTGCATCAAGTCGACATATGCTGAACGAGGATATAGAGCATTCTTTGTTGGTCTCAATTCTGCACTTATCAGGTTAACTATAAAAATGTATTATTCTTCTAAAACTAAACATTTTTCCAGAGCCTTCCCATCGAACGCTGCCACATTCTTCACCGTCGAATGGACATATCGTCTCCTTCTTGACTTCAACCTTCTCAGCAACGTCACCAAAGAAGCCGAGAAGATCTGTGCTGAAAGTCAACTTCTTCCGGTTAGTTATTACTCATCAGCTATTCTATAATAACTCTAGCAACATGTGCTCAGCTTCTAACTTCTTACTTCTTGCAATAATATTTTCATTTATTTCGCTAGAAAAGTTCTTCATTTCCAGTTCGATGAATTGACGGTCTCGTACGTTATACTGTGATCTGAGGAACCATGCAACACTGACTCTGAAAATGACTGAAATATCTCAGTAGGTTTCATTTGTGTCAGTGTTGTGCAGTTTTAGTTGTTGCTTTCTTCTTGGGCTTACTAATTTTAATAGGCTGGTCATTAATCCTGTCTCAATCCGCTTTTTTTCTCATTTTGAGTTCGAATGATGTTTTTCAACATCTGGCAATTACAGATCACTCAATTCCCTCCTGCACCTCCACGTAAAGATGACAAGACGTTTGTCACTGAGGTACTGTAGTTGTGTCTGGGCATTTAGGAGTTTAGAAATTGAATATTGAAATAATACCTTTTTATTCCCCACACTTTCAAAATCTGGGGAAGAACTAGAAATCCGGGGAAGAGCAAAATCTGGAGAAGGCTAGAAATTCGATGAAAATAGAAAACTAGAAAGGATCTTCGAAAAAAAAATTCGAAAATCCATTTTCTTCCCCGAATTTTCGAAATCTGGGGAAGAAAAAAGAAGAACAAAAAATAGATTTTTGAGTCAATACCAATCTTTATAGCTGAACTGAACTAGAATCTAGAGTTTCTGATTCAGAATCCCTTGTTCTTTCCCGGATTTTGAAAATCCGGGAAATCTTTTACCCAAATTTTTTAAATTCGGAGAAGTAGAAAAAACCCATGTTTTTTTTTCATTTTTGTAGCTGTCGATTCTCAAGTAACTTTAATAAGGCTCATTTTCTCCGGTTTCGGTAGAGCGCGGTTGTAAGAAGCGTGCCGTGCTAATATCAGACTTCATAAACTTTAAAAGTGCTTATCTCAAAAACATGAAAAAATCTCTGAAAATGTTCAACTACATAATTGAAGCCTTTCAAAAACTGCCAGTTTTTAAAACCATAGAATGAATCATGACTTCGAACTTTTCCCCCATTTTTCAAATCCCAATCTAAAAATATGTTCATCATTCCAGAAATGCAAACGTCTTCTAACTCAAACCGACTTCTGGGCCTCCAACGGACATTTCTTGCTTCCAGAAGCCGGCTCCACAATAGTCGATCCGATGCTTCATGGATATCGATTCTTCTGAATTCTCTTCTTTTCTCTCTGAATTTCATTTCGCCGTTATCCTCTCTTCTCTCAAATTCTCTCCTCCTCACGGAATCAGATTCACTCTTCTGATAGGTTCGCGTGTCGCAGAGGTCGGCTACGGGTTCCAAGAATCAAATGAAATCTCAAATGCCGACCTCTGATCTCGATTGTGCCAACCGATACCGGTTTACCTTTTTTCTCTTGTTTCTTTTCTTTTGTACACATTCCAACGGGTATCTACTCTTGACTTGTTCACTGTTAGGAACATGACAAAAATAAATTTCCTATCATTTTTCATCATGATGATGCGCTCATTTCATGATATCCGTCAGAAAAACGAAATACGATGAGATCAAAAGTGATAAGCAATTAACTTTTTAATCCGAAAGCAACATGAATCAAAAGCAATTAGAGGTGAGAGTAATGGGCAAACAGTAAATCGGAAATAAGAAGTATACCAGTATAGAAAATCGTAAATTAAAGAAGCGCAAAAGGGGAAGAAATTCGATGTAAATAAGTCAAATGGTACACGAAAAATCTCCAGTAAAAAGGAAAGCGTAAAGCGATATTTTAAAGTACAAGAGGAGACAAAATGAGACAACAAATACAGTGAAGCTCGTATAGTTCAAGGAAAAAACGGGTAAGAAATGTGTCAGAAAGCGGGTATGATGAGAGAATGAAACAAGAATAAAGCTCTTGAGGATCTGAAGAAACATTGGTACCTGAACAGGGGGATCAAAAGCATTTGGGGTTACTTGGCAGGGTGTGAAAATACTAACGAGATAGATGAAAACGAAAGTGATTACATGGACAAAACAGTGTCGGTGCCGAGGAAACTGGCAGTCCGGCTGGCTATCGAAGCCGTATCGATGTCATGGAGAGACCACTCACCGCCGCGGCCCTGAAATTAAAAATGATTGTAATGGGGTAATTCAGGTTATTTAAAAATGTATTTTAATACACATTTTACTTTATTCACGAGCGGTGAAAAATGTTTTTTTGCTGTTTCCCCCCTTTTTCCCATTTTCTACAGTTTTCCGTCATCATTTCGGCTGAGAACACCAAAAAGCTTAAAGGCGCATTGAATTATTGAATCAGGATATCTCGACACATGCGGCATCCTTTTAATGTTCACTGTCGGAATGATGACGGAAAACTGTAGAGAAACGGCGAAAAAAGTGAAGAAAAAGGGAAAAATGGTAGAAAAACATGTTAAAAAACAGTTTTCACCATTTGTGAATAAGGTAAAATGTGTACCAAATTACATTTTTACATGACCCCATAACGAAAAATATGTTTAAAAACCAACCTTCACTCTTAACTCCATATCGTGGAATTGTTTGAGCGAATAGCGATGTCCAACTGACACAAATGTGATCTTCTCCTCTTGCAGCTTTTTATAAATTTGCATTTCCAACTCGAACCCAATTGCCGACGTGGATTCATCCAGGAACACAATTCGTGGGCGGGTATAGAACACTCTTGCCAACGACATTCTTTGCAACTCTCCAGGCGACAAAGTCTTCATCCAATCCCATTCTACTGGAGTATCAAGCCCTCCACATCGTTCGATGAGGTGCTCCATTTTAACCCATTCAAGGATTTGAGTGATTCTCGCAACATCTTTATCAACTTGCAGAGCTTTCACGGGATAAACAATTTGCTGTCGGAGAGTGGTGTTTCCAGATGGGAAATATGGTTTCTGAGCGAGGAAGAAGAGATTCGAAGTGAGACGACGCCAATGACAGTCCATTTTTCCCGATGAACAATGCCAGAGACCAGCGAACATTCTGAGGAGAGAAGACTTTCCAGTACCACTGTCTCCGGTGATAAGAAGGGTTTGTCCTTGGATGATTTGGAGAGAGAGCACTGAAAGAAATAATTGTTTAAATAGAATTTCCATTTTTTTGTATTAGCTCGACACAGTTCTTACAACTGCGCTTCACCGAAATCCCCTTTAAAAATGTCTTTTTTACTCTGAGTCTCTCGATTTCCCACACAATTTTCTTCGGTTTCGGTAGAGCGCGGTTGTAAGAAGTTTGTCGTGCTAATAATCTGTTGAAACTCACACTGCACAATCAAGTGACCATGATCATTTGGCGGAGAAAGTGTTGCCGAGTCAACTGTAATCGCAACTCCATCATCCGGCCACTCGTCATCTCCATTCGTTTTTCCACCCAACAAATACTGCGCCTCTTCCTCTTCTTGCTCATCTCTCTCCAACGACATTTGTTTTCCGTGAATCTCTTGCATATGACGTGTCGCTGATTTGTCATCCTCATCTGAAGCGATTACGACGACAGAGGATGGGACAGTTGATGGAGGACGATCGGTTTCAAGACAATCCGAGTGGAGACGATTCAGCTCTTCGTGAAGTTCCATAACACTGAAAAAAGGAGGTCAGTGGGGTGAGAGTGGTATGGGTTTGGTAAATACCGATGGGTGACTCCGGCGAGCTCTCCGAAATCTCCAGCAAGCTTCAAGACGGTTGAGAAGCTGTAGATGAGGTAGAGGTAGAAGAAGGCATTCTGAAAAATTAACTTTGCTTTTTGTTCGTGCAAATTTATCAATTATGCTTTTTCACGTTGAAATCTTCCACTATTCCAAAGTAATTATCCTATTCCAGTATGTTGTTGGATCTCTTTCCCATCCCTTCATTACTAAAAATTTCCATTTCCATCCAAAGAATCGCCGCTTTTTATTCAAATCCCTCTCCAATTCCTTCTCATTTTATGATCAGATCTCAGGACATCTCCCAGAAGAAAGGCCGGAACAGATGGGCTCAGATAGTCAAGAATAGAAGCGAAAAGTGATTAATTAGTTTGTGTGCGGGGGACGACGACAATAAAGAAAAAGGAGGGAGTCCAAATTGAGCGAAAAGTCCCTTCCAACGATCTATTCCATTTCTGATGGATTGGACTTTTATGAGTCAGTAAATCATGCGGTGTTGTCGTGTCGAGTGTGCAGGTGGCACTTTGAAATACATGCCATTTTTCATCTTCAGATGCAGCTGCTGGACGGAAATTGCTTCGACAGGAGAAAGAAAAAACTTCTGTAAATCCCAAAGGAGTCCATTTTTCTAGAGCTCTTAATTCGAGCTTCCAAAGTTCTAAGCTCAATCCCAACGGGAGTTGTTTTGTTTCTTCTTTCTCTAGTTTAATCATTCTTCATTTCAGAAAAAAAAACTCTCTCCCTCTCTGATGAGATCACATTGTATCTAAATGCTCGAATAGTCGTCAGCTGACTTCCTTCAGTTGTTCTCATCGCCCTCCCCTCTTCAATTCTTTTCATTCTTTAGACGAGCCCCAATGGCAACACAGAAACGGAAGGAATGGGCGGTGGAAACAGAGACAAAAAAGGAGAGTGTTGTCGTCTTGTGACTCTACTGAACGACGACCATCTGCTTCATCTGTTGGGGGGCCATCGCCACTTGAGATTGAAAAGGAAAAATGGAGCACGAATAGATAAATTGTGCCCTACTCATTCAATGGAATTGGTGTAGCCGAAGCATTTGTGCAATACACTTCTAAGCTGATTTAAATTGAAATATCAATTTACAGTTGAATTTTCAAAAAATGTAATGTGATATCTACAGCCAACGGAAACTACTTTTTCGTGATTTTCAAGACTATTTTGGCAAAAACTAGCTAATTTTCAGAAAACGCACGTTCTCGAAAGCCATCAGACATCAAAACGAGAAGTTCGATTCTCACAAACGACAGATATCACATTACCATCCGTTTCACCAGACTCTAAACATTTCTCTCTTTTGTAAATTGATATTTTTGGTATTCTGGAATCAGTCTGATTGTTATGATTATAAATAAATATCAAAGTGCATCGCACAGAAAACGACCAAGTGAACAATGAGTGATTCATCCCATTTCTATTTCCCCCAAGAGAATACGCGAAAAAAAGAAACCAATCTGTTCTTGATTTGCACTCCCAAAGTGTTCTACTACCAGATGTCATTCGAAGCAAGTCGTAAAACCGGGCGAAATACGACTACCTTCCGCTTGTTTTGGGGGTGTCGATGAACACGAAACGGGGCAGACGATGACAAAATAGCATCTATTATATTCAGACAGGCAACTCGAATTGAGTCAATCAGTTTCTTTTCTATACTTTTTTACACTTTTTCGTGAAAAAGAGCAAGGAGAGCCAAATCAGGAAATTCAATCGAAACGTTGCAAATTGAAAAGAGAGGATACTATACTACGTTGAAATCAGATTCCCGCTTTTTTACACAGAGAGTCATGAGATAACGTCGAGGCTGCTTTTTAATTAATTCAGGTGAAATTTGAATTGAAAACTAATATGAAAACCGCTAAAAATAACTAGAAGTTGTCACCTAGGCAATACTTTAATCCGGATTAAAGGCCTTTTATTTAATTTCCGCCGATGAGTAGGCAACATTTTCTCTCTTATCAGTATCCAATAACCTGTCACTCTCAAACATCGTTGACCAATTTTTGAGCTTTGCATCAGCAAATTCGAGAGAAAAAGAAGAAAGAAACACTCACCCTTGAAACGATTCCGTTCAATTCTGCAGGCGTAACGTCGTCATAGAGATGAGTGATGAAGACGGGAATACCAATGATAAGATATGAGAGAATTCCGCCGAAATAATCGAAAATGTTGGTGATTCCGTTCAGCAACATTCTCCATTCGGTCAGCGATTTTTGTGTTAAAATCAGAGATTTCAATTTCTGATTTGTCATGATATTCTCCAAAACGCCGGCACGATAGAATGCGATCGCTTCGACATTTGAACGAACTTCCATATGTCGTTGACGGAAATCACCTTCCATTTTCTCTTGTTCCGACACCTTCTGGACAATTGGAGACAGAACCAATTTGTTAATAATCGTCTGGACTACAAAATACGAGTAGATCGCTGCGGGACCAATCCATCCGGAACTCTCATAGGTCAGCCATGTATAATACCCGATAATAAATGGAGCAGTGACAACTGGGGCTAAGAGATCATTTGAGAGAATCCTAGTGGCTTTTTCGATGTCTTGCGTGAGACGTTGATCTCTGAAATTTCAGGAGTTTCATTCGAAATTTATAGGGAAAACTAACGGATTGTCTAGCATATCACCAGATGACGAAAGCTTGAAAAATGCTTGTCTTTTGAAGTATAATCTATGCATTGTGAGATTGCAAACTTGGCGAGATTTGATTGCGAGCATATTAGTGAGATATTTGAATACTGCTAGTGTCTGAAGCAAAATTTTAATTAAGCATGATCATTTTGATTTTTACGAAGCTTACAAATGCTTTTCCAATAATAATCGCGGCTCCTCTCGCACACAAACTTTTGAACGTATCAATATCCCGATTTCCGAGTGCCACGTAGAACAGACTTGGCTGTATTCCGACGAGATACGTCATCACTTGATCTATCGCTGTGGCGACGAGAAGAGCTCCGGCGAGCCACGCGGTAATCGACCGACGATGACATGGGAAGAGGATTTTCAGAAGGCGCCAGAACCTCCGAAAGAAGAGGAAGTCGAGCGCCAGCCTGGCCATTTTCACCCGGGTGGTGTTTGTGGCGGCGCGACCTGTAATTTTTGAGAAATGCGATAGAAAAGACAAAGAGCCGATGGTCAGAGGAGATTTCAGGGAAATAAACAGAGAAGAGAATTTGAATTAAAGTGTTCTCAATTAAATTCAAATTAATAAATGTGAAGGAAGAGTAAAACTTTATTAAAAAGGTTAACGAACAAAAACTAATCACCTCTATCTCTATCCGTTCGTAAATCGTCAAGCGGAATCTCTTTGTCGGGCTCCATTTTAAAAGAACGATGGAATCCGGGTGCAAACTGGAAAGCGAGTGGTGAGTGTGAGTGATAGTGCCACATGCAGAACGGAATTAAAACAACATGACGAAAAACAAAAAGCAAGTGTTTGAATTTTGGGAAAAAAACAACAAATTACATACTCTATACAGCAAAATGAGCTACAAAATATAAATAAATTATATGTAAGAAAAGCTTCGACCATTTTGTGTTGGAGCGTTGAATAAGTTCGGTCAGCTGTACACGCAAATACACTTGTGCGTCCGCACACAGTGTAACGAGGGGAGTGGGGCAAGAGAAAGTGAGAGGAGAAGGAGAGAAGAGAGAAGGAGAATACGCAGACATTTGAAGAAAAAAGATGATGGGCGGGAAAGCAGAGGGACTTCTTCTTCTTCTTTCTTTTTTGCAGTAGGAAAAAGTAAGGTCCAGTGGAAAAATGGTGTTGGTGATAACGACCTGGGATAAATATTTAGTGTTGGAACAAATGAGATGCGCATGTTTAAGTGACACACATTGAATTTTTGCATTTATAATGTTTATAATGAATTATTAGCGCAGTTTTTTAGTGTTTAGAGTCTGACATTGTGAAAAGAATTTTATATTCTTCCGTTTTCCTTTTTTTAGCTGAAAAGAGGCTCAAAGTTTAATAAAATTGCATATTTTTAAAAAAGTGCAAACTCGCTCCATTGGAACATTTTATTTTCGCGCTAATTTGATTGTGGCGCCTCCCAATTTTATTTTAAACTTTGATTTTACGTAAAATTTTACAAAATTTGCCAATTTTTTTGACAAAAACTCAAAATTTCGAACATTCATCCAGATTTCGGTGATTTGTGTAAGCCTTTTGAACGTCTAATCCTTCTAAAAATAATGAGATATATTTAAGCCGACGGCGAGAATCCGATTCCTCGACACTTGCGAAAGTCACAACCAAAAATGAGCACGAAACGACGGCTTGTAGTGTCTTCGGGTAAAAACAAATTGCATTGTGTTATGAAATCTCTCTTTTTTCTCAGATTCGGATGATGATATGCCGGCGAAGACGAAGCAGGAGCAACCAAAGGCGACGATTCCGGCGAAAAAGAGGGTTGGGAGAATGAAGTATTACTAAATGAACTAGTTTCAATATTTCCAGCCAAAGCCGGTGACGTTGAGTGAAGAAGAAGAAGAGGAGGATACTCGTATCCGTCAAAAAAAGACGACAAAGAGGTCGAAGAAGCAAGAGGAGGTGGAGAGCGACGTGAGAAAGCACTAATATTCATGAAATATCTCAATAATTAGCTTTTAGATATCCTCGGAGGAAGATGAGCTTGTGCGCGGGAGTGATGAAAAGAAGAAGAGAGTGTCGAAAAAAGACGGAAGGAAAGCTTTGCCGCCAGGTCAGAAAACATTGGATTTTATGAGAAAGCCTTCAACTTCTTCTACTTCATCGAGAAATGAGGAGACAAATAAGAAGAATATTGAGAAAACGCTTGTAAATCCAGCGGATTTCTTCAAAAACTCGCCGGCTCCATCGGCATCGAAACTTCCGAAAGTAACACCAAAAGTTGCTAAGACTGTAGAGAAGTCAGCCACACCAGTGAAGATCAGTCCTTCAACTAAAGAGAACACGAAGGCTAAGAAGGTGTCTGATGACGAGTTTGTCGATTCTGATGATAGTTTCGATAATTTCAAACCGATCACAGCTGCAAAAAAGACTCCAGAGAAGAAAAAGGAGCAGGAGAAGAAAGAATTAAAGAAGGAGACACCAGTGAAAAAGGAAACTTCGAAAAAAGAACTTCCAGTGAAAAAAGAAGTTCCAAAAAAGTCTTCACCGCCACCGAAAGTCACCTCAGATGTCTCCTCATCAAGCCAAGTGTCCACTTCGTCCGTCGTCTTCCCCACAAAACCAAAAGGTCCCGAACCGGTATTGTCATGGGTAGATAAATACAAGCCGAAACGTATGGGCGAGCTTGTCGGACAGAATGGAGAGAAAAGTCCGATGAACAAGCTCATGGATTGGTTGAAGAACTGGGCGAAACATAACCTTGGCGAGGGTGCCAAGATTAAGAAGCGTAAGAAATCACTCGATTAAATCAAAACTAAAGATCAAATATTTCCAGCAAAACCACCACCGTTCATGGCACAAAGCGACGGTACTCCATTCAAAGCGGCGCTTCTCTCTGGAACACCAGGAGTTGGAAAAACGACGTGCGCTTACATGGCTTGCCAGCAGCTCGGTTTTCAGTTGGTCGAGATGAATGCATCGGATGTTCGTAACAAAAAACATCTGGAGGCGAAGATCGGCGAGCTATCAGGATCGCATCAAATTGAGCAATTTTTTGGAGTGAAAAAGTGCGTTCCGCAAGATAATCTGAAAGTTCATCACGTTCTGATCATGGATGAGGTCGATGGAATGTCTGGAAATGAGGATAGAGCTGGTGTAAGTGGTAGTTTCATATAATAGTTGTAAGTATTGTTTATTCAGATTTCGGAGCTCATTCAAATCATCAAAGACTCCAAAATCCCAATCATCTGCATCTGCAACGACCGTCAGCATCCGAAAATTCGTTCTCTGGCCAACCATTGCTTTGATTTACGGTTCTCGAAGCCACGTGTTGAATCGATTCGTTCTCGAATGATGACGATTTGTTCACAGGAGAAGCTGAAAATCAAAGTAGAGGAGTTGGATGAGCTTATTGAGTTGTCGGGACACGATGTTCGGCAGACTATATACAATCTACAGATGAGATCGAAATCTGGTGATTCGAAAGTGAACAAGAAAGATCAAGCATGGGGACCCTTCGAAGCCGCTCGGCGACTTCTTGACTCTCGGACGACACTGATGGAAAAGCAGGAGATGTTCTTCGTTGATTATGGAATTATGCCACTTTTTGTCCAGGAAAACTATCTAAATATGAAGAACGATAAGCACACCCAACTTCAAGCGATTCGTGGAATAAGAAAAGCGGCTGATTTCATTTCACTGGGAGATCTCGTTGATAAGCAGATTCGTGGAGGTGGCTCGTGGAAGTTGCTCAACGAGCAGAGTATGTTGTCGGCAGCACTTCCCGCGATGGCTACCGGTGGTCATTTGAAAGCGATGCTTCAATTCCCATCATGGCTTGGAAAGAATTCAACAGCTGGAAAGAAGAAAAGATTGTTACAACAGCTTGTGCAGCATACTCATCTCAAGTTTGTGATTCATTTTGTTTATTTTCTTATCTTATTTATTTTCAGAGTTTCCGCTAGTACTCACTCATTCGCAACTGATTATGCTCCTATGCTTCGACAGAAAATCACAAAACCACTGTTACAGCATGAATCCGATGGTATCCCAGCTGTTATTGACACAATGACAGAGTATGACCTCATCAAGGATGACGCAGAGGCGCTCACCGAAATTGTTACCTGGCCCGGAAAAATCGATCCGGCTAGCAAGATTTTGAGTAAAGTGAAGGCGTCGTTGACCCGAACACTGAATAAAACAAGTCGAATGCTTCCGTATTCGATCGATGAGGTGGCAAAAGGAAAGCGGAAAGGTGTGAATGCGATCGGAGTTGAAATGGACGAAGAGGGAAACTTGGTGGAGCAATTTGAAGATGAAGAAGGAGAGTCGGATAAAGAGGAAGAGGCGAAACCAACTTCTTCGGAAGTCATTGTCAAAACGAGAACTGTTGGGCCATCAGGAACTACGAAGTCATCTCGAGGAGGACGTGGAGGAGCTCGCGGGGGAGCACGTGGCGGAAGAGGAAGCAAGAAGTGATTCGCTTCTTGTTGCCTGATTTTGTTTTAATCATTTGTGTCTTTATAACCACCCCGATTACTAGAATTGCACATTACCTGTTAAATGATCAATTTTAACTAAATATGAGACGTGTGTTCAGTGTTGTTTTCTTTTTCATAAGGTTCTGATGCATGTAAAATGCAACGAATCATCCTGAAGAAAAATAGCGGTTTAGTAGGAGGAACACCATTTGTCAGAATTAAACCCATTTTTATTATGATTTAGAATTATATTATTACCGGAGAGAGGGGGATGCGTTAAAACCATTTGAACCTGTATTCGGTTTCTGATATCAATTAACAAAGGATGGTGGGTGGGGACTGGTAACATAAAACATAGTATTTGTGCATTAGTAACTATTCGACAAGAACATGATAACAGTATGACGAGAATTATAAATACCTTAAGCGTTATACCAAGCAATGAACAAAATGGAGAACTTGTTGACGTCGTTGACGATGCGAATAGTTTCTTCTTTGAAATTGTTGAAATGAAGAGACAAAAGGTAAGTGGAATGTTGTTCGGAATACTGCATTTCACTCTTGTCGAAATCCTTGTTGATACCAGTCGGTGTGACAGTGCAAGTACACTTGATGACTTTAAGTTGAGCACTGCCAGTCGACGGATTCTTCTGGACGCATCCGAAGAAGAGTTTCAGTTGAATATTCGAAGCGAACGGGTCGAAAACAAGATGAATAGCGAAAATACCGAGCATTGCGAAACGATACAGCTATTTGGCAGGGAAATGAATATGGAGAGAGGGACAGAGAGGGGCGGTCGCCTAAGAAATATTTCTAGTTGGGAGGAACGAGAGAAGCAAAAAACGCTTATCACTGAATAGTGTGGGTCTGTGGCGAATTTCACCAAAAAGTGATTAAACAAACAAAAGCGCCTCCTTGTACGACGTCGACCCGTTCAGTGCCATTGTTTTCGTGTCTTGCCGTTTTGAAACAAACTACATATTTACTTTAAAAGGGTTTGCTGGGAAAAATCAGAAAAAATTCAGGCACAGTGTAGGGAAATCGATCACGAGAAGAAGAATCGGGGAATAAACAAAGCAATAGAGAAATCGATCTGTGGAGAAGCATCTGAAATGATTCAGAATGACACATTGTATAACCAAAGGTTATATCCATTAAATAGAATCTAAAGATTCTGAATACATCACTCAAGTATGTACAGTACTCACCAGAGCTGTGCGGAATTCCTTCCTTCCGGCTTTCTTCTTCCGACTTTCTTTTTCAAAAATTTTACTTCCGCACAGCTTTGGCACTCATCAAATCACAAACTTTGAGGATGTGGCATAGATCATCTCAACTTTCTTAAAGTTTCACTATTTTGTGCTGAAACAAGTTCGTTCTGGTCAAAAAATTGAAAAATTTCATTCATAGACAATGTGTACAAAAACGGAAATGTGAAATCGAACAAGAAGAAGCACCGGAGATTAGAAATTAGACTGAGCAATCTCATGACTCTACCAAGAAGCACTGAAATAGATCCAACAGTGTCTGGTATGATGGCGAAGAGTGCCACCGTGGAACTCGTTGAAGATGAGACCCACTACATAACGAGCGAAAGACTCAGAATAAGTCATTCTGTTGGTGGAGATGTTGTGAAAGACGTCGCCAAAGAATACTGTACATGTCCACTTGAGAATATGGAGGTTCACTCGATCGGATGCAAGAATCTCCTGGATTTCAGCATAGAGAAGTCGAAACTGAATAACAGGGAATATTGGGTCAATAACGATATGGATGATGAGAACACCTGGCATTTTTTGGAATAGTTCAACCGAACTGACTGAGGAAATAATGACTGGAAACTGATAAGGGAAACATTGACATCATGTATTTCGAGAGTGAGCATTGTGGTAATACGAAAAGTTATGAAATTAACTTTTTGTTGATAAACTATGAAGTAACTGGTGCCTCCAGGTCTAGACTAGAAATATTGTGGATTCAAAAAGTTCATAATTTGAATGTTATTGTAACTCTAGTATTTCCTGGAGACAGAGTCTGATAAGCCTCTTCAATGAGAACTGTACAAGTTTCAGACTTGGGTTTGCGACAGTTTGAGACTTGTAGTTCAAAAATCACTTTCTTTTGACCGGAAATGGGTCGATTTGAGGGAGAAATCAATTTGACGATATATAACTTGCTAGGGAGTGTCCCTACAAAAAAGTTGTCAACTACAAAAATGAAGTTCTAGCCTTAGTCTGTTTGATCGCATAAAAAGTTATTTTGAGGGACAGTTAGTTTTACTATGACACACTCTCAAAGATGGGCATTTTCAACTGAAAAAGGCAATTCACTTTTGAGCGATACTGTAGCTTGAACGAAGATCTGAACTCATGAAAATCCACAATTTTCATTTTTGAAGGACTCGAGTAACGTCTTCTAAACACTATTCATCGTGAACGAAACTGCCGTTGTTGCCTGTTCACTTTGCTTCGTTTTCCATAATCTCTGTCTTAAAATGGGAAGAAAGAATATGATGGCGACCGGATCCAAAAACGGGAACGCGGATAATGCGATAGTTCCAGTGTAGTTGAACGCTCTCAAAACTCTTTTGTTTATTCTTTTTCACTTTCACAAAATCCTCTCTCACCTTCCCATATTATAATTGAAAACTGGAGAGAACCATGCGACAAGAGATGGCATGAAACTGATACAAATTGGAATAATCGTTTGAACAGTAAGAGCAATTAATAGTTTTCTTTGCAATACTGCCGTTTCTTGACTCATCATTGTATGGGATCGAGAATCGTTGAGTTTTCTTATTATCTTCCACCCAAAAAAGACATAAGTTGAGATCGAAGCAGTCGACATAAAGACAAGCATCAGAACTCCAATCCAACTCCGGAATTCGTCTTCTTCACTTCCTTCCTTAACCAAGCATATTAAATTTAGATTTCAGACACCGTTGCTCACACTATAGATAGCTGAAAGCATGTTGAAGTCATCTGGATCTGCTCCATACTCCTCTCGAAAAGCGCTTCTTATGTAACTCTTCACCGTTTCCGGAGCATATAACCAACTTTCACAAACCCACCCAAAGAACAGAACATAAGCAGCACATAATCCGAAAGATCCACTCATGAAAAAACGGAATCGAGTGCTGGTGTACTTTGATCTGAGGATCACCAGATATCTGAATACGAAATGACTGATAAGAATAGCATAGCTAGAAGCCAGCATAGAGCACCGAACGGTTAATACAAAATGATTGAAACTTGATGCTTTTTCAAAGAGACCATCCGTTAGAAACAGATAAAAACAGTAGCGGTATCCATTTATTCCCTGAAAATGAAGTTTTGCATTGCCACTTTTTAACTTTTTCAGATACAATCGGCACCGCTATTTCCAGAGTCGAGTATATCACATTAAAGCTGGCAAAATAAAGCAGAAGAAAGCGATAGTTTCCGAGACAAATAGATTTACCACTGAACACCAGATACACAAACACCGGGTTCACTATAAACGCCAAAAATCCTAATAACTTTGGAATGTAATGGTGAATCCAGCCAATGTACATTCTGTCAAGGGAAATGGCTATAAAATGTGCTATCAGGTTGTCCACATCCAAGTATAAACCGAAAATGTACAAAATTCTCAAGTGGGTTAAAGTTATTAGAAACTTTCACTGTATAGTCTGTTTTTGCGGAATAAATCTCAAGGGATTCGTTTTGACGTACTCGGTCTATGTGTTCAATGCATTGTGTTTTGGGCAAATCGCTAAAAAAAATTCCTAGAATAAGGTTGCACCATACTTGCAAACCAGGCCGAAACGGGCCGACAAGGGCCGGCTCGTAACTATCGTAAAACTTAATTTTATGAGCTGAAAAGTATACCAAATGTAGATCTCTTCAAGTTCTATGTCTGTGGCCCACTACAGACCAAATGGCTATTCGGGTATGTGTCGCGGGCCGGACTAAAACGGATTTTTTTTTCCATTTTCACGGTTTTTGACACTTTTTCCCGGCCCGCGACATACTAACGATTAGGCATCCGGTCCGTAGTAGGCCACAGACATAGAACTCTCCAAGATCTACATTTTTATATATTTTTCAGCTCATAAAATTAAGATTGACGCGAGTTACGAGCCGGCCCGGTTTGCAAGTATGGGTTGCACACAGTTAGAAAAATGGAACACGAACTCTTCCAAACATTTTCATTTTACAAAAAAATTCAATTAATTTTCCATCTATATGTCTCTTCTTTGACAGTTGATTAGCTGCTTCTAACGGAGCAAATAAGCCGCCGGTCCGTTTCCTTCCCAATCGTACGGAGCCGCTTCATTGGAGCCACAAGCACCGTATGCCGAACGCATCATTCCATAAATCGCTTGGTAGTTTGGTGCATCGTAATACTTCATCTGATCAACCATTCTCATGATATCTTGGAATTGTTGAGGACACGGAGGCGGGAACAGTTGTCCCAAGTTGTTGCGAATATTCTGCTTGGCCGCTCCAACTTGCGCCATATCGGCGATATGTTGCCATGGGAGAGTTCCGTAGGAAAGTTCGACTTGCATATACATCCAAGTCTCCAAGTCATCCTTACGGCACAGCTCTCTTTGGAGATGACAACTGATTGGAGCATATTTGACAGTTCCACGGAATCCAGCAGCTTGGCGCGGCTTACGAATGGTTCCCTGGAAATTTATATATATTTTTGTCAATTCAGATTCCCCGAACTTACATCGTTTCCGGTATACTTTCTGCACATTCCAAAATCCAAAATGTACACCTTGCGGATCTCATTCAATTCGGGACGTCCAATAGTGTAGTTACCCGGTTTGACATCACGATGGAGGTATCCGATGTTATGAAGATCCTCCAACGCCTCCAACGATTGAATTCCGATTCCAATGGAGCATCCCATCGTCATATGACCTCCAGGGCCAGCCTTATTCAAATCAGCCAATGATTTTCCGACAAGTGTCATGACGACATAATTGAAGTTTCCAAACTTTCCCTTGTCCTCAATCTTACAGAAATGTCGATTTCCACGCTTCGAAAGCTCATTGAGCACAGAAACTTCCAACTTTAGCACTTGAATTTGTTCATTGCACCCTTCAACTTTCATCGCGTACTTTCCAGTAGCATCGAAGACACGGTACACCGCTCCGAATCCTCCTTCTCCCAACTTCTTCTCGATTGACCATCTTTCTACCTGCAATTCTTATCTTTTGGTTCTAATACGAATATACAAATATGTACCTGTTGTCCGGGGTTCAGCTGAATTAACTCGGCGGCCATCAGAAGTTGCTTGTTTTTTCAATAAAAGTCTTGGGGGGAGACAGTGTTTCTATTGAATTGTGATTTCGATTGAAATCGATCGATATATATATGGGCGGAGTTTAGATTTAGAGCAAAGATACAACTTCTTGTCAGTGGATTATCACGCGGGAAGCCTTATTCCAGTTTCAACTTTTAAAAGAAAGCACGAGTTCACGTCAGAATTTCGACAGAATCTTACAAATGTACCTGTGAGTGTTGCTTGGACGTGAAAATTTCTCATCCGGAATTTGGGCGTAGATTTTTTAAAGATTATAAAATTCGTAAAAAGCAGTGGAAAATTAGTTTTTGGCTGAAGAAAAGCCTACTGTACCGCTCAAAAGGTTTTCAACTTTGGCCGTTTTCAGTGAAAAATGACCAACTTTGACAGTGTATTTCGGCGTCACCTGATTGTCCCATAATTCTTATTTTGTATGGGTTGGTCAGAGCCAAAATAGCACATCATTTTTGTAGTAGACCATATTTTTGAAGAGACACTATCTTGAAAGTTACAGGTCGTCAAAGTGAAAAGCTCCAGATTTCGGTAATATGTACTGAAATTAGTCGATTTCAGAGAGAAAAGGCTTTGACAACCTGTGACTTGCTAGAGAGTGCTTGTACAAAAAATGATCAATTACAAAAAAATGTGTTATTTGGGCTCTGTTCAGCTCATACAAAATAAAATTTGTCGGACAATCAGATGACCCCGAAATACACTGCCAAAGTTGGTCATTTTCCACAAAAATCAGAAAAAGGTGATAGATAACCTTTTGAGCGGTACTGTATGTTCTGTCCTTTTAGATAATTTCTTCATGTGTTTCTGCGATACGTATTCTTACTAAATTCCACAGTCGATACGTATTCTTACTAAATTCCACAGTTATAGAATGACGGAAGTCGGAAGTCGGAACTCCATGCAACTCTAATATCTCTTAGCTTCACCACGCAAAAAAATTACAGTTGCTCTCACATAACAAGACTGGAACAACAGGAAGAGCTCAATCGTATAATATATTAATTTCCGGTGTGATAGCAATCTCTTTGTATTCCACTGCCACACACGTCAGTTATTCTAAATGTCGTCCCCTGAAAACTATCTTCCATGGATTACAGTAACCCATTTGATACCCAAAATTGGATTTTTCGCTTCCGTAATTCTTGGATTCATTCTACTCACGTTGAACTTTTGTGGAGCGCAACGACATTTTGGCTCGTATAAATATATCATCAGTATTTTCACTATATTCGGCATGATTTTCGCAACGAACGAGATAATTGTTTATCCTGTAAGCGTTTTGTTTAGTAAGTCTAAACCTAGTTGTTCTCTCTTTTTTCAGAATATTCACAGCTATAATTCCGGCTTTCTATACTTTAGTTTCGACGAATCATTTGGAATGAGTGGTGTAAAGACCAAAAATATTCCATTAGGTTTCAGATTATTCCAACAAAAAATATAATTTAAAATATCCTCTTTCAGCCAGTTACACATTCATGTTTGCAGTAACTCTGTCCCTATTACCCATTCAATTTATCTATAGATATTGGGCGGTTTTTAAGTGAATCATCAATTTTAGCCCCACCCTTTCAGAATTCAAAAACTAAATTTCAGCGTTCAAAAACTAAAATTTTTCCACGGATATTACTGGTTGATTTGGCCAATGTTTTGCTCATATTTCGGTCTACAGTACTCTCTAGGAGTCTATTTTCTAATGGACATGGATGAAATTTCTATAGAATATTTTCGAGAATAATTTCTTCTTCGTTATGAAGTGAATATAACTGAGATTCCAGCCAAAGCAGTTTTGGCTTATAACCCGTCGGATGGATCAGTTAGATGGTGGAATGTAATGAGTGTATTGAACATTTATCTCATAGTGAATACTTTGTATGGTATCATGATATATTGTGGATGGAATATGCACAAAGGAATGGAAGAAAAAAGTTCGCAACTTCTCGGAGATTTTGAAAAATCAGCACAAACAATTTTACAAGGCTCTAGTGCTTCAGGTTTGAAAGATTCTTGTGTATTTCCATGTAATTTATTTTTCAGATTGTCGCCCCCACCGTAATTCTATTCATTCCCATCACTTGCATTATAATGTTACCATTTTTCAATCTCAAAATAAGTCTTCCATCTGGCGTGATTGGATGTTCATTCACCTTGTTTCCAGCTATGGATTCACTTATTGTAATGTATGTTGTCTCAGAATACAGAAAAACTGCGTGGAGAGTTTATCAAAATTTTTCTGTTTATTTGAATTCATGTAATGCGCCGAGAAGCATGGCAACTGGAACTAGCACGAGTGAGTTATTGTTTCTATTGAAACTCAAATGCAGGACCAGTCAAAAGGTTATGGACTTTGGCTGTTTTTAGTTGAAATTGTCCAACTTTGAGAGGGTGAAATGGTAATTCTGATTCTCGCACCCAGTAAGTTTTTAATAAATCCTACAGATCAAAAGTAGAGCTCCATTTTAGTTGTTTGCAACTTTTTTGTACGAGCACTTCCTAGTAAGTTACATATGTATTAACAAAGTAATTTTTCCCTCAAATCAATCAATTTCAGTACAAAAAAGTTTGATTTTTGAGCTGTCGTCTTAAAATAATCATAACTCTTTAGTAACTTTACAATAACCCTATTCTATGCGGCCTAATTGAGAACACAATACAAGACGAATCTAGACTTCCAGATATTTCGAGTCTAAAAATCGCTTTTCAGAAATTTTTCACTGAAAAATACCACTTTTTCTCTAAATGTTTTATTTAATTGTTTTATCCTCATCTCTTGATTTTTCACCGAAAAGAAGATATGCTGTATTAGCCAGAAAGTTTCGAACTTCGAACCAATCTGTTGATCTCCTTCACCGCGTAGAGGTTCAGCATAGTGAGAAGGAGGAATTTCGAAGAATTGAGATGGGTTTTCGGAAAAAAAGTTTTTTTCTTGGTTTTATCTGATTTTGCCTATAAAATAGTCGATGAAATTATTTTTTGCGAAAAAAATCAGGAAAAAAAACATTTGCATTATTGCGCGCGCGATTTCAGTAAGCGCGCTCTACCGAAACTAAAAATAGGTGTATTTCAGTAGAGCGCAAATGTCCAATTCTGATGGAAACGGTGGACTAAATTTCCACCGCTAGCAAAACCTAGGCCACCAAACTAAACTGAAAACATTATTTAAAAAAAATTTTGAATGGATGGAATCTGGGGTGCTTTCGGCGCGTTTCAAGTCATTGTTTCAATGGAATTCAGTCAGATTACTCGCAAAACGGGAAACGGAAGACAGCTGGTGCACCGTCGACGCGTTGGAAACTCAATCTGGCGAGAAATAAGTCTGCCGCGCTCTCGGCGCTTTCGCATCGAAGAATCGAGACTTCTAGAGCGCTGTCTGAATCCGATTGAAGGGTTACTGTGACAGCACAGAATCTGCGATGTACGGGTAGAATTTTCGAAAAATGAGCTGGCACGTTGTCGGTGCGTTTCAAGGCCTAACGTTCCATCGCTAGAAAAGCCTAGTCCGCCAACTGAATAAAATCTTCCGCTCGAATTGTTAGAAATTCGAAACCCATAAAGAATCGGGAAAAAAAAAGAATATTTGAAACGAAAAATAACCGAAATTTTCGAAAATTTATGACGAAATTACTGTTTCGATACGAAATTTTGAAATAAATGTATTTCTTGACAGATTTTCAATGAATTTTAAAAAGTAAATTTTCGTGCAAAAATCCATTGAAAATCTGCTAAAAAAACTTTTCCGAAAAGTTTTTGAAAAACATTTTTCACCGAAAATTTCGAGAAAACTGACTTCTGAAGATCAGAGAAGATAATAGAAAATTGCACCAAAAATATAATTTATGCATAAGGACGGGCGTACAATCGCAATATGAAATACAAATAAAGGGAACTTGGAAGGAAACAAAAAAGCATAAAAGATATGAAAAGAAAATAAATCAGAAAAGAGATCCAGTGGCCAGTGGAGAGAAGAAAGTGAAGTCGATAATTGGGTGGCTAATGATTTGCAATCTCCACGGTATTCTGCAAAATGTATTTGTTTATAGGACTCGAAACTTCAAAAAATTGAGATTTTTCTCGAGCCTGGGAGCTTTTCAATCAGTTTTTAAAAGTTTTTTTTCGGAATTGTAAAGTTACTAGGACGTTATAAGAAATACATGCTGTTCTCTCCTTCGGACTGTATTTCTGGGACCGAGAGAGATCGATAAATAGTGTTTGCAATTGTCCGATTTCTCCGATTCTCCGAAAAAAAGTCGGAGAATTTCGGAGAATTGGAGAATTGACTACACTCCAAACTCTGTTTTTGTTGTATTTTTACTGGTAAAAGCTTTTAATAATGAATAAACACGTTTTAAAAAGGTGAATTCCGAAAATCTCAACAAAGGCCCGTTTTAGAAACATTTTTGGGAACATTTTTGGATTCTCCGATTCTCCGAGAAAAAAAAGTCGGAGAAAATTTAGGATATCCGATTCTCCGACTTTTTTTGTCGGATAAAATTTCGATTCTCCGACCAAGCCTGTTACTGACCTATTGTGCATTTCTTTAAAAATTTCCAAGCGCTACCACGCATACAGGCTCTAGGCCCACGATCACTGTGGGCATGCTTGAGTCTTACAGAGAAATGTGTTATATGTTTTAAACTACTTTTACGGTTCTGCTGTTTTTTTTTCAAACAAAAAATTGAAATAAAATTTTCTTACTTCACTGACCACACCCGCACGATCAGCCTGTTTTGACGTCGACGGAAGTTCTGAATCAAAATCGACGACTGGCGGCGACACGGTCTCGGATGGCGGCGACTCGGTCTGGAAACGAACATTATTTTTTGAAACCGAAGAATTTTCGAAAAAGTGATTTGTCAAAATCAAAACATTTTTGATATACAAAAGATCATAACAGTAATTTTCATACTTGTCAAATGACGTGCCGGGCCGGGCCTGAAAAGCTTCGGCCCGGGCCCGGCCCGTCAGGCCCGTCTTTTCAGGGGTATGGGATTTTTGAGAAAATTTTTCAAATTTTTTTCAATTTTCAATTTTTCATTCGAAAAAATTTCCAAATTTACTCGTTTTTTCATTCTTTTTTCATGATTTTTTAGTAAATTTTACAAAATTGACTGAATTTTTTAGCGAGACGCCTCCGCCGATAATCAAATTAAAGGTGTACAAAGGTCAACCCTGATTTTTTCAAAGAATAATGTATGAGTGTCAATGAGTGGATTTTCACACCGAAAAAGTTATTCGATTCGGTCCAAACCTCGTTGAGAATGAGCGACTTTGGGCATTTCTGTGAACGTGGAAGGACACAAAAAAGAGCAAAAGTAGTCACAAAATTTGAAAAAAATTCTTACGATATGAAAATCAACTCATTAACACTCATGCATTATTCTATGAAAAAAATCAGAGTAGACCTTAGTACACTTTTAATCAAATTTGAAAAAAAATCGAAAAAAATTTGAAAAAATTTGAAAAAAAAATTCCCTCCAAAAAGACGGGCCTGACGTTTTGAAAAAAAAGGCCCTTGACAAGTATGGTAATTTTTGCTACGTGTTTTTGTGACATAACGTCAATGTGATTATATAAAAACTTTTCAAATCACCTGCACCTCTTCCTTCGTATTCTTCTGAGCTTTTGCTTCAAAGTGTGGCTCAACCAAATCACATACAGCTTCCATCTTGGCGGCATGTTCGGACGCTTCCGCTTCAACTTGTTTGATATCATTCAACAGTTTTTTATACTTTTTGTCGAGTTGCTTGAGCTCCTGAAACAATCGGACTGAATTTCAATATATATTTTCGGCGCCATTTTCGTGAATTTTCGAAATTAACAACTTCTTTTTCCACCGATTTTGAACTAATTTGAGTCTTTCAGAAATTTACATGTAAACTAACCTTCTTTCTTGCTGTAATCCATTTTTGAGTGTCGAATTCTCGCGCATCAATTCTCCTTTGGATCGAAGCCATCTCAAGTTCGTGTTTTTCAGCCTTTTGGCACAATTTATCCGCTTTGTCGTCGATTTTCCATGAGTCGATCAGCATCTTCTCACATTTTTCGAGAACGCTCATTTTCGTTCTGAAATACATTTTTTGAATCTCTTTTTTCAGAAGTTCTATGGAATTTTAAAGTCTCGAAAAAAGTCTCAGCTCTGAAAATTTTGAATCTCAAGGATACTGTAGCCACGCCCTTTTCGGAATTTCACAAATAAAAACTCAATTTTTACTGGCAAAAAACTGAAAATCACAGAATTTAGCTTTCCGCCTCGAATTTTTGAGAGTTTTATCTCAAAAAAAAAAAACGAAAATATTGACTTGTCTCGAAAATCGGGATAGATTCGATAAATTCCAAATTTCCAACTCTTTTCTTCAAAAAAATAATATTTTGCTAATAAAAACGTTGAGATTTGAAAAGGGGAGGAGTTACAGTACTCCAGTGATCAAAAGTACAGAAGTTCAGCAAATTTTAGCTTGAAAATGAGGATTTATTTGTGAAAATATGAAAAAGACTTTTTCGAATTTTTTTGAGATTTTCAGAGATTGGGGACTGGGAATAGCAGGAGAGGAATAGGAAATAATTGAAAAGTGAATAAATAAAGATAACGAGACTGGAAACGAACCAGAGAAATTGGCAAATGAAAACAGAACACGTGGACATAAATTAAAATACAAATTTATTCAATATTTTCGAGACAAAAAATTTTAAAAAGTTCCCCAGGCGGGTCCTAGACACTACTTGTGTCGATTTACAAGCGTAAATCAATACTTGTGTCTGGATCCAACGGAGGTACTGTAGAGGACGAAGGTGATGATGTCTGTGGTGACGGTGGCGCGTGGAGGAATCTGAAATAAAAAAGTTAAATTAAGGAAAAAGCAAACGCGCTCAACCCTTCGAAAAAACGCTAATTTTCTCTGTGCTTCTCGATTTTACATGATATTTCAAGAGGCGTTAGATAGAGCGCGCTTTCCTCACATTTCGGCACAGAGAAACATAGTTTTATTGAGTTTTCTGGTTCGAAATGAACAAATTTAACATCGAAATCGAAAAAAGTGGAAATTTGGAAAAATTTTCCTTCTGAAAATGCGGAACCTCTTCGAGGGGCTGAACAGCATCAATTCAAAAAAATGAAAAAGGAACTTTTTGGTTTATCAGTGGAGCACACTTGCAACACCTTAGTCACTGTGATAGCAGTTCTTTTTGGTTGAAAGTATGAGATTTTCATCAATTTTTGTGAATTTCACTTGAAAAAATCAAATTTTTCCCAATTTCTTGTCAATTTTTTGTTTTTTTCCCAAATTTTCCCTTCTCACTTTTCAAAAATGATGCTGTCTTAGCCGGAGCACTTCCCGGAGGAAGTGCTCGCGTTGATCCCCTTCACCACGAAGAGGTTCAGCATCTCGAAGGGGGAATTTCGAGAGTAAGTGAGAGGGATTGGGATTTTTGGACTTTGATGGTTGCAGACGCGCCCAACCAAACATGAAGAGACAGAGACAACAAAAATACGTTATTTCGGTAGAGCGCGCTTGCAACAAGTGGATTTTCTAGGTGATTTAATGAAATTTTATTGCTTTTTAAGCATTTGTTCTAAAGTTTACTATCTAAAGCTTCCAACTCACGGCCTCCAGCGGAGGCCCTCTCAAAGTACTGTGCTGAGTGCATTGAGAGGGCCTACTCATATATCAAAATTTACGCTGATTAGCCGGAATAGTGTCGACATGCCGACGTCCTCTTCTGTCAACAAAGAAGTATACTTGTCAACCGGGCCGAATTCAAAATGAATATTATGAGCTGAAAAATATACCAAAATGTAGATCTCGACGAGTTCTATGTCCGTAATCTACAACGGGCCGGATGTCTAGTCGTTAATATGCCGCGGGCTGGGCTAGAATGGCTTTTTTGGCCGGGTCGAGTCGATGACTAGAAAATGAATCGCGACTCGACGATAAACAAAAAGTCATGATTATCGCCTCAAAATTATCGATGACTATCGACGATCATGATCACTGGTGATTATCGATAATTTTTCGACCGGCGATTATCGATAGTCGGTCGACGATTATCGACGATAATGAGCAAAAATAAAAGACTCCGGAAACGGTTTTAAATGGCTCAAACTGGTCAAAAATGGTGTTTTGATAGATTTCTGAAGCTACTCTATCAATTTACACCAAGAAAAACAATTTTAAACAAAATTATTTTTTTCATTATTTTTTTGAAAAATTTGAAAAAAAATTTTCTTTCATTTTTAAATTTTTTTGATGGAATCAATAGAGAACTCTTACAAGACTATCAAAACACCATTTTTGACCAGTTTGAGCCATTTAAAACCATACTTGTCAAGGGCCGGGCCGGGCCGGGCTTTTTTCAAAACGTCAGGCCCGGCCCGGCCCGGCCCGGCCCGGCCCGTCAGGCCCGTCTTTTTGGAGGGAATTTTTTTTTCAATTTTTTTTCAATTTTTTTTTTCAAATTTGATTAAGGTGTACTGAGATGAACTCAGACTTTTCTCATAGAATAATATGAGTGTCTTTTTGTCAATTTTTCCGCAAAAAAAATTGAAAATTGAAAATTTTTCTCAAAAATCCCATATTCCTGACAAGACGGGCCTGACGGGCCGGCCCGGGCCTAAGCTTTTCAGGCCCGGCCCGGCCCGGCCCGGCGGGCCGGGCCGGGCCGGGCTTTTTACGGGCCGGGCCGGGCCGGGCCGGGGGGCCGGCCCGTCATTTGACAAGTATGTTTAAAACCGTTTCCGGAGTCTTTTATTTTTGCTCATTATCGTCGATAATCGTCGATAATCGTCGACCGACTATCGATAATCGCCGGTCGATAAATTATCGATAATCATGAGTGATCATGATCATCGATAGTCATCGATAATTTAGAGATGATAATCATGACTTTTTGATTATCGTCGAGTCTCGACTCATTTTTTGGTCATCGACTAAACTAAAGTTTGATCAAATCGACATGATTTTCCCGATTACCGTCGACTCTATCGATGATCATAGCGATCGACACGTTACTCTAGTCGTCACTTATTTCACTCCCCGCCCACCACTGAAGATGAAGGACAATCTCCGAAATGGGCATGGACATGAGAGAATTTCTTTCGAATCGTCAACAATTTAACGGAATGCTCGCCGAATCAGACTGTTTCTCTGAAGAATTTCCGAAGAAAACAGCAGTTCTATTTTCCGACTTGTGAGCTCAAAACCGAAATCAAGAAAAATCTTGGCCCGTCCCGGCCCGTTCGGACCGTTTTGAAACATTTTTTTTTGAAAACATTTTGAGTTTTTGAATTTTTTTTGGAAATTTTTTGAAAAAAGTATTACTTTCGAATAAAAATTAAATTGAATCAAAATGTGAATATGCATGATAATTTGAGCATTTTTACTCTATTTTTGCGAAAAATTTCGAAAAAAATTTGGTAAAAAATATATTTTGACGATTTTGAATTCTAGGCCAATTTCAGCCGGTTTTAAGATAACTGGAGCTATTTAAACTAATTTTTGCAGACTTGTCACGGGCCGGGCCGAAATCAAAAAAAAATATTCTCGGCCCGTTTTGAAACATTTTTTGAAAAAATGTTGGTTTTTTTTTTGAAACAAGTAAAGTTTTCGACTAAAAACTTGTTAAGTTTTAAACTTGATATTATCGGAATTCAAAGTTTTGTTTAAAAAAACCACTTTTTCGTCAAATTTGATCAATTTTTCTTGAAGTTTGTCATTTTTCCCTCAAACTTCCAAGTGGACATGAAATTTCAAAAAATAAAAAATGAGAAGAATTCCGTCGGCACACAAATAGTGATGGACGAAATTGTAGCGATGCTCTTGGAGACGACTTTCGAGTGGCTCGTCTTCCAATTACTTTTTTTATCGATTTGTAGATCATCATTTCGTTTAGTTTCCGACTATTTGATTGCTCCGATTACCGAGAGAGAGAGGCAAGCTGGAAAAATAGGAAAAGATGGGGGTTTTTAGATCAAAAAGTGATAAAAATGAGAATTTTAAGGAAAAAATGATAAAAATTAGGTTGTTTTCCAAGAGAAACTTGAAAATTTTCGAAGTTTTTTGTACAAAAATCAAACTTTTTAGGGTAAATTTGAACAGAAAATCGCAAAAATGGAAAGTTTTTGGGAGAAGAAAATGATAAAAATGAGTTTTTAAGAACAATTTTGGAATTTTGAAGATATCGTTTTTAGGGAAGGGAAATTGTGATTTTCGGAGAATTTTTTGTCAAAAATTAAATTTTTCAAGAATATTTGAACGAAAGATACCAAAAATTGAAAACTTTTAGACTAAAAAAGTGATAAAAATTAGATTTTTAACCGGAAATTTGGATTTTCAAGCGAAAAATTCTGATTTTTCAAAATTTTTTGTACAAAAATCGAACTTTCTCGGGTAAATTTGGGCTAAAACTGCATTTTTGAGAGAAATAATTGGAAACGGAGAAGTGGTGGGCGCGAGTGAAGCTGAGCTTCACTCCAAAATCCACGGGGGGAGGAGAAATGTCTGCGTCTCTCGCTGTCGGCAATGGTGGGGCGCGCTCTCTTCCCCCCGCGCTGTGGCCGCTGCCGCCACGGGAAGAGTCACTAATTTCACTCCGCCCCCACCACTGAAACGGAGACCTAGAATCGGCGATTCTAGGCCACCAAGCCCAAAACTCATGACTTCAGGAGACAAGTTTTCCCGGGATTTTTTTTTGGGGAATGATACACATTTATTCGTGCAAATTCAATGTACAATATAGATAGGGGGATAGGGGACGATTAGTGCTTTCCGGTAGTGTTGTTGGTGTTGTTCGCTGGCTTCTGGGTGACAGCGTGTCCAGCGGAGACATGGATTGGGATAGCGCGGACAGAGGAGTTGGAGCCAGTCTTTGGAACGTCGATGGTCATCTGTCCATCCTTGTTGATAGCAGTGTGGATGTGAGCCAAGTCAACGTTCTTTGGGAGGTGGAACTGGCGAGTGAAAGATCTCTTGCTGAATCCGTGCTCGGTCTTGACCTCGTGATGGCCTTCGATGGTGAGAACGTTTCCCTCGACATTGACCTTCAACTCCTCTGGCTTGAAAGCAGCGACATCGAGCTTGACGGCAAACTTGTTGTCGGTGTTCTCGACTTCGTTGTGTTGCTGTGGAACGATGTTGTTGAAGTCGTTGAGCATGGTCATGCGCCCAGTATGGAATCATTGGCTCGAAGTCACGAAGAAGTCTCGTTGGGCGACCTGTATATGGACAGATAGACATAGTTGAGTAAAGTTAAATGAGAAGAAAATGAAATCGTCACAATGAATACGCAACGACACTCCGCCAAAGCCTCACGCGCCTACCGTGACCATCCCAGATTTTTAGTAGTTTACGGAGAAAATGACTATGACGATTTTCATCAAAATCTATTTGGAATAGTAAAAGTGCGATTTCAGCCGATTTTTGTTTAAAAAATTCAATTCTTACCGATTTTTACTGAAAAAATGACATTTTTCAATAGTTTTTCGAAGAATTTACCATTTCTCGAATGTCGGCCGATTTTGGACCAAAAAGTTCCAATTTTAATGAATTTTTGACAGAAGTTTACGATTTTCTTACTTTTTGCGCAGGAAAATACGGTTTTCACCGATTTTTTAGCAACAAAAGTTGTTTTTCAACTATTTTCCAACTAAAAATATCATTTTTCAAATTCTTGCTGAAAATCACTGAAAATCGATATCCTGACGTTCCGAAACCTGCTTAACTCTAAAATCATAGTCGCTACTCGCAAAAACTTTCTAAAAACCTTTCTTTTTCAATTTGAAAGTACTCAAAAATGGTTTTTTTCGAAATGTAGTTTTTGAAAAAGTAAGAAATGTAGTTTTTAGAACATTCAGAGTGAAAAAGCCGGTTTTCGAGCTGTTTTTGCAGGTGGGAACCATAAATTTCAGAATCAGGAGGTTTGAAAGTGTTAGAACACCGATTTTCTGATATTTTTTCAATTTCAAAATTTAAAAAAATTAAATTTTAGATGGAAAACTTAATTTTCAGCAAATTTTCTCTATTTTAAACCTATTTTTGACAGATATTTCTCTATTTTACACCCAAAAATCAACATTTTTTCAAAAAATTTAAGATATTGACCATCATGTTGTTCGGGGAGCATGCAATCGATGGGATTCCCAAAGTATTGTTTCGCCCCGGTGAGCAACACAAAGAATCCGAGCAAACAGACGGTGAACAGGTGCAGACGATCGTAGAATTCGTAGCTTTGAACCGTTTCGTGATGAAATCACCGATTATCGGTATTTCCCAAATCATTTCGAGTGGGGAACTGCAAAAAGTCAATAATTAGGACGAATTTTTGTGTATTTTCGACAAAAAATGGAAAAATCTCACTTTTTGACAAAAAAAATCGGTGGAATGTGAGTAGAAATTGAGCGCATGAAAATTGGCGCGCAATACCGTTCCGCAGAATTTAAAGGCGCATAGCGTGTCGGTGGGAAATGGGTCTCGCAGCGAATTGAGGTTTTTACTGTATTTTTAGGCTTTTTACGGGGGTACTCGATTTTAGAACTCGGAAAGATAGAACTGCGACAAAATAAAACTGTAACAATATAGAACTGACTAAAATAGAACTGCTTCAAAGTGGAACTGAACACAATAGAACAGTTACAAAATAGAATTCCACAAAATAGAACTGAACGAAATAGAATTGCTACAAAATAGAACTGCTACAAAATAGAACTCTACGACTGGTTTTGAAAATGCTTATTGCGCTTGTCTAATATAATTTTATACAGTTTTTTGTTGACTATTAAATAGACAAAGACTTTATCTTCATAAAATAAGTGTTTTTACTCGACTTTTCTTATCGAAAATTGGTTATAATTCTTCTAAAAAGTAGCGAATGCAAACGCGCTCCATTCGAACTAGAGTTCTATTTTGTAGCAGTTCCATTTCGTTCAGTTCCATTTCGTCGCAGTTCCATTTTGTTCAGTTCTATTTTTGTCTGTTCTATATTGTTACAGTTTTATTTTGTCGCAGTTCTATCTTTCCGAGTTCTAAAATCGAGTACCCCCCTTTTTACCTGTTTTTAAAAACTTTGAAAAGGGCATTGGTTGAAACATTGCCTAAAAATGTTTTTTACACATCCGATTGTGAGCAATAAGCTTAAAAATTTAAACACATTTATTAGCACTGCACGCTTTTTACAACTGCGCTCTACCGAAACCGAAGAAAATAGTGTGCGAAATTGAGAGGCTCAGAGAAAATGAGACATTTTTCAAGGGAATTTCAGTGGAGCGTAGTTGTAAGAACTGTGCCGAGCTAATACTGATTTCTTCAAACGTGCTTTTACAGTTCTCGATTTTCGGTCGACAGAAACAAAAAATTTCTCGATGAAAAATAGAAAAAAAAATCAAGCGAGCAAACGCTTATCAATTCTTTCGTTTTACAAAATGCTGCACAATGATTTGAAGCCACTGACTAACATAGATTTATTGAATTTATCAGAAAAGTTGAAAATTAAAAATTTTAGGGGCGTTTATATGAGAGATACTTTACCAGAAAAACCGCAAAAAATAGAAGTAGGCATAGTAAACCTTGAAATTTCAAACAACAAAGGTACTCATTGGGTCTGTTATAAAAAAGATCAACATGGTTTATACTATTTCGATTCATTTGGTTTGGACCCTCACAAAGAAATTATACATTACCTAAAAGAAAATAAACACAACGAAATAACGACTTTCACATTTCAAATACAAAACTTTGATACTCATCATTATGCGTATTACTGTCTACTTTTACTAAAACTATGTATTAGAAAAACACGATTATAAAAATTCTATACTTACTCTATTCACTCAAATTTGATTGGTCTAAAATGAATTCCATCGTCTAACAACTCCTTTTGTATATAATGGTGATAACTTAATCTTTTTCTGTTCATAAGTTTTCATTTCTTGATTCTGATATCTGAATCCTTTATTCAACCCATCTATTGTTTGTTTGTTAACAAGACATTCTAGATATTTCTCTTTAGTTAGAATATAACTGTTTTTTTTCTGTTGAACACCTTTCGAAGAGACTTTACTTTGATTATCATTTGTCCAAATACAATATGTTTTACTACACAATGCTACCATACCATTACCCACTTTCTCTATTTTAAATAAACCTGGAGTTCTCTTATCTATTCGACAATGTTCTTCTGTATCAGTTCGAGGGAACCAATTATTTTTATATTTCTCAAACTCTTCTCTCATCTCTGGTTTAATCAAATCCTCTAAACTATTGTTACTGATAGCCATATAGGCTGAATCAGTATCCATTTCAATGTATTGGAAGTCAGACCTATCGACATACTTATCTATACAGTCGTATTAAAATTTTAACATTCTCAATTTCGAATCGTCATAAACACTGCAAGCAATTTGCAGAGGCATATTCTGTTTAACCTTTCTTGACCTCTTACTCACTTCATATGCTCCATTATACTCTTCTGCATCATATTGGCACGACACGCGTCTTACAACCGCGCTCTACCGAAAATCCCTTGAGAAATTTCTCATTTTTTCTAAATCTCTCAATTTCTCACGCAATTTTCTTTGGTTTCGGTAGAGCGGGGTTGTAAGACGCGTATCGTGCTAATAATAAAAGAAATCATTCTTAGCTCTATTAAACTGCACCTCATCACAGAAAGTTACTTTTTTATGTTTGTTCTTATCCATGCCAGTTCTACCAAACGCTGAATTTCCTACAAGTTTAGCACCTTCTGAGAGAATAGCATATTTCGAGTCAATATCCCCTTTTCGCCTTTCGTCTGATACCCAATCCACACGGTCTCCTACTCGTGAAAAATTCTAAATAATTTTCCACATCATCTGACCTTTCACGCTGAGTTTTGCCCTTGGCTATTTTTGAGAAAAAAACTAGGGCAATTGTTTGACCGCTCTAGCTTCACGGAGAAGTGTCAACTTGACTGGAACTTTTTAAAACGGATAGAGGGAAAAATTCCCTACATTTTGATATGCAACAGTAATATGAACTTAGGCTTTGGAAGCCAGTGAACGAGAAACAGAAAAACTGAGAAAGTTGACCTAATTTGAGAAATTATAGTTGACTTTTGGTTGTGCATGCGCTATAATTTTGTCGAACAAGTTGTTAGTAATCCTTTAGCACTGAAAAATACTTCGTAATTAGGTCACTGACAGTATAAAATCATCATATTATCTACATAATTGATCTTCTGAATGATTTCGGTTCAAAAAATTGTTACCGTAGGCTTTATTAACAGCCTTCCATCCAATCCTGAACGAAAAATAGACTACATCTCCGAAAACGGGTCAAAACACTAACGGGGTATTATTGAAGAGTTGGGGGAGGATGAGTGTCCAGTCCATTGAGCATATTCGAAATCAGTTTATTTTGATAAACAAGTAATTGAGACACAGTGCTTCTCCGATTTCGAAAACCGAACTGTTGTTTGGAAATTAGTTCAAATTCAGATAGATGATCCACAATATGTTTCCTCACTGATTTCTCCACAACTTTGCAAATATTTGATGTGAGAGAAATCGGACGATAATTCGATGGATCAGAACGGGAACC
Organism: Caenorhabditis latens; assembly: GCA_002259235.3. Classification (NCBI taxonomy): domain Eukaryota; kingdom Metazoa; phylum Nematoda; class Chromadorea; order Rhabditida; family Rhabditidae; genus Caenorhabditis; species Caenorhabditis latens. The sequence goes on from CM056096.1 coordinate 5,147,166, forward strand.
CTTTTTGTGGAGTGGAAGAACTATGGCAGTTTTCAATAAGCTTGGTAACCTACCGACTCTATAGCTTTCTTTGAATATGATTGTTAGAGGAAGAGCAAGAGAAGTGCAGGCCATCTTGAGAAATATAGAAGGAATGTTGTCTGGAGACGTGTTATTTCTGCTTTTCAATTTAGACAGTAATAGTTCGATTTGAGCCGGAGCGAATAAAATATCAGTACATGCGGTTTTTATTGGATTAGCAATATCAAGAATATCCTGTTCGTCCATGTTGAAATATTAACTAAAACATGATCCAAATAGTTCGGATTTAGACTCATCATCAACGAAGACTTCATCACTATGATTGCATTTCATCGATGGTATATCAGTGCTCGGCTACTTTCCGCTACAGTTGTGCAGCACTAACGCAGCAGTTATTCGTAGAGTTTACTCCTGCTGCGTCAGAGGCGCGCAAGTGTTGCATGAATGCTGCACAGTTGTTGCATCAGTGCTGCCGGCGTGCTGCATGCGCTCATTACTTCTCGTTTCTAATCAGTATAGTTAATTTGTGAACAGAATAACAGAAATAACTATTAATATTTATTTTAAGAATATAAAATAAAAAAAATAAAAGCAAAAACAAAAAACTTAGAAACGTCATTGAAATTCCATGGTGACCGACGGTCGGTGAAGTTTCCAAGTTCCTAATATCTGTAGACGTCCGGTGCCTCAAGCTCATCGACTCTAGAACTGAAAAAGAATATTTCAATGAAATTCGGTTGGGAAACAACTCACATTTTTAGATAATCTCTTACTGAAAACGCTTCAAAAGTCCAAATCTTTATCGAATAGGCGAATTATGTTGATCAGCTGCTCTCTCTGACTCGTCTTTGCCGGCAGATACTCTTTTGCTTTGGAATCTTCTGCTATCGGGTCATCTGCTATTTCGTCTCTTATGCTATAGTGACTCTTCTGCTATTTTTGACTCATCTGCTATAACTCTTCTGCTATTTCCATACTCTTCTGCTATAAACGTCTCTGATGCTATTGATAGTCTCAGCTGCTATAAAATCACCTCAGCTGCTATTTTTCTTGCCGTCCTCTCACAATCAGGGGCACTAGTCCTCATTCTCAGATGAGACTTCAATGCCGAAAAGTCTGTTGACTTCTAGAAGAAGATGGACTGTAAGCGTCTCAATATAATCCAGAAACAAGTTTCTTTAAAGCTTATTTAAATTTTTCTAACAAGATACGTTTATTTTATTTCATTATTTTCATCACAAGAACTACTACAACTAGGATTAATTACTACACTACAACTAGGATTAATTTGGATAGAACAATGGGACGGGATGGTGGTTGAATGAGTGAGATTGACGGGGAATATTCTGAACGGGGATCATGATACAAAATTTATACATACATATATAAATGAACTATTGAGAAAAGATGGAAACATGCTATCCAAATTCGATGAAAAATCCAGGAAATTTGACGAGTATTTCGTTAAAGCAGGTCATCCGACAGGTGGAAGTTTCATAGGAGAGTTGATAATCTTTTTCCCCGATGAAAAACGTTCCAAACGGGCAGAAAGATGTTGGACACGACTTCTTATTTTTACTCTGAAAAAATGATAAATTCTGCACTCCAACGGCTCAAAATGTCACAATAGAAACGAAAATGAAGGTAGCTGAGGAAACGATAGCAACAGAGAAGATAGCAGAGGAGGGGATAGCAACAGAGAAAATAGCAGAAGCAACAGAAAAAGCTAGTAGGAATATGTCGTAAACTAGCTGAAAATACTGCGAAAATAGGTTTAAAAAAAAACAGCGAAATCGTTGGCTGAGTATCATACTTTAATGCATTATGCCGGCCTTTCTTTCACGATAATTGCAATTTTTGAAAGTTTTCACCAGTTTTTGATGTTTTTTTCATCTTTTTTTCACGGTTTTTGGTAGTTTTTCTGATATTTTGAGTGTATTTTCTGCTTTTAGTGAAATTTTTCACTAATGGATTTCTCCAATGATGTCGACTATTCCCATGGAAGATCTATGGATCAATACATGGCGGAATTAACTCCACCACCAAATCAGGACGATCCGAACACCGAAATGTTCGACGTTTCAGTTGAAGAAGCGGGAACTTCTACAAACCGGAGAACAGGAAGCTCGACTGTGAGTTTATAAATTTAGAAAACAATTGAAATTATTTCTTTATTTCAGCCGGTTAAGCATTCCACTCCTGCAATACAAGATCTGTCAATGGATGCCTCCCCAATACACCCAACAACACCTTCATATAGACCAGAAACACCTGTGACAGTTCGACTTTGTCCTAATATAGAAAAAGCTAACATCATCGGAAATACTGGACGGAAATTCATGTCTTCTGAAAGGCAATTCATGACGCCGATGGGAATGCCGCCGAGAAGAAATTTCTCCACAAATTTCTCTCGTCCGGTACTCAACATTTTACCCGAACCCCTCCCTCCCAGAATTTTTTATCAAGGCAAATGCCCAAGTCCCCGTAATGAGTTGCAAACTCATATCCCCCTCTACTTGTTCTTTTAAAACGCTACAATAATAAAGAGCGGGAAAATAAGTCTGAAATCAGTGTCCGGGACGGGGTTGGAATGGAATCGGTCCGGGAAGGGGTGTGATAGATTGGTTCCCATAGGGCAAAATAGCAGAGGAGGGGATAGCAACAGAGAAAATAGCAGAAGAGGCGGTAGCAACAGAGAAAATAGCAGAAGCAACAGAAAAAGCTAGTAGGAATATGTCGAAAACTAGCTGAAAATACTGTGAAAATAGGTTTAAGCATCTACAAGTGACGGACTTATCACCTTATTGAGCAGAGAGGGAAGAAAAACAGCGAAACTGCAAATTCGAAAACAGCCAAAGTTCCTACCGGGAAGCGATTTTTTGGGAAAAACCTATGTATGAATGATGATCGTTGCAATAAATTAGTGAAAAATTTCACTAAAAGCAGAAAATACACTCAAAATATCAGAAAAACTACCAAAAACCGTGAAAAAAAGATGAAAAAAACATCGAAAACTGGTGAAAACTTTCAAAAATTGCAATTATCGTGAAAGAAAGGCCGGCATAATGCATTAAAGTATGATACTCAGCCAACGATTTCGCTGCCAGCCAATAGCGCGGCGGGGGACGAGCTACCACGAAGGCCGCGGCCTCCACCGCAGCTAGTCCCCCGGCATCAATATTTCACAACTCACGCCTAAAATTTCGCAATTTATTTTTTTTTCTGGTTTTTTTTTGTAAAATTATTCCATTTTTATGTAATTTTCTGCTTTTAGTGAAATTTTTCACTAATTTATTGCAACGATCATCATTCATACATAGGTTTTTCCCAAAAAATCGCTTCCCGGTAGGAACTTTAGCTGTTTTCGAATTTGCAGTTTTGCTGTTTTTCTTCCCTCTCTGCTCAATAAGGTGATAAGTCCGTCACTTGTAGATGCCTAAACCTATTTTCGCAGTATTTTCAGCTAGTTTACGACATATTCCTACTAGCTTTTTCTGTTGCTTCTGCTATTTTCTCTGTTGCTATCCCCTCCTCTGCTATCTTCTCTGTTGCTATCGTTTCCTCAGCTACCTTCATTTTCGTTTCTATTGTGACATTTTGAGCCGTTGGAGTGCAGAATTTATCATTTTTTCAGAGTAAAAATAAGAAGTCGTGTCCAACATCTTTCTGCCCGTTTGGAACGTTTTTCATCGGGGAAAAAGATTATCAACTCTCCTATGAAACTTCCACCTGTCGGATGACCTGCTTTAACGAAATACTCGTCAAATTTCCTGGATTTTTCATCGCATTTGGATAGCATGTTTCCATCTTTTCTCAGTAGTTCATTTATATATGTATGTATAAATTTTGTATCATGATCCCCGTTCAGAATATTCCCCGTCAATCTCACTCATTCAACCACCATCCCGTCCCATTGTTCTATCCAAATTAATCCTAGTTGTAGTGTAGTAATTAATCCTAGTTGTAGTAGTTCTTGTGATGAAAATAATGAAATAAAATAAACGTATCTTGTTAGAAAAATTTAAATAAGCTTTAAAGAAACTTGTTTCTGGATTATATTGAGACGCTTACAGTCCATCTTCTTCTAGAAGTCAACAGACTTTTCGGCATTGAAGTCCCATCTGAGAATGAGGACTAGTGCCCCTGATTGTGAGAGGACGGGCAAGAAAAATAGCAGCTGAGGTGATTTTATAGCAGCTGAGACTATCAATAGCATCAGAGACGTTTATAGCAGAAGAGTATGGAAATAGCAGAAGAGTTATAGCAGATGAGTCAAAAATAGCAGAAGAGTCACTATAGCATAAGAGACGAAATAGCAGATGACCCGATAGCAGAAGATTCCAAAGCAAAAGAGTATCTGCCGTCTTTGCCATCCAGACACATTCTTCTTCTGAAAAATAATATTTTCAAAAAATAGAGTAAAAATAAGTCGAAAAAATGATAAAACTTGTCAAATAGACAATAAATAATCATTGGAAAAAATGGAAAAATGCAGCCAAACTCCAATTTGCATTGGAGCGAATATACAGTTGCTGCGCGACTGTTGTGAGATTGTTGCACAACTGGTGCATGCCCCAAAAACAAGGGAACCATCAGTCGCAGCGACGTGAAAGCTGTGTAACTGTTGCATATGTTCTGATTTTTCCTAACTGCTGTGGAACTGTTGCAATCTTGTCGCGTAACTGTTGCAAAAGCTGTAAATGCTGCGTAACTGTTGCAGGAAGTAGCCGAGATGTTTCCTTTGTATTCGAATTTAATAAATTGGAAAAAGTTCTTGGATCCAGAATTGAGTCTATTAGAGACTTGTTCATTTTCCGATTTGATAAGGGAATTCTTAAGTTGCGCTGCAATGTCTTTATAATACGATGAATTACCTTCCTTTCTCCAAATCAATAACTTTTTCTTCTGTAATAGTTTAGTTTTGACCGAATGACATGGCTTGTAAGGACGTATAACTTTAGAAGGTATAAACATATCAATCATATTTCGAATCAGCTTCGTTAGATCTTCAAACATTTCTTCAACGGATAAACACGAGAAACGTAAATCCCAATTAATTCTTAATAAAATACAGTTGATAGTGCTGAAATCTCCTTTAGCAAAATCTTTCACAGATCTCGAGCAAGCCTTAGAGTTGAAGTTAATATTGGTGGTGATTTCGATTTTGCAGTGATCACTGAATTTGTTTCCCACTGATACATCGCTTATTATTTCTTTGGAATTACTGAAAATTAAATCCAAGATGTTTGGAGGATCAAGTCTTGTAGGATCATGTACGAATTGAGTCAATCCATTGAACAGCGAGAAATCAAGAATACTTTGACACTGCGAGTCAGATGCCGTTAGTGAACCCCAATCTATATGTGATAGATTAAAGTCGCCAGTCAAAATTAATCGATTCTCCGTGAGTAATAGATAATTCAAAGTTGCTAGTAGATCCTTTAGACATCTGCTGTGGTTTGGATGATATAAAACAATAATTCTCAAAGTTATTCCATTGATATACACGTCACAACAAAGAACTTCGGCCGTTTTCAAAAATTCTGGAATAGTGATGATATTGTATTTGATAGGTTTACGAATAAGTATAGCAATGCCACCACCGTGCCTGTTCCTATCACGTCTAATCACCGTGAATAAATTGTTCAAAGATATAAAATTATCTGAATAACTTGAGTCCAATTTGGTCTCTGTGAGACAAAATACAGCAATATTTGACATCGGTGCCCACAAATTAAGTTGAAGTAGCTTGTTCTTGACAGAAAAACAATTCGTATATCCAATTTTTAGATGGTTAGGCTTATAACGTGTTTCGCAGTCCATCCTTGGATAGAGGCTTTCTCCCTGTTGAATTGCTTCAACACCATGTTCGCTTCCTCTTTGGATTTGAAGAAAAGGCGAACAATCGGTGGTCCTTTTGCTGATTGAGGAAGACGAAAAACCGACGGTTTGGAAGTTCCGAATGTGTTTGCTATCTGCAAAGAGAGCTCACCTTTTTCCATAGCGTCTGGGGACAAATCCACATTTTTGAGAATTACATTCGCTTTTCTAGCATCCTCAGAGTTGGCATAAGACACCGCTTTCATCATATTAATTTGTGAATCCGGTGTAGTAATAGTAGATGAGATAGATGACGCCACTGCCGATGCGAACGTTTTGACCATTGTAGATGGAATTTTTTCACTTTCTTTAGGTTTAGTAGCCAGGGATATAATAACTTTTTCAACCAGATTGGAAACTTTAGAGTTCAAAAGTGAATTTTGATTTTGGAGTTTTACAGATAGTATCAGCCAGGGATCGAAACATGATGGCAATATCATTCACAGTGAATTCTTCTTTAGATTTATAATCCTTTGACTAAAATTCGAATAGCGGGTTAGAAATTATATCATCCATTAGCATTCGCATCGAACCCAACTATTTTCTTAACGCACCACCAGTTATGTTGTTTTTGAACTTGTAAAATGCATCTTTATTTTTTTCTCCAAACAACCAGATCATTGGGTGATCTTTTTCGAATCTCAACATTGCTTTGTGTCTGTAAAACTTTTTAAACATTTTATCTGATCTAGCTTTGTTACATTTGATACAGGAAGCTACACAATTGGACTTGGTGTGAGGTAGAGCATCTCGGTAAACTCGTTCAACTTTCTGCAGCTAGTTAGAGGTTCTGGCGACTTTCTGGAGAAAAATGGCACAAACTTCTCACTATCTGCAGCTAGTTGGATTACATTGGCGTACGACCTAACTTTTGGACCATATACTCGCAACTTTCTGCAGCAACTTGCAACCTCTCCTCTCTTTTAGGGATATCGTGTGGGCGCCCCCGACTTTCTGTAGCAAATTGGAAGGTGCCCCCAACTGTCTGGATCAACTTTCAAGCGAAGCGTGTCCGTGTTGCGTGCTTCTGAGCTTTTTTTTCATGAGATTTTTCTAATTTTTTTTCCGTTTTAAACCGATTTCGTTATTTTTTTGTTGGTTTTCTGACTTTAACTTAAACGGATCTTGTTTTCAGCATGTTTTCAGCAGTTTTCAGCACTTCCACGATTTTTGACAAATCTGCTTTTTACCACCCTATAATAATAATAATAATAATTTATTTACGTCCGCAAGGGTACGTGATAGGGAAAAATGTGTACGAGTTCAATTTAGCCGTGTTCCAAATACTTGTATTCGTAGCACAAATGCAACTTTTTCTTTTTCTTATTTCTTGGAACGAACGTTTTTTCGTGGGAGATCGGAGATGAATTAGCATGCTTGTAGGTCTTAGATTCGATATCCAGTGTTTCCAAAGTCACGATTTTGCTACCTAAGGTCATAACGAAGACTCGGAATGTTATCCACGTTCGGCGTCTGATTTTAATGACCTTCATCCTCTGAGTTTTCCGGAGCTTCTTGAGTTTCTCCAGCTTCCTCTTCCTTTGAAGTATGGCGTAAGCCTTCTTTTCATCCCATTCTTGCTTTTGATTTTTACGGCATATTCGTTCTTCAGCGTATTCCAACTCCAGTTCTCCATTACCATGTCGATTGTCCGTTTGATTCCTTACGTCTTCCTAACAAGTGATGTCCGCCCGACCTCCCATGAATGAAAAAAAGGGGAAATGAAAAGGGTAAACCACCCCTTTTACCTTCTTACCACCCCCTTTTCACCACCCTTTTTACCACCCTATATTTTACCACCCAACCTAATCACATAGAACAAAAACACTATCTTTACTATTAACAAACACCAAATTCTGTGTGTATGTGTGTATGAAAAAAAAACAAATTTTCAACACGGGTGGTGTAGAAAAAGAGGTTGAGCAGCCGTTAGGCTGCGTTAACCGACTGGTTTTTATTTAAAAAACAAAATTTTTGAAAAAATCAATGCTATTTGTCTGAAAGTTTACAGTTTATAAAAATACCGTAACCCGGACCCCGAGCTCAAATTTTTGCATATGGGTTACTGATGACCAATTAGAATTATTAGAATTATTCTGGGAATCTGTCATTCCAAATGAGAAAATCTAGGAATTCCGAATGATAGACTATAGTAGCCAGATGTCCATCCTTGCTCTTAAAATCTTTTCCATGCTCACAATCGATAGTTTCCACTTCATAAGTGTATTTAGATCTGAAATAGAGAAATTAGGAATTGAGTATTTGAGGTGACAACTCACTTGTAATATCTTCCTCTTTCCCTTGGATTCCATGTCGTACGAGAGATATCCTTCAGAAGATCATCCCAATCTGGGCCTTCCTTGAATCCGTCTAACTGTAGTCGTCTCCATTTTCTATTTCTTCCTTCAATCCAGTGATGTAGAAATTGATTGATATCAGTTTCTGTGAAGTGGTGATTCCCAAGAATCGCAATCTCACTATCCAACGCCTTCAAGTCTTTCAGAGGCATCTTTCCCAGGTTCAATACACGAAGGCGGGAGAAGTGAAGAATCTGAAAGAGAGTTTCAGTAGTAGAGTCTCTTGAAAACCTTACTCACTTTTTTATAGTCAAAGTCAGGACTCAATTTGCTGAAAATTGAAATCCCAGTGGTTGGTTGAGTCTTCTCCAATAGATATTCACAGTCCTCATTTGATAATGTCTCTTTCCTCCCTCTAATCTGCATATAATCGCATTTTTTAAAAATCGGATGGCACAGTATTCCTCTCATTGAATTCAGTGTGTTCAATTCAATTCCAATAGCGTATTCCATTCGATAGAATATCTTGTCTAAATGTGTCAAAATATGGACAAGACCGTACCCGAATTGATTGGAGTTGCACTGAATAATTTGTTGAGTTGCATCCTTGCTACTGTAATAAACTTTGTCGAGAAGAAATTATTCTAAACTGACCAAACATCGATGGAAATATCGTTCACCTTCATCTGCCCAACTACTGGTTGAGGTGTTTTAAGAAATTCAATAAGAATCTTTCTTTCTGTACAGCTCTCATCATATATAGTTATTTTATCAGCACTCCCATTCACAATATTAATCGTTTCAATCGATATTCTGGCTAGATTCATAAAGTTCAGCATGCGACGAGACAATTGAGACAATTCTAATCTGAGAATAAATATACTAAATCCTTGAAGAGTTCCCTGGAATTAATGATTTTTCTTGAAAAATACTTACATCTCCACAAATCCCATCGAACGAACTATTTCTGAGAATATCAGACGAGGGAATGATAGCAACTTTATAGAACTCATTGTGCAAGAATCAAGAGCAGAATCAATAGTCGTTTGAATACGTATATTTCTGGTGCAAAGACGCAATCTATGTGTGCAAACACTATTTATCGATCTCTCTCGGTCCCAGAAATTCAATCCGAAGGAGAGAACAGCTGCTGACTAGGAAATGACTTACACATAGGTTGGAGAAATACAACATGATATATATATCACCGGAAAGCTAACGTTTCCCTGATTCCGATTCTATTTTCAGTTTTTGCCGTGGCCCTCTCAGTTTTGAGAAATTCGGCTCCAAAGGTTGGCTAAGTTTTAGTGCTCAAACTCAAGTTGCCAACCCGCGTGTTGCCCTAACACGTAAATCCATTCGGAAGACAGTTAAATCAGCGGTTGAATGGGCGAGGGGGGTTACAGGTGGGGTAGTAGGTGGACACTCTATGGTTCGACTCCTTGCTTTTTTTTTCCTTCTTTTTTTACTTTTTTGTAATACTCGTTTTTGGGTCCCATGGTCATCACAATGTGTCAGAAATCGGTTTTTGAAGCTTTTCCAGTCCATATTGACTTCCTACGACGTTTGAAGAAAAATAATGTCCATGGTGAGAAAGCAGTCGGAATTTTTTTTGTTGAAAAATTTTCGTTAAAAGTTAGAAAAAAAGAGAAAATGTTATAGCAAGCGTTAAAAATGATTTTTCCGAAGTTTACTTGCTTTATTACGCGGGTATAGACTTTTTTTGAAGCAGTACTCTGCTTCTTTTGTGGTGATTTGAAGTTAAAGTCGTAGCAAAGATTTTTCATACACACATACACACAGAATTTGGTGTTTGTTAATAGTAAAGATAGTGTTTTTGTTCTATGTGATTAGGTTGGGTGGTAAAATATAGGGTGGTAAAAAGGGTGGTGAAAAGGGGGTGGTAAGAAGGTAAAAGGGGTGGTTTACCCTTTTCATTTCCCCTTTTTTTTCATTCATGGGAGGTCGGGCGGACATCACTTGTTAGGAAGACGTAAGGAATCAAACGGACAATCGACATGGTAATGGAGAACTGGAGTTGGAATACGCTGAAGAACGAATATGCCGTAAAAATCAAAAGCAAGAATGGGATGAAAAGAAGGCTTACGCCATACTTCAAAGGAAGAGGAAGCTGGAGAAACTCAAGAAGCTCCGGAAAACTCAGAGGATGAAGGTCATTAAAATCAGACGCCGAACGTGGATAACATTCCGAGTCTTCGTTATGACCTTAGGTAGCAAAATCGTGACTTTGGAAACACTGGATATCGAATCTAAGACCTACAAGCATGCTAATTCATCTCCGATCTCCCACGAAAAAACGTTCGTTCCAAGAAATAAGAAAAAGAAAAAGTTGCATTTGTGCTACGAATACAAGTATTTGGAACACGGCTAAATTGAACTCGTACACATTTTTCCCTATCACGTACCCTTGCGGACGTAAATAAATTATTATTATTATTATTATAGGGTGGTAAAAAGCAGATTTGTTAAAAATCGGGCCGGCCCGGTCGGCCCGGATTCAAAGATGGCACGGCGGGGCTGCAGCGACGCGTGGCCTAGAAAAATCCGCATTAAATACTCAGCCGAAAAAGTTGTGTACACTTCACACGGCGATTGCGGACTAGTGTATACAGTAACTCGAAAATGATATAAAAACGTTTTTAAGTGCAGAAAACCACATTAAAAATTATAAAATGTGGTTTTTTGTGAGAAAAAGACTCTATGGGCAAAAGAATGCTTTAAAAAAAACAAGCTAATCAAATTCAGAGAAAATATATGGAAAATTAAGTGTGAGGGCTTAGAAATTTGTGTTGATGCGAGAAATAAACTGCAAAGACCTTTAAAATGTTTCAATAGAATGAAACTAATGTTTTTATTGAATTTTATAGCTAGAGACCGCAACATTTTTTCAAACTCATTTTTCCATTAAAATTTCCATCCTGGCCTGTTCTTCAGGTATATCGAAGTACATTCACAAAATTTTTCCCGAAAATATTCACACTCCCCGAAGTTACAGGACCTTTTAGTCAGCCATGGTTTCTACTGAATATCTCTTGGGGAATTCTTTTGTTTTCCTGACCACGCAAAAAATATTTTCTGTTTTCACGTTCATTCCGTCAAATTTTGGCAAAAATTGGGAAAGTTCGAACCAGAAACCCTTTGAATAAAACCACCCCGTGTTATCCACTGAAGGCAAACACTCACTTGCTAGTAGATCATTTGCTATTTTCCCGTTTGCTATTGAGTCTCACTTGCTATAGGGGATCATTTGCTATATTTGGCTCATTTGCTATGAAATTTCCAAATTTCAGAGTCTCATTTGCTATTAAAAGTCTCACTTGCTACAGAATTATTTGACTCATTTGCTAGAATTTTTGGCTCATTTGCTTTTTCGCCCACTCGCTTTGACTGACTGCTACATTTTTCGGACCTGAGAAAAAGAAAGGAACACTGGGAAAAAAGTATTTAAAGAACACATGCTTTATAAAGCTCACAAGTACAGTTGAGAAATGAGGAGAGGCAAAGATGAAGAACACTTTAAAAAGTTTTGCCAGCTCAAAGAAGCGCTTCCAGAGGGGAATGGCGGATAGAAAATGATGATTGCCGAAGATTGTGGTGAAGTGGAGAGCACGGGAAAGGGAAACAAGCACGATCGATGGATCGGAGATGTAGAGGACTTTTTTCTCTGTTCCATCGGTTTCAACGTGAATTCGAGAAGAATCTTTTACTTTTTCCAACGGATCAGTTCCGGTCGGGCCTTGCTCCATTGGATTGATTTCGGTAGCACATGCGGAAAACAGGACAATCTGAAAGAAAGGTTTTGAATGTGAGAGAAAAGTGGGATATTCCTACGTCTGATTCTCCTCCTTGATACTTTCGAGTAGTGGTAGCTCGGACACCTTCAGGGAGTATTATATTTGGCGGAAAATTTCTTCTTGAGCGGTGTAGGGAGTGATGACAACGATGGAAAATGGATGAACACCACAGGCGAGAAGCTCCTTGAGGTAGCGGAGTACGACTTGTGCTTCACCAGGATTTGAACGAGATTGAGCATTCTTCACACTGGCATGGTTGTTGTGGATGAAGTGGAAAGCTCGACTTCCTCCATATGGAAATAGTTCGAATGGCAATCTGGATTGAATGTAGTCGGTGTCTGGAGAGCTGGAAAAGAATTAATGATATATGAGATGTTTGGTGTTATACTTACCGTCCGGAAGTTAGACCTCCAGAGTATGCCCAGATGGACAATATGTCGACGGCCGCGGGGTGGCAGCGATAGACATTTGTTAGTGTGGAAGGTACGATGCGAAGGTTTAATAGGATTTTGTTCGGAGAAATGACAATTGGTGCCAGTGTCTTGATCAAATTGAAAGGCTCCAATTGTTTTTGATCTCCGAAGAGAACGTATTGCATCTTCTTTCCATGCATTTCTCTCTCGATTTTGGAACTAAAAATGGGCAAATCGGATGGCTGCACCCGGATGGCTGATGGCTGTCAGTGGCTGCACCCGGATGGCTGATGGCTGTCAGTTAGCAGCTTTTTGATATTTTCATCGGGAATCGAGATGTACCGCTGCGAATAGGAACCGCTAAAAAGGAGATAATCAGTTGAGTCAAGCTTAACAAAAAATTTGAGATTTTTAGTTAAAAAGTAGCCTTTAAACTGAAAAATAACTGGAACTTTGAAAAATAATGAAAATGATCTTTTACAAATTCTTCTTTCAGATTTATAACATTTTTAAAGTCTTTTTAATATTTCCACACGTTCCTAACCCATTTCAGAGTCGACTACACAATGCTGGTGATCGGTCTGATCGGTTAAATGTACATTTTGACATAACATTTTCTCATTTGGTGATTCAGTTTTGAAGTTTTTGAAGTCGTCCCTCCTTCCCTGAATCTGAAAAAAACAAGATACAGTACCGGTCAAAAAGATTTCATATTTTCCCTTATTCAGTCCCCAACTTTGAGAGTTTGTCATGGTAATACTGCTTGTCCCTTCATGTAGAATTTTGATGAATACAGATTAAGAGAATAGTTTCATTTTTGTAGTTGGCAACTTTGTTGTACGGATACTCCTTGAAGGGTTATGGTCATTTTAGGTGGACAGCTCAAATATAGCACTATTTTGCATTGAAATTGATTGATTAAAGGGAGAAATTACTTTGTTAATATGTATGTAACTTACTAGGAAGTGCAAGTTCAAAAAAGTTGTGAAAAATGAAACTCTACTTTTGATCTGCATGATTCATTAAAAACTTACTAGGTGTGACAATCAGAATTACCATTTCACCCTCTCAATGTTGTGCAATTTCAACTAAAAACGACTAAAGTTTGTATCTTTTTGACCAGTACTGTATTTGAGTTTCAATAGAAACAATAACTCACTCGTGCTAGTTCCAGTTGCCATGTTTCTCGGCGCAATACATGAATTCAAATAAACCGAAAAATTTTGATAAACTCTCCACGCAGTTTTTCTGTATTCTGATACAACATACATTACAATAAGTGAATCCATAGCTGGAAACAAGGTGAATGAACATCCAATCACGCCCGATGGAAGACTTAATTTTAAATTGAGAAATGGTAACAATATAATGCAAGTGATGGGAACGAATAGAATTACGGTGGGTGAGACAATCTGAAAAATAAATTATATCGAAATAATACACAGTCCTTCAAACCTGAAGCACTAGAGCCCTGTTAAATTGTTTGTGCTGATTTTTCAAAATCTCCGAGAAGTTGCGAACTTTTTTCTTCCATTCCCTTGTGCATATTCCATCCACAATATATCATGATACAATACAATGTATTCACTATGACTGGTAAATATATCATCAGTACTTTCACTATATTCGGCATGATTTTCGCAACGAACGAGATAATTGTTTACCCAATAACTGTTTTGTTTAGTGAGTCTTAAGTTAGTTATCCACCATTTTTCAGAATATTCACAGCAATAATTCCGGATTTCTATACTTCAGTTTCGACGAATCATTTGGCATAAGTGGTGAAAAGACTAAAAATATTCCATTAGGTTTCAGATTATTCCAACAAAGAAATATACTTTAAAACATCATCTTTCAGCCAGTTACACATTCATGTTTGCAGTAACTCTGTCCTTTTTACCCATTCAATTTATCTATAGATATTGGGCGGTTTTTAAGTGAATCATCAATTTCAATCCCGCCTAAAAAAACTTCAAAACTAAATTTCAGCGTTCAAAAACTAAAATTTTTCCACGGATATTACTGGTTGATTTGGCCAATGTTTTGCTCATATTTCGGTCTGCAGTATTCTCTAGGAGTCTATTTTCTAATGGACATGGATGAAATTTCTATAGAATATTTTCGAGAATAATTTCTTCTTCGTTATGAAGTGAATATAACTGAGATTCCAGCCAAAGCTGTTTTGGCTTATAATCCGTCGGATGGATCAGTTAGATGGCGGAATGTAATGAGTGTATTGAATATTTATCTCATAGTGAATGTTTTGTATTGTATCATGATATATTGTGGATGGAATATGCACAAAGGAATGGAAGAAAAAGTTCGAAACTTCTCGGAAATTTTGAAAAATCAGCACAAACAGTTTTACAAAGCTCTAATCCTTCAGGTTTGAAACATCTGTATTTCGATGTCATTAATTATTTTTATTATTTTTCAGATTGTCGCCCCCACCGTAATTCTATTCGTTCCTATCACTATCATTATAGTTTTACCATTTTTCAATCTAACACTGAGTCTTCCATCTGGTGTGATTGGATGTTCATTCACCTTGTATCCAGCAATGGATTCACTTATTGTAATGTATATTGTGTCAGAATACAAAAAAACTGCGTTGAGAATTTATCAACATTTTCTGGTTTTTTTGAAAAATATATATGGGCCATCTAATGATCCGAGAAGCATGGCAACTGGAACTAGCACGAGTGAGTTTTCTATTGAAACTCAAAAAAAGGACTTTGGCTGTTGCAGTTCAAAATTCCCAACTTCCAGAATGTGTTATGGTGATTCTGATTGTCAAACCTATTAAGTTTTTAATGAATCATTCAGATCAGAAGTAGAGCTTTATTTTTGTAATTGAAATGTTTTCATAGGTGCACGCCCTAGTAAGTTAGGTATTGACAAAGTAATTTATCCCCCAAATCTACCAATTTCAGTGCAAAATTGAGCGATTTTTGAACTGTCGTCTCAAAATGACCATAACTTTTTGGGAAGTGCCCGTACAAATATGTCGTCTACTACAAAAATGAAGGTCTACTTTCAATCTTCATGATTCATTAATAGTCTACTTGATGGGACAATCAGCATTATCCTGACTCACTCTCAAAATTGAACATTTTTAACTCAAAACGGGCAAAGTCCATAACCTTTTGACCGGTACTGTATCATGTATTTTTCAGATACAAGAGAGAAGGGACGGATTCAGAATTGAATCACCGAATGAGAAAATATTATGCGAAAATATTCATACAACAATAAAACTATTTCTCAATTCAAAAACAATTCTTGCATTTTGTTTGTCCATTTTTGTTTTTTCTCTTCTGTATTCTTCTTCTTCTTCTACACCTCTCAATTTCTTCTTTTCTCAAAAAGAATAAAAAATAAGGACAAGAGACAGCAGACACTAAAAGCCCATGATGATCAGCAGGTTAACTTGACATTTCATCCATTCTCCGTCTCGTTTCAATCCTTTCTATTTCTCTCTTCTACAGGCCTTTTCTCCCCCCGTGGGCGTGTTCCTTTCCCGAGAGTGCGCACCATTTCTTCTCCTCCTGTCCCCCATACATTTCCATTATTCTTCCTCAATTTTCTTCATCGTATTGATTTGTTTCAGAAGTGATGAAATATCTGGTGGTACCGTTTCTCCTTCTCGGAGTTCTTGGTGTCGTCGAATCGAAAGTATGGACAAAATCTTCATCAAAAAACTTTTTAATTTCTGAATTCCAGGTGAAATGTCCAAGAAGTACATTCGGAGTCGAATTGGAGTGTGCATTCGAATGTTGTACATCTTTTGAAGGACGTGATCAAGGATATTATTGTTGTGGAATTGAGGAAAAACAACAATTGGAGAGAGGAGGCCATCATCTGGCAATGGATGGTGGAGTTCCAAGATCTGATCGATTCGTGGCTTATGGAAACACTTTCCAGTAAGATTTACATTTGAAATACTCACAAGGAGAAGGTCACCGAGTCAGTCTGGAGATATGGGACGTGACCTTTATCATTAGTAAGTTGAGAAAACGCTGATTCCAAATATATATTCAATTTTCGCCTTCGAGGTCTGGTATTCGAGAAAAACGAGGTCACAGTTTGGACCCCTGTCAAGTCATTACCTTCCTGACGTGTAAAAAAATCGGCGGCATGGTGTAGGCAGTAGTGAGGTTCAGTCAAAAAAGCTATTTTGATGTTTTTTTGGTTAAACTGGAACCTTCAAAGGTTACTGAAAAATGACTGGAGCTATCAAAATTATGAAAATGGTCTTTTACAAATTCTTCTTTTTATAACATTTTTAATGTTTCCACACGTTCCTGACCCATTTCAGAGTCGACTACACTATGCTGGTGATCGGACTGATCGTCTCCATCCTAATCTCAATCCTTCTTTCCTTCTTCTGCTGCCTTCTCTGTAACGGCTGCTGGCTTCATCGTCGCCGTAATCCACAACAGTATGAGAGTGTGCATCGCGACAATGGATGGTACCCCATTTGTTGTGAGTTCTTTAGCTAGTAGTACTTTGGCACACATACCCCCTGTAGACCTGTGTCTCTTTCTTACGTTTATTATATCTCCCTCCTTATTGTCAAGTGAGTTTTCTTTACTGTTTGCTCTTTTCTTTTTCTTTTTGTCGCAAGCTTTTAGTAACGCTTGGCAGAAAGAAGAAGAAGAAAAAATGAAAAAGGGGACAGAAGGAAGAAAAGAGAACAGTTGACTAATCACCAAATGAAATTGAAAGTTCTTGGGCGTTTCCCCCCATCTGAAGACGTGTTTTTGATGGTTTCGACAGACACATGTGATGGTCATTTGGAAATAGGAAATAAGAAGAAGAGAACAGATAAATAATTAAAACTATTTTTCAAAAGATCACTTTCAAGGAAAGATTTTTCATTTTTTGCAGGCGGCTTCGGAATTCCAATGGGAACTGTCGTGTTCTCAACCCATCCACCACAATATAGAGAGGACAGTGAGATGTATGGAGGATCTTCAATGTCCAGTTTGCCAAGTTCCAAGCAACGGTTAGTTGACAGAGGAGGAGGATGATAAGGGAGAAAATTATAGAGGGATGGGAAGAGGATGATGACATGAACAGCATAAAATATCAGTAACACCTACAGTACCCTGTAATAAGAAAACATGTTTTTTTTAATTTTTGATTAGTTCAGTGCTTTTCTGTGAAATAAGCTGTCCAAGAACTCTTTTTTTTACAAGAGAAATAACTATATTCATCTCGAAATTGAAGAAAAACTACACTGAAAGATTCAAAATTTTCCCTTCCGGACCCACTCGGGCCGAGATTTTCGCTCGACAAGTTTGCAATTTTTGGTATTTTCAGTTCAAAATGTTCAACTTTAAGAGTGTTTCATGGTATCAAATATTATTCCCCAAAATGAATTTTTATAGATCATGCAGATCAAAAGTAGTGCTTCATTTTTGTAGTTGACAACTTTTTTGTACGGGCATTCCCTCGAGAGTTATGATCATTTTAAGACGACAGCTAAAAATAGTAATATTTTGCACTGAAAGAGATGATTTGAGAAAAAATAACTTTGTCTATATGTACCTTGCTGGAGAGGGCTCATAGTTGTCAACTCAAAAAAGTTGTTAAACTCGAAAAAATTGTCAACTCAAAAAAATGAATCCCCACCTAAAAGGTACTGCAGACTGGAGGGAAAAAGCTAAGTCGGTAGAAAAATAATTATTTGTATTTCACGATGTCATGAACTGTCCACGATATCTTATTTATAATTCGTTAGTAGCAACAAACTTAATTTTAAAAGTTGGAATTGGTTGTCATCTGAATTCAATGAGAACTTCAGTCCCAAGAAAACATGTCTTGTTTCTATTGAACCATGACTCACTTCTTTCTCTCATTCTCATACCAAAACCAGAAATACATACAACAACATACTTTCAATGAAATAATTTCAGTGTACGTTTCAACCCGGACGGAACCCCACGAGGTGTACTTAAAAACGGACACGAAGGAGGACAACCACAACAATATTATCGAGACTAATCTAGAGAAGAATTGTTAGAAGTTAACACTAAAAACCCCGTTTTCCATTTCCATTCCCATCCTTTTTTTCACTTTTTCTCTGTCTCGTTATCCTTTTTTTCTCTTTTCAAAAGCTTTCACGGTGCAATCGAAATCCCCCAAAAACTGTATAGAACAAGTCTGGTTTCCCTTTTTTTTTTGACTTAATAAATTCAAGAGCTGCTTGTTTTGGAAGAGAATTCAAAGCGTTGAAACGTTTCATCCAGTTATGAAAACATGAAAAAAATGAAGAATTGAGCAAACGTATGTAAAACAAAGCGTTCAAAGTTGTCAAAAAAGGAAGAAGAAGGAAAAGAAGTGACCCGAGATGTTTGAACTGAAACAATCAAAAATAGAAGAGAAGGAAAACGCTAGTAACCGGCAAGAAACGGAGAAGAAGTGGGTGGGGACACAATATCAGAAGTGGGGAGGTGAGCAGGAGGAGAAGAAGGAGCAGCGGGATTTTTGAAATATTAGAAAACGATTGAAGTTAACCCAACAACAACCAACTAACAACCATAAGAAATACAATAGAGAGGGAAGAGGTTGGAGACGCGGAATTCCCATTACAGTGGTCTGCATAGCATGTGCAGACGTCGATGGTCGAATCGTCAGGTGAATCTCCTCCAAGTTTGAATAATTCTTTTTTCCTAAAAAAGGAGTTGATTTTGATTTGATTCAAATTATTCAATAAAATCCGCTCAAGTTTGAAAACATTTTCTTCAAAATCCTATACACTACCGCTCAAAATTGTATTCAGTTTTGCCTTTTTCAGTGGAAATCGTCCAACTTTGAGAGTGTGTCATGGTAATACTGATTGTTCCATCTAGTAGATTTTTTATGAATTTTACAGATCAAAAGTAGATCTCCATTTTTGTAGATAACAACTTTTTTGTACGGACACTGTTTTTGTACTTTTTTTGTACGGAGAGTTACATATCGACAAAGTAATTTCAATGTAAAATATAGCAATTTTCGAACTGTGGTCGTCTTAAAATGACCATAACTCTCTAGGGAGGGCTCGTATAAGAAAGTTGTTAACTACGAAAATAATGCTCTACTTTTGATCTGTATGACACATTAAAAATCTACTTGATTGAACCATCAGTATTACCATGAGACATTCTCAAAGTTGGACGATTCCAACTGAAAACGGCAAAAGTTTACAACCTTTTGACCGGTACTGTAAATTAAGAAAAAAACAATTTTCGAAAAAAAAGTTCTACATTCTCAAACTCATAAGACTTTTAATTTGTTTCTTCGAACTTACCTATAAGGCCTACAAGAATCTCGATGCATCCACCGATACCATGTCACAATAGTCTGATTGAAACCACTTATCAGCACATCACTCATACAACCACGTATGTATCCTTTTATTCTGACTCCTGTAACAAAATTTGATTTATTTTTATACTGAATCATTCAACGTTACCAGCAATGTTGGGTTGCTCAAAAAGTGAAACACATATCGTGGGACAATGCACAATAGGTACTCGTCCCTCTGCAATCCGCTCGTCATCGCAGTCATCTGAAAGAAGAAAAGTTGTGATTAAATTATTGTGGGCAAAAAAACCTGTGAAATTCCTAGGCTTTTTGTAAATATGTGATAGGGAAGGCCATACTGCTTCGTATAGTTTTGACATACAGGAATAGCATCGGGCCGTGTCTGAAATTAGAGATAATTGGAGGGATTTAGAGTAAGGAAATTTATATTTCTGTTAAATGACTTGGTATTTTACCAAGCCAGATTTAGCTAACCCTATATTACCAGACAGAATGTGCCTACAAAACCAAATAAACCATTACCACTTGTTAAGAATGGTCCAACAACCGTATTTTGTGCCCAACTTCTTTGATTTAGAAGCGAGAGCATGAGAAGCAGTAGAACTGGGAATGAGATCGAAGGCATCGATCATCGAAATACACGAATTTGCATTTGGGATGCTGGAGCCAATGTCACTTTTTAAGCGGTTGCGAGGGACGATAGAGAGAAGCAAATCAAATAAAAATGAAGATGAAGATTGAATAATAATTGGAAGAAGAAAATGGGAGAAGATGCAACTTTTAATGGATTTAATGGAAATGGGAGGAAAATACGGATTTAATGGGGTCCCCTCGTCCTTTTTGGATTTGCACGAAGGGGGCAGGTTTAAGAAGTTCCCACACCGGATCAGAGGAAGCCCGCGGGCTCTTCGGAGCATGATGACTTTTGGGAAAAGAATTTAATAGTTTTTCAATGAATCATATAGACAACAAATTGGAGAGAATTCGGAATGGGGAAGGGGGAACCTGCACAGATGTCTTATTATTAAAAGAGGAGAGTGAGAGAGTGTATTAAATACTTCTCTCGAGAAAAGAGAGTGAGAGAAGGTGTAATAGTATGAATACCAGAGTATGGATTACTTTGGTAGACACCGAAGATTGAAAGTTTAGAAAAAAATAGTACTGGTCAAAGAAATATTTAACCGGTAAATGGTTTTACTGTTCAAAATTTCAATATTCGAAAAAAAAACTGTCTGGATTTATTTCAGTCACCGTAGAGCACTTAAATAGAAATATGTGCTTTTGACAATTAAAATTTTCTATCTTTGAAAGAAAAAAACTGTCATTATAGGTTTTCGAGGTACGAAAATTCGAATGTACATGACTTGAAATAATCTGCATCATCAGTACCAACCGAATTAAAAGTGGCCAATTTGGAACCGCCCAGATCAGAACTGATACAAATCAGAACAGTAAAATATAGGTCTAATGACTTTGATATAAAATTTTTTGAAAATTTTAGTCCGTTTTGATTGGTACCAGTTCTGATTTGAGGGCTTCCGTATCGGACTATTTTATTTTGCGCAGTTCCATATCGGACGCAGTTCAGATTAGAGACAACGTCAGGCCAAGAACGAAAAAAGCAAAGATTTTCAAAATTACAGTTCAAATCAAATACATATGTTGAACTACGCTCTGAAAACGTTCTGCACCAACTTTTAGGAACAATAACAGGGCGAAAAAAAATGCGGGTGTCTTCTCGATCTCAAATTTTACATCAAAAGCCAAAAAGCCACGAAGGTGATAAAAGTGACACGTTGACGTGAAAAGAGAGGAGACAGGAAAAGGAGAAAAAGATCTCTCGGAAGGTGATGATGATGATGATGAGGAAGAGAAAAGACAGCTGGTATATCCTCAGTCTTGATGGCAGTTGGAGCGTGCTCTCTTTCTCTATTGGCATCAGAGAGGGAGGAGAAATAGAAATACATTCGATGATCAAATTGATTGTTTTTGATTGCTTCTTTGCTTCAGAGAGGTGTATGTGTTGTGCTCTCTTCTTTTCTTCGTTTTACTTTCTTTCTGTGGCCAAGAAATGAAAGTGGGTGAGCACTTAATTTATGAGAAAGATTTCAAAGTGAGATAGGAAATTGGAAGAGACCACAATGAGCCATTGTGATAAAGGTAATTGAGGTGTGAGGTGAAAGAGGAGACAAGAGAGAGAGAGAGAGAGGGATGGAGTGGGGATATTAGGAGTTGGGTCTAGGAAGTGGAACAGTTATATACCTGTTTTTCTAGCATCTTTTCTTATTTTGATGCTACCCGTAGGCAGAACTGGATCCCGATTGAAAGCAGGCTGTGTTTGAGCCATTGGACCTAGATTTGATTGTTCTGATCCGACCGGTCCTATTTCGGACACTTCTGATTTCTAGCAACACCCTCATTTTCGGTTGTCGGAATACCGTAAACACTGAATTATAACGGCGTACCGTTTTATTTTTCAACTGGCTCGGAAAGAAATTTTGTGGTTTCAGAAACTCATTTAAATTAAACGAAAAAACTTTTTTGGAGGAAAATAAACTTTGTGGGTCAAAAACTATGCATACCATATAGAAATGCAGAAAACTTCCAAAAAGAACAGTAGTCACAAAAGGAAGAAGACTTTGCGGCATCAGATAGCGGCTGAATTCACAGTTATGATAGTTTTTCCAACCATTCACTGAATGTTTTTTTGTCAGTTGACAACTGATTTCTTCTGAAAACCGAGATATTCCACTCTCCTTCTATCACATGTTTTACGGTAACCTGATATTTATAAACTACTAAAAATGACTGATTTAGACGTGTACAAAAAGATAACGACGATCGCCATTGAAATCGTGTCACACTTTAAATACTGATCATTACCGAGAATTTCAGCAAAAAACATAATTCTTAGAAACTGAAAAAATTGGGAAATTTCTACACGAAAATGAGCGTTTCTTTGCAAAATGACAAGGTTATGTGAAAGTAGACAAGCTCCATTCCTAATTAAATCAGAACTTGATTTCGTTACTCTATCAATTTCTTGTTTTCCCGTTTTTGGTTCCTTGACCTGTGAAAGTCCAGAAGGAAAAAAACTCAAAAGAAAAGGGAAGACTGAAAAGTTTACCCGGATTGCTTCGAAATGGGAAACAAACAAATATGGGTTTGACGGGAAGGAATATGTTGGATAGTGGTAATGAACGGAATAAGGGAAACGGGGCGAAATTAAATTTGGGCAGATTTTCGTTTTGGAAGAGTCGAAAATGGGGAGAAGGTTTGAAAGTTGGGGAATATTTGAAACCAGTGAACCAAAAAAGATAAAGACGGCTAGACTTTTTTGCGGGGGGAACATTTATGTATCTTTCGTGACATCTTATCGTTAATTATGACTCTAGAGACCCGAAAAAAGCTTGATAGAATGATAAAATACTACAATTTGTGTGATGAAAGATTGACGTAACACTAGGGGAGAAAAGTGCAACAAAGTGGATGAAGAATAACACCAGAAGAAGAGAATGAAGATGGAAGAAGCACCTACAACACAAAAGACTGTGGTGAAGTGGAAGTACTTAAAAGTAGAAGAAGAAGAATAAGAAGAGAGAAGAGAGAGAGTTTCAAATAAGAACTTTTCAATTCGAGGTTTGTTTAATGAGTCGGGGTCTTCCAGAGAAGAAAAAAACTGACTATAGTGAGAATTTCAAATTGAGAGTTCTAGATTGAGTGATTCTAGATAAGCTCTAAATCTCAAAAACGAAAACATTGCATTATTTATGGAAAGTGATATGATATATCTTTAACTTGGTTGTTTTCTGTTGGTTCATATTAGAGATATTAAAAATAAATGATCTATAAAGAGGAATGAGAAGAAAAAACAGACACAGAAAATCAAATTTGCATAAACAAAGTTCAGAGGTTAGAACTTTTCTATCTGTTTTTTTTTGCATTTTGAACAAAAAAAACTGCTTGTTTCTCGAATTTCGCTACAGTATGCTTGATACGGTATTTTCATGTTAAATTCATTATACCTAGAATTGGTGGTTTTGATTTGTACCAGTGCTGAACTGATTCGGGCGGTTCTGATACGTGGAGCTCTATTTCGGGAAGTTCTGATTAGGGGCATCACCCTGGACTCTGAAGTTCCTATTCTGAATTTTACATAATTTTTAGATTATGGTATCAAGAAAAGAAAACTCTAAAGTCTTTCGCAACACCAGCCTTTCCAAGGAGTAAGGTAATCACAGGGCAGTTTGGAAACTAGCGCTCAAATTAGGAAAGAGAAAAAAAGTTGTCAACTTTTTTGTACGGACACTCCCTAACAGGTTACGTACCGACAAAGTCATTTCTCTGTCAAATCGACCAGTTTCAGTGCAAAATTGTACGATTTTTGAGCTGTTGTATTAAAACGACCATAACTTTCCAGGGAGTGCTCGTACAAAAAAGTTGTCAACTACAAAAATGGAGCTCTATTTTTGATCTGTATGACTCTTTAAAAATTTACTTGATGGGACCATCAGCATTACCATGGCACACTCCTAAAGTTGGACGTTTTCAACTGAAAACGGCCAAAGTTTCCAATCTTTTAACCGGTACTGTATCATTTACTTCATTTTTAATGTGCTACAGTAACCATTTATCTCCAAAAATCTACTCACGTTTATACGGCAAGTTTCCCTGATAATTGCTCTCATCGTATATCCGTTCTCCACCTCCACCTCCTCCAGCTCCGTCGACTCCTCGTGGAGCCAGTGCAACCACAATCAGCAACTTGAAAAATATCTGCCGTTTGTCGTACTGTATCCAGAAGACGTTCTTCTTCTGCTCTCGACTCGTCGTTTCTGGGATCTTTCTTCGTTTTCTGATGATGTGGTCGTCAACCAATAACATCTACTCATCAGGAGACTGCCACTTCTGGAACAATGGTACGGTAGGGACAGATAATTAAGGAAGAAAGGAGAATATAGATTTCGAAGGAACCGAAAAAAGGTACGAGACATCCATCAAGGGTTAAAAGGAGTCGTGGCGAGGAAAAAAAAGAAGCAGGGTGCGTAAGTGTTTCGTTTTTCAAGTCAGAGGAGCAGCTCCGTTTTCGGAGAGCAAAAGGAAAGGAGAAGAAATGTCTCAAAGTGCGAAAAGAGAGTGAGAAAGAGAAAAGAGCACACATATGTGTGTGGGCATACAACGTGTGTCCCCCCTTTCCTTCTCCCGCCAATGGTTTTGTTCGAAATTTGATTTCAGCTCATTGAAGACAATCGTCAGATGTACATGTATATGTCCGAAAAGAAAAGAAGAGAGCACGAAAGAGAAGTCAAGGCTCAACACACAATGTGGATGCACTTTTGGAGTGATAATTTCAGTTTGTGTGAACGAAGAAGAAATTACTGAGTTTTATAGAGAATGTTGGAAAATGGAGTAAAATATTGTATTAAAACGGCACTTTCTATATAAGTTTTGGGGGTTTTTGAGACTCTATAAAGTTCAGTAAAAAACTGCTCTGCTTGCTATTGTAAATTCTATTCTAATCAAACAGATTTCAATCATAATCACGGAAAACGTCCAGGGGAATACTAGTGGTGAATCTTGAGCATAGAGGGGGGTGCCGTTATAATACAGTTCTTACGGAATGAGATATGCAAGTTTCAAAGTAGAACGAGATTTCAGAGCTTGATCTCAACTTAACATTAATGCGGAGCATATCATCAGATAAGTCGTATGCAAAACTAAAAAGGGCATGTGGATTTTATGTAGTACCACCAATCTTGTGTGGTGCGGTTCGGCAGGTGAAATTTATCAATTTTTCTTCGACTGATGGCTGCGAGAGTTTAATGAAAATTCGGTAGATTTCTCTCATAGTTCCTAAGAAGATCTTACCCTGCTTATAATGGAGAAACCCCGAGCCGCAAAAAGAGGCGGAGCTTAGGACTGAGAAAGGACTCCACTACTCAAAAAATAGAAGGACTTCGCATGATAAATCTCTATTTCAGATTGTAATTCCACAGCCAATAAACAGAGAAAGGAAAAAATCAAGTGAAAATCGTTATCTCTGACTATCGCTAGCCCGTCATAAAACACAACTCATATCACCTACTAAAACACGAATCACTAAATCTTCTGATACCTCTCTCAACCCAATCCTCTTTCCTAACACCATCATCATCTTCCACTTAACATTTTTATCGCCCTCTTCAAAATAAGAAGCTGAGAAGATGACGATCCGTGCCACTTGATTTATACTCTATCGCCGCGAGAGCCAGAAGGAAATGTGAAGTGACGTTCTTTTTTTTGAGGAAAAATGAGGACAAAAGAGTGAACAAATGGGTTTTGAAAGAGGGCTTACGATGATAAATGGATGGGCAAAGGTATTAAAAAATGACAGAAAAAAGAAAGGAATAGAGTTATTGGGAATTGGAACAGTTGGAGAGGATCAGTTTGAGAAAAGAAGAAGAAGAAGTTGGAATTTATGGGTGGAGAGCGTTACAGTATGTTTTTTAGCGTAAAATAGTGCGATTTTTGAGCTGTTCCCTTCAAATGTCCATAACTTTCTAGGGAGTGTTCGTACAAAAAAGTTGTCAACCACAAAGATGAAGCTCTACTTTTGATCTGTATAATTCATTAAAAATCTACTTGATGAGACAATCAGTATTGCTATGATTCACTTTCAAAGTTGGGCATTTTCAACTAAAAAACCAAAATTTAATAGACTTTCGAGCGGTACTGTAATTGTTCCGACAACCGAAAATGTAGGTGTTGCTTCTAATCAGATATGCCCGAAATAGAACCGGCCGGATCAAAAAATCAGAGGCATCTAATCTAGGTCTAATGGCTTAACCTTCTTTCAATCGGTTCGATTACGGACATTTTCAAAATAAGAAAATATGCTAGAAAAACAGTCAATTCGGTAGAGACGGCAGAGCTTCCTCCAAGTGCAGTAACAATGGTGCACCGAACATTTTTGTTTTGCAGGTTCTGTGCTCTAGACTTCCCCTATGAACTAACTGAAACCTCTATCAAAAGGATCCGTGTATTTTCTCAGAATCCTAATAGATCATGTTTTCCAAGTCTGCCCTACAGAAAAAATTCATCAGACTTTCACCACTGACAAACAATGCCTAATCACAAAAAAACACACACACAAAAGAAAAAAAATGATGGGGATGCATGTTGTCATCGCAGTGCATCAATGTGATGAGGAACAAAGCAAAACCACATCACAAACGAGCTGACAAGCCACTCATTTGCCTCTTCATCATCAGGAAAAGGCGCTTCACCGGGGGCTGCTCCGGTGTTTTGTGTTGATCCTTGGGCGGGTAAGAAGGAGAAGAAAACAGCAGTGAAAACGACACGCACTAACAAATTTGATGTGGTGTTGTCTCGATTGAAATGACAAGATAGATGAGGGAGGAGATAGAGGAGGAGGTGAAGTCAAACCTATTACACTACTTGGAGCAAAAAACTCTGCTGAAAATGGAGAAGAACTAGAACAACTTTTCTTTGGAGATGCCGCCTGCTAAAAAGTTAATGAAAGGGGAAAGAAGAAGGAGTGGAGAAGGAGGAAAGCTTTTAATCAAGTTTCGTCTTCTTTTGCTTCACTTCTTCATTGCTCCTCCTTTTGTAAGATTGTGGGCTCTCAGTCCTCTGGAGGATTTTTCTCTTAGAAACACTCATTTTAATTGAATCAACTCCTCGGACCTACCGTACCAGAGCCACTTTAAGCTAATGGGTCTAGAAACAACATCTAATGAAGTTTCTAGAAGATGGATTCAGAAGAAGAAGGAGTAAAGTAAACAAAGGACCTCTTTTCGAAATTTCGTAAGGAGAGAGGGGGGAGGAATGAAACTAATTCAATTGACACACAACTACACACCAGAATTTGCAATGCTCCAAAGGCGAAAAAAGTTTAAAAATGGGGCGAAGAAATCCGTGGGGGGATGAAACGGGACACACGAAATTAGTTAAAAGGGGGGCGCCTGGTGTTGGCGAGGCTTCGGTTTTGAGGGATGAGTGAAAAAGATTTGCATATTTGGGGAGGGGTTAGAGGGCGGTGTAAACAGAAGGAAAAAATAAAAGGGTGGAAAAAGAAACACATTTGGAGCGAGAAGTGAGAAGAAGCGGAATGAAATCCCTGGTGAACTCAAGAGGCCAAAAAGGTACAAGAAACAATTCATTTTGAGGCAGAATTCTGGTCAGAAGGATGGATGGATGAGGGTAGGAAAACGGAAGATGTCTTTGTATAAGTTTTTGGGTTGGGAGGGGGAACGAGTGGGAGGATAAGGGGAAGTTGATGTAGGGAAATTATCACACGGAGATTATGGAAAGCCGGCACGATTATAAATTGAGGTTACGGTAGTATAAATAAAGAGAAGCACGAAGGAGGAATATTTAGGGAAGGATCTAGTGGGTGTCTTTCTATACGGGGGATGCTGTAATTAGAAGTTTAACATCATAATAAACCAAATTGTTTTGTTAAAATCTAGAAAGTTCCGAGATCTAGAACAATCGGAAAAAATCTTATTTTTCTTGGAAGACCAATCTTCTGTTTCAATTCTCTGCAAGGCGTTCCTCTGCTCTTCAATCTTATTCAAATATTTGAATACCCTGAACGCATTCTATCCGTCCCATTTTTTTTTGCAAAATGAATTCTCATATTTACTTTTTCTCGAAACACTTTTCATCACTCTCCAGATAAAAATCTTATGATTTCCTCTTGATAGACGTCATAAAAGAACAAAACTCTTTTTTTAATGGGTAGTTCGATGAAAGCAAAGAGATTAGATGGAAAGAATAAGAAGAGAGGGAAGAGAGAATGTTTTGTGGAAAAGAGTAGTTGTCAGGCTGGCGGACAATAATTAATGATAAGAGGAAGATGGACTCACGACAAATGACAACAATTGCGATGGGGGCAAGAGGGATAGAGAGATAGAGGAAATGATCGGGATGGTTGGCTGGGAGAAGAAGAGTTTGGGTAAGGTTTAGAGGTTTGACTCTGAATATGTCAGCAAAACATCATAGGATTGAAAACACTACGTCTTATTTTCCGAAAAGTTACGATCTTGAACCGTTATGGGACTTCAAACCATGAAAGCATGCTCCCAAATCTTTCAGTTCAAAGCGGTATTTCTAGCTTCCCAAAAGAGATATTTCTAAAATATTTTACTGATTGAGAAATTAGATGTAGCTATTAGCTCTGCACAGTTCTTACAACTGCGCTCCACCGAATGGCTTATAAAATTGCCTCTTTTTCTCCGCGTCTCTCAATTTCGCACACAATCTTCTTCAGTTTCAGTAGAGCGCGGTTGTAAGAAGCGTACCGTGCTAATGTTAATCCAGCCTTGGAATTATGGTCTAAGTTCTTTCTTGGCAGAACACCTTTAACTAACAACTCAAACTTACTAGGGAAGGTCATGGAGTCCGCTTGAAATCATGGGACATGGCCGATATCATTGGAAAGCTGGGAAAACGCTGATCCCAAATATTTATTCAGTTTTTGCCCTCGAGGGCTGGTGTTTGAAAAAGATAAGATCAAAGCTTGGACCCCTAACAAGTCATTACCTTCTTTTATTTAGGAGTGTAGAACTCAACTTCACAAATCATTATCACAGATCAAAACACATTGGGAAAACTCATCCAGCTGCTCTTCTATTTTAGGTTGTCGTGTGTTAGAACTATGAATTCAGGGGGCATGACATTTGATATTTAGAGCCCACCGGACTATCAAATAACTTTGTTTTTTAGAAGTTGTTTCAAATAATTAAAACGAAAGAACTTTGAAGATGCGAATACCAATGAAATGATGGAAACGGACGAAAGTGACGTCTGAGTACTTCTACCAAACGGAAATTCTCAAAGAAGAAAAATCATCGAAGTGTAATGACCATGGTATAAAAACTAAAAAAATCGAAATTTTGGAAAATCTCGATCTTGTTATTCTTCTCTTTCGAAATGAGTATAACGAAGCATTTGTGGGCGGAGCTTAGGGATGACAAGACGAAATAAATAAACAAATGTGTTCATGACATGTATAACTTCTTTTTGGGAGCTTAGGACGCCCCTTGCTATTCGTTTAATATTTGGAAGAACCATTATTACTATTATTATTATTCAATCCTCTCTACTTATCCTAAATTCGGATAATCCATATGAAGACGTTGACGACAAACGTCAAGAAGGAAAAGAAGCCTAAAGAGAGAGTGAGATTTCTGGTGAAAAGTGAAAAGTTGTCGTCGGTTTCCGGTAGAATGTGCACTACTGGTTTAGGGGGGTGGCGACTAAAAAGGGTAATTGGAAGCGGGGCGAAAAGAAGAAGAAGGAGGAAAACGAAATCTGACGCAGGCCCAACAAAAATTTGGATGATGATGATGATGAAGGAGTTTATAAATGGAAGAAATGAGGAACAGAAGAACCGGAAATTGAGAAGAGAATGGGAGACATGGAGAGAAGAATAGGAAGATGGGATGACTCTGAAAAGTTGAGATTCGAGTTTTCTGGAGCGGAATGAAAGGGGATTCGGGGTCAAGAATCAGTCTGCAAAATGACAATATCTGCAGAGTTTCTGCACTACAGTGCGGTTAGCTGATTAGAAAATATTCCGAGTTTCTTAAAGAAGACATTGATTACTTTCAAATGATTAAAGCGAAAAATTTTTGAAGATGCGGATACCAATGAAATGATGGAAACTGACGTATTTGTTGAAACAAATTCTGAAAAACGGAAATTCTCAAACTAGAAAAATCATCGAAGTGTAATGACCAAGTTATAAAAACTAGAAAATCAAAATTTTGGAGAATCTCAATCTTATTATTCTTCTCGGTAGTACTAAAGTCCAGATCGTAAAAGTTTTTCAAAAAACATTCCAAAAGGTAAAACTGTTCTGAAACATCTCAAATGAACTGCATTACGGTATGGGACCACGGATCAGGGGAGGATCCCTGGAGTTTCAGGTCGAGTTGTATAACGGAAAAATTCTGCTGATTTCCATTTTGGATTTCAATTTTTCAGAACCATTTCGGGATAAAGTTATACGTATTTCAATAAACCAACTTTTTAAAAACTTTTTTCCAAATATTTTTGTGTTGTACGCGTCTTTTTAATCAAGTAAGTCTCTTGAAACTGCTGTTTCTGTCCTGTAAATAGATGAAACTATGTATAATTTTTTCACAAAATCGTTCAGCGAATTTGGAATTTATATTTTAAATCAGCACAATATTCCTGTTCGAATGATATACATATATACCAGTAACTCCATCTAGGGATCCTCTCCTAATTAGAGAATAGTTGTAAGTGTTCGAAACTTAAAACATTCAAAATTATTCTGATCCTAGAATCACCTAAAACGGTTGTACATAGTTGTTTTATGTTCCAAACAAGATATAGCTATCTTATTGGAATATGGTGTTAATTAAAAATTGAATAATGCAAATCATGCTGCACCGACTAATCATTTAAAAGTACACAGTCTCCCAGACTCCGAGAAAGAACTGCAATGAAATTTTTGATCTACCCTCATGAAACGAAAAATTTGAGAAATTAGCAGGTCTAGAACATTATTTCTTTAATTTTTAGCGTAAATGTCAAGGTTGGAAGTAAGAAAATTTCAATTTTAGAATCATTCTGAGTGAATTATCCACCCATTGAATCCAAAAAATCCTGGTTTTATATATTATTACAGGTCGAAACATACTTGTCACGGGCCGGGCCGGGCCGGGCCGGGCCGGGCCCGCAAAAAGTCCTCCGGCCCGGCCCGGCCCGGCCCGGCCCGGCCCGTAGTGCGGGCTGGCCCGGCCCGGCCCGCTCGGCCCGTTCGGCCCGTCAAAATGTAGAAAAAAAATTTTTCGTCGTTTTCCCATTGTTTTTTCGTTTACTTCTTTATGGCAAACATATAATTGATTAGAAATTATAAAAAGACTACAACTGAAAACGGAAATTGTCAGAATAAGTACCATCTTGTTTGCTAGGGTCGAATTACTAAAATGTCTGAAAATTAAATTTCGGCTCATCTTGACTGTAACTGATCAGCCGAAGATTTTTTTAATTTTCAGATATTCGACCCTTGCAAACAAGATGGTACCATTTTTAGATCCCATAGGGCCCATTTGGGTCTTCTTCAGCCCTCGCCTTATTTTGTCACTATAGACTTTGAGCCTCTCAAAGTCTCTGTGATGATCAGCCGATGATCAGAATCTGGATCAAGAACTTGCTGGAGGCTTCTGAAAATAGTCTCAGCGAATTCCCCGACCTCGATTTAGTATAAACCGAAGAAAACATTTAATTTCCAAGACTTTCAATTCTATTTTTCAAAAATAATTTTTTGCTGCGGGCCCTGCGGGCCGGCCCGGGCCCTGAAATTTTCAGCGGGCCCGGCCCGGCCCGGCCCGGGCCAGCCCGGGCCGGGCTCACACGGGCCGGCCCGGGCCGGCCCGCGGGCTGGCCCGTGATCTGACAAGTATGGGTCGAAATGGCAATTTTTAATTTTGATTTCGGAAAAACCTACGGGATTTATTCATTTCTCAACATTATCCAACGAATGATAGCTCAAAACGTGCTCCGGAGATTTGTGCACATTTCTGTAGGACGGTTTTTCAAATTGCTCATTACTTTTCGAGAAATCGATAAAATTCCACATTTTTTTCAATTTTTTGTTATTTTCTCGAAAAGTAATGAGCAATTTGAAAACCGTCCTACAGAAATGTGTAAAAATCTCCGGAGCACGTTTTGAGCTATCATTCGTTGGACAATTTTGAGAAATGAACAAATCCCGTAGATTTTTCCGAAATCAAAATGGAAAATCACTGTTCCGACTTGAAATAATATCTGAAACCAGGATTTTTCGAGTTGAATGGATGGATATTGCTCTCAGAATAATTCTAAAACTGAAATTTTCCTACTTCCAACCTTGACATATACGCTAAAAATTAAAGAAATAATGTTCTAGACCTGCTAATTCCTCAAATTTTTCGCTTCATGAGGGTAGATCAAAAATTTCCTTGCAGTTCTTTTTCGGAGTCTGGGAGACTGTGAAGTACATAACGGTTTTTTGCAATTGATATCAATTCCTTAATGATTATTTGAATTATTTATATTTATTACATGTTTTTGTAATCGTTGAGCTTCTGTCTGTATTAAATCTTATATTTATTTATTTCGAGAAAAACTAATGTACTGCAGCAGTTCGTTATTTACATTTTTTATAAAATATATTTATTTATTTATTTGGGCTTATTTAAGTTGCCATACCACAACTTGTTGTTAGTTAATTGGTAAATTAAAAATGGCTTCAAAATAATTCTATCCGGAGTCCGGACGGTAGTAAGTACATATCTCAAAGAAAATAAAAACTATTTGGTGATTAATAACTTTCCAATATGGTAATTTTCAATTTAAAATCCATGAAAATATAAAAAAATCTTGGACTAATGTTTTATACTTGTACCTTCTAAGAAAGAAGCTGAACGGGAGAGTCCGTTGTGATGGCACTACTTCCACCTTCTGATGAAAAATATGCAAAACACAAAGCAGAAAATAGTCTGAAAATGTATGTATACATATTCAGCGAAGAGCCACGATTAACGTCTTCTCCCATCCGCCCGCCTCCTTCGGCGTGCACTTTTTTCGCCGAAACGAAACCATTATCTGATGCGCATACATGTCCGACACGGGCTTAAACGACTTCTGAAGCAGCGCCGAGTACTCCGGAATTATTTAGTCGGTGACGTTAAGGAATGAAGAATAAAGAGACGAGTAAAGAAAAACAGAACAAAAAAGAATGGAAAAAGGAGACTGATTCTTGTGTTATTACAGCTCGTTTCTCTCGGCATACGACGTCGTCAGTAATCCATCCGAATCTCTATTTTCTCGTTTTCCTCGCGTGGGAACACGACGAAATTCGAGACGGATTGGTTTCTACTACGACGTACTGAACGAACGACGAATTGATTGCACCCGGGAATGGTAAACAAACAAACATCTGCAAGGAATTTAATAGAGTCAATGATTTTTCCTATTTTAGACTAGTTTTAGTCAAATGACAATGCAGCTTATGCTGTTTGAAAAAAAACACAATGAAAAAGGAATGTACAGAATAGGTTAAAGGGTTTGAAGATACAGAAAATAAATCATGTGCAATGAGGGTAAAGAATAAAATGCTAAATCGTGGTGAGCCTTCTGCTCTCAAGAACTGGATGTTCCTTGGTGGCGGAGTAGAAATCGAGAACCAAATGGCAAGCCTTATCGACAGACTCCTGTGGCCAGTTGCTGACATCGGCACTCCACCAACACGGATCCATATTTTGTTGAACTGGTTGATAGCCTTTGACTGTGAATGCGAGATGGAGAAGGGCGATGGCAATCATTTGAGGTTCTGTTGTGATGCACAATGTCGTGTAGATGCTGTCGTTGATGAATGTCCAAGCGATTTGAACAGCGTCGGTAATCTGAAAAAAATAAATCGTTTTGAGGCAAAACTTTCGAAAAAGACAATACAATCGAGAAGTTGTTGCTAGAAACCGGATTTTTGACCAAACATTTTCGACAAATTGTGTCTTTTTCATAAATATCTTACCTGCTCTCGGCTCATATCCGGGAACATTGTCTTATACTCCAACAGTGCATCGTAAGGTAACCCAACTTGCAAATCGAACTTCAGTGTGTGCAACAATACTCGTTCGGCGCCCATTACTTCGTCCTGTAACCAGAATTGAGATTTTTTATTACTGGTGGGAGTAAGGCGGCGGAAAATGTTATTGATGCTGATATTTTCCTTTTTGGTTGACACTCACCACAAGGCTATGATGATATTTTCCATAGATTTCTGGCCATTGTGCTTGTGCTGCTGCACACACATCTTTGCACTTTTTCGGAAAGTCTTCGACTTTTCCGGCCAAGAAAAGACAACTGATAGCGGTGATCTGAATTAAATAAAAATTTGACAATTTGAACACTTTAAAACGATGAATACCTCTCTATTAAAGTTTTGAAAGCTGTGTTCCATGTAAAATCGATGGAAGTAGACTGCGGCGACACCGATAGTGGGACGTGGCTTACTGAAGTGATTAAATATTATATTTTACTTTCGGAGAAGATAAATCTCACCAATTCAATGCAGCTCCGATCTCCGCAATCAACTTGATGCCTTCGCGACGATACAGCAGCTCTTGATCTTTGTTCATTCCAGCAAGAATAGATGGAGTGACCTGAGAACAGAGTTGTATTTTTTTTTAAATACAAATAAAGCTAATTTTGAGTTACCTTCAGCGCCTCCAATTGCCAAGTCCAGTCCGTTAGCTTTAAGAACTCTGCCATTTTGTGTTTTTCGTCTAGAAATTCCTCAAAAGTTGAATAAAATAGTATTAAAACTAAAAACCGCTGTCAACTGGAAATAGGAGCAAGTGCGAGCGAAAATCTGCGAAAGCGTGAGTATTTTTCGGAGAGGCTACGGTAAGCAAACGTACGCAATCGTTGACCGTAGGCCTCCCGAAAAAGAGTTTGAATAAAATAAATTTTGCATGTGGTTGCAAGGACTTGTACAATAT
Source organism: Caenorhabditis latens (assembly GCA_002259235.3). Lineage (NCBI taxonomy): Eukaryota > Metazoa > Nematoda > Chromadorea > Rhabditida > Rhabditidae > Caenorhabditis > Caenorhabditis latens. The sequence continues at coordinate 5,182,427 of CM056096.1, forward strand.
AAATTTCGTAAAATCTATATCATTTTGTTTTAAATTTCAAATTTAATAAGTATATTAGCAATCTCGAATATATTTTAAAACAATCAGAATGGTTTTTAACTCAAGTACGAAAGCTATGCATTCGAATAAGTTTTGCATGCAATTGCATGGACTTGTACAATGTAAATTTCGTAAAATCTATATTATTTCCTTTCGAATTTCAAGTTATATAAGTAATTTGGCTATCGTGAGAATATTTTAAAGCAATCTGAAGTGTTTTTAACTTCAGTACAAAAGCTATGCATATGAATACGTTTTGCATGCAATTGCAAGGACTTGTACAGTATAAATTTTATAAAATCTATATCATTTTGTTTCAAATTTCAAATTAAATATGTTGCTTAGCTATCTCGAAATTATTTTAAAACAATTAGAATAGTTTTTAACTTTGGTACAAAAGCTATTCATATGCACAAGTTTCGCATGCAATTGCGCGGACTTGTACAATATAAATTTCGTAAAATATATATAATTTTGTTTTAAATTTCGAATCACATAAGTAAATTAGCTATCTCAAAATTATTTTAAAACAATCAGAATTGTTTTTAACTTAAGTACAAAAGCTATGCATATGAATAAGTTTTAGAACCGCATCTTCAGCTAGCTTCAAAACAATAAATTCACATTTCTTGTTCCATCAAACAATATTTTATTCTGCAACAATCATCTTAAAGTCACTCTAACAAACGAGACTTAGGCGTTTCGTTGTCTAGCAATATATAATTTGTTTCTCTCCTCACCTATCTTTCCATCGATATTCAAAACAAAAATCTTATTTTTTCTTATTTTTTAGCAATAAAAATGCCGTTTGGCCATCGAAATAACAGCTACAAATATGGTGGATTTCGACAATACCGTCCAGTACAACAAACACATGGACATGACTACAATAAATTTGAAGCGCCACCTCCACCACCAAGTCGAAGCGTTTTTGACTTCACTCTCGAACAGGGAAACTTGGCAGGAGCGAAAACTGCCAAATCGGATTTGGTTTTTGCGAAGGTATCGGAAAATCGAAGATCAATACAGAATTTATATAAACTTTTTCCAGGAAATAGTGGAACGCGCTGCCAATTTGACACCATCACCCGAAGTGAGAAGTCAAATAAAACAATACGCTCAAAAAGTGATTGTCGCGTTGGAGAAAGAGCATAGAGAGAATACTCTCCCAGAAGTCGGTGTGACTCGTATCATGCATGTCGGATCATTTGTCACCGGTACATCAACTCATTTGTCAGATAAAAGTGATGTGGTAGTGCAATTGAAATGCCTTCCATCATGTAAGCTCAGTTATTTGAATTATGCATTTAAACATATTTATTTTTTCAGTCGAAACTCTTCTGATACTCGGAAATAAGATTGTCGAGAATATGCAGGCCGCAGACCCATCGGAGACTGGAGTCGCGCTTCCGACAGAGGATGGATGCATCATTTCTTCTCATAACAAGCAAGTCAGAGTGCTCGTCACAATCAATCCATTGGATTCGGTGAAGTTGGAACCAGAATTGCATTGTGAGTACCAGTTCATAAAGAAAACGATAGATTGGATTCAATCTTTTAAATAATTAAATAAATGTGTCAATTTTTTCAGTGGATGAAACTCGAATGATGATCAATCACTTTTCCTTGCGACACGTCAGTTGGCTCACAGAAATGACTGAATGCATTCCAAAGGAAACTGTCCAAGAATACCATGCTCTCATTCGTGTCCTGAAAGATGTTCGTTCTCGGTTCCGCGGCCTCCAGCCTCTCTCGGTTTGGGCACTTCAATTTCTCGCATTCCATTGTTTGTTCGATGGACCAAACCGCCAAAAAACCAATCTCGGAACCGCATTCCGTCGTTTTTTCGAGCTAATCAGTGCCGGAATCTTTCTCCCAAAGGCAGCTGGTCTGATGGATCCAACCGCTCCAAATCATCGAATTGGATTCGATTTGACATTCGAGCAAATGGATGAGGTCTGCATAGCAGCACAGACTCTCATTCGTGTCTTTGCCACGGGAGATGATGGATATCGAGCGATTCTGGGAACGAAGGGAACTGCTGCTGATCTCACTAAAACGACTTTTGTCTGGAATGGTATCACGATTGAACCAAGCGAGACTGCTTACGAAGATGGATGTTACGATCAACCACCATCAGCAGACGCGGACAAGATTCCGGTGGTTTGAGATAGATTTCATATTATTCCTGACATCAAAATATAATTGATCTCTGTAACATTTTCACTTTTATCATGCCTTTTTTCTGAAATAAATCTAAAATATATTTAAAACTTAACGTGAACTCTGACATGTTCCACATTCAATTTCATAACCATTCTATTCTCAACCACCAGTTCTGTTTTATCCACCACACAAAAAAGGGGATCTCTATATCTACTTGGGTATAGTATAATGTCTCGAATTCTCGGACTCGGAGCTCTCGGAGTCACAGCCGCCAGCACTTTGGCAATATATCAAACTCGTTTCGTCTCGAGAATTCACCAAGCATCATCATGTCAAATGACTCGTCTGGAAGATCTTCCATCTCGTGAGACTATCGTCGATATACTGAAAACTGAGAAACAATTCGATGTACTTGTGATCGGAGGAGGTTCCGCTGGAGCCGGAGTGGCTTTGGATGCTCAGACACGTGGATTGAAGACTGCAATGGTGGAATACGGGGACTACTGTAGTGGAACGTCTTCGAAATCATCAAAACTTCTTCACGGAGGTGTCAAGTATTTGGAGACGGCGTTGAAAGAAATGGATTACGAGCAGTATAAAATTGTGCAGGAAGGCTTGAATGAGAGGATCAATGTGATGAAGGCAGCGCCGTTCTTGTCGCACACTTTTCCAGTTTTGGTTCCAACTTATAAGTGAGTCTTTGACTGAATAGCTGAAATCTTACAAAGGAAGTTTTTGGAGACACCACTTTCAAACGACCAATAAGTTTGTTTATTTGTATGTACTTTTGACTACGGGGAATCCATTTCTGCTGTCAAAACCTGCTAAACGTTTCTGGGAGCCGATTTATGAGCTCTCAAACTTTTCAAATTTTAAAGATTTTTCACATGGAATTCAAAAACGGTAAATAGTATAGTAGCAAGATATTCTCATTTTTGTAACGAAAAAAACACAAATGGAATATGCGGCCGATTTGAAATTCCTTGTGAAAAAGCTTAACCAAATGAAAAGTTTGAGAGCTCATAACTCGGCTCCCAAAAACATTTAGCAGGTTGTGATGGCAGAAATGGACTCCACGTAGTCGAAAATACCTATAACCAAATTTATAGTTTGTTTGAAAGCGGCGTCTCCAAATACTTGCCTTGTTAGAGATTCTGAATCTGCGTTCAAACTCTCCTATGAAATGCGAAATGACCACGTTTTTCAGATGGTGGCAATCTGTGTACTATTGGGGAGGTGTCAAAGTTTATGACTTTCTAGCTGGAAAGGGGATTCTAAAACCGTCGAAATTTGTGAGCAAAGAAGAAGCTCTCGAAATCTGTCCTACAATCAAAAAGGAAGGATTGAGAGGTGCCATGCTCTACTATGATGGACAACAGAATGATGCTCGATTGGTTCTGGTCGTGGCGCTGACTGCGATTCGATATGGTGCTAAAGTAGAGTTTCATTATTGTAACAATTTTTTAAATTTTAAATTGAAATTTTAGTGTGTGAACCATACGGAATGTATCAGTTTGTTGAAAGATTCGGATGGAAAGGTGAATGGAGCAGTTGTGAAAGATCATGTTACTGGAGAGACTTATAAGATTAATGCGAGAGTAGTGGTCAATGCAACTGGCCCGTATAACGATTACATTCGTAAAATGGCCGATGAGAAACGGAAACCGATGATTCTTGGAAGTTCGGGTATTCATCTTACTGTAGCCAAGTACTTCTGCCCCGGAAACACTGGACTTATCAATCCAAAATCATCAGATGGACGTGTCATTTTCGCTTTCCCGTGGGAAGATGTCACAATAGTTGGAACAACTGATGATCCAGCTGAGGCATCACACTCTCCTACTGTAACTGAGAAAGAAATTCAATACATTTTGGATGAGATGAACAGAAGTTTCGCGAAAGAGTATCAGATCAAGCGGGAGGACGTGATTAGTGCGTGGTCTGGAATTCGTGGATTGGTGTTGGATCCGAGGAAGAAGGATCACAAGACATTGGCTAGAGGGCACTTGGTTGATGTAAGTGTTTATAAATTTGTTCATAGGTACTTTCGACTACGGGAAGCCCATTTCTGCAATCAAAACCTGTTGAATGTCTCTGCGAGGCGAGTTATGAGCTTTCAAATTTTGGATATGGTCGAGCTTTTTCACATGGAATTCCAAATCGGCAAATAGTATACGAAAGATATTCTCGTTTTTTTTCAACGTTCGAGCACAAGTGAACCGCGGTGAAGTATATGCGGGCGATTTGGAGTTTCATGAGAAAAGGCTTAACCATATTAAAAGTTTGAAAGTTCATAACTCGACTCGCATTGATATTTAGCAGATTTTGACTGCAGAAATGGACTTCCCGTAGTCCAAAGTACTTAAGACCAAATTTATAGTTCGTTTGAAAGCCACGTCTCCAAAGACTTCTATTATAAGCAATCAGCACTGAAACTATCTCTTCCAGGTCGGAGCAACTGGTCTCATCACAATTGCCGGTGGAAAACTCACAACATTCCGTCATATGGCTGAAGAAACCATGGATAAAGTAGTCGAAGTGAACAAGTTAGAAGAAGCAAAACCCTGCGCAACTCGTGGAATGAAATTCGAAGGTGGACACGAGTACACTCCAATGCTCTATCGAATCATCTCTAGAAAATATGGACTCGAGGAGTCTGTCGCCACTCATTTGTGTCAAACATATGGAGACAAGGTTTACGAAGTTTTGAAATTGTGTAAATCCACTGGAAAGAAATTCCCAGCCATCGGACACCGTCTTCATCCCGACTTCCCGTTCTTGGAAGCAGAAGTGAGATATGCAGTGAAAGAGTACGCACGTATTCCTGCTGATATTCTCGCGAGACGAACTCGTCTTTCACTTTTGGATGCTCGTGCTGCCAGACAAGTTCTGCCACGTGTCGTTTCCATAATGGCAGAGGAATTGAAATGGTCTCCAGAAGAACAAAAGAGACATTATGAGGAGGGATTGAAGTTTTTGAAAGTGGAAATGGGTGTATGTAATTTGGGAAAGGGAAAGGAGGACACTTTCGAGTTGAATAAGTGAGTTTGATTTGAATGTCAGAAACAATCTTAATATTTCTTCAGCGCCGAGAAGACTGCAATTTATAACATTTTCAAGAAAGTGGATCGAGAGAAACGTGGATATTTCTCTGGTGCAGATCTCAAAGTGTTTTTGAAAAAACAGAAGAAGAGTGCAAACGTCCATCAGGATATTCTGGATGATGTGATTCTGGAGGCTAACGATGGAAACAAGTACATTTCACCTGGAGACTTACACAAGGTTTTAGGGAGTATCATGGAGTTTCAGTCATTATTTTCTATTTCTATTTCCAGATCTACCTCGACATCAAGAATGGCTCATTCAAAGGACGTCGTCTTATCGACCATCTCGGTGAAGTGAAATGGGAATGAACAAACAAATTCGATCAATTATTTTTTATTTTGGATAAAAATAGCGCTTCCGAGATCTATCTTGTTTTTCCCATCAATCCATTAAAAAGTTTATTTTGTCAAATCTGTGGGATGATGAAAGAAAAAGAAAACATTTTTACTGTGTCTTCGTAGCAGAATCAGCTGCTTGACTCGATGAGCTTGGAACTGGTACTACTGATCCAGAAGATCTCTGTAAAGGAGCTGGCTTAGATTCTTCTTCAGACATCTTCTTATCAGGCTCATCGAATGATTTCTCGAAACTGCTACCATAGGAGAAACGGCTGGATCTCTGAAAATCATCTCTTGAACGCTTTTGAAACATCACCAGAAACTAACACTACTCCCCTGTTCGTCATTCGTCTTGCTCAATCGTCGTCTTATCAGATCTCCACTGGCTCCTTTCACGTGTGATGTTGGAGTTCGACGGGGAAGTCGACGTTGAGCGATTTTTGCAGCGATCTGAAGATTTAGGAGTGAGTGAGAGTGAGAGAGTGATGACTGTACTTACGTTTGGAGCGGCTGGAAACTCATCACCGTCATCTTTGGTGGTTGAGGGACGACGATCGGTTTGTTGATTGGATTCTGTTGATTTATCCGTGGAGATGGATTGTTCGAGTTGTGCAGTTCTCTGACGATCTGGAATAGTTTTAGAGTAAAAACTTATGTACAAAGAGTCGAGTACCGCTCAAAAGTGTATTAAGTTTTGCCTTTTTTCAGTGGAAAATGCCCAACTTTGAGAGTATGTCATAGTAAAACTAACTGTCCCACAAAATAACTTTTTATGGGGTCGAACAGACCAAGAGTAGAGCTTCATTTTTGTAGTTTACAACGTTTTTGTACGGACACTCCCTAGAGAGTTACGTTTCGACAAAGTAATTTCTAACTCAAATTGACCAATTTCAGTGCAAAATAATGAGATTTTTGAGCTGCCGTCCTAAAATGACCATAACTCTATAGGGAGTGCTCGTAGAAAAAAGTTATCAGCTACCAAAATAATCTACTTTTGTTCAGTATGGTTTATACATAATTTACTTTGTGGGACCATCAGAGTTACCGTAATACCCTTTCAAAGTTGGAAAATTTGCACTGAAAACGACTACAGTTTGTGTCTTTTTTCACGGTACATGTATTAATAGAACTGACACCAGAAGCCAAATGATGACTCATCGTTCTTTTATAGGTTACTTACTATTGATACACACTATTCTCTAGTTTTCCCTTTTCTCAAGACTTACTTTTCAGTCTCGAAGCCATTTCGATTGTAATTTTTTTCCAGAAGTGAGTGAATAATTCCAGTGAAAAAAATCTGAAATGAAAGGTGTTGAGCAAAGGAAACGAAGAAACTGATGATGACGGGGAGAAAAAAGAGAAAAAAAGCGGTGTGATGGGGAGGGATGAGTCATCTCAAACCATAGGAACAGAAAATGGACGAAGACGATGCACCATAACAAAAAATATTGTAAAGAAGACACAAACGGGGCACAGAAAAAAAGAAGACCGCCCCGTTTGCTTTTTCTGAAAATTCTCGTGACAGGTGACGGTGCGATCCAATGTGGGAATGATCCGGTTGGTACGTCGATCTGTGTGTCTTACTGTCCAGATGTCCATAAGAATACGTCTCACTCTTTAAATCTTCATTAGAAAAAAACTCATAGTTAAATAAGAAAAATTCAAGCGATCACATGATTATTATTGTTACGAACATTATGTGGGGGCGTCGGGAGAGCATCTTTCAGAGATGCCATATCAATTGTAGTCGCTGGAAGAACAATGGATCCACGACGGGAAATCGAAGATTCGGTGGAGCACAGACGTGTGGCCGATGTACTGAAGGAAACATTTTTAAGAAATGTGTTCTCCAAAATTAGACTTACTTTGCAGATTTCGACATGAACGGACACTTTGGCGCATCGTCGTTGATGCTCAGTTGAGAAGACGTGCACATGCTTCCTCTTCTGTGAATATACTTATTTAGTTGGGAGGATTTGAATTTGGTTGTTAATTACCTTGAGGAAGACGGAGAGTTCAAAAAACTTCCTCGCCTTGGTGCCGCTCGGAGTCTGTCGACAATTGAAGACACAAGGACTGTCCAGGCCCGACAAGCATCGGGGAAACCGCGTACACAGTCCTGCAAAACAAATGTTTGGGGTTTTTTCAGTTTACTATAACATGTTTCTCTATCTAACTAGGGAAGGTCTCTAGGTAACCGTGGAGTTATAGGATGTAACTTATACCATTGAAAAGCTGGGATAACGCCGATTCCAAAAATATATTCAGATTTTGCCCTCGAGGTCTGGTACAGGGACGAGCGGCAACGCAAAATTTCGGCAATCCGGCAATCCGGCAATTGCCGAATTTAAAAATCGGCAATTTTCGGCAATTTTCGGCAACTTTCGGCAACGTGTAATGATAAGGATTTTCAGGTCGGGAGAGAAAAAAACGAGATTTTTGCAGTGACTTTGAATAAATGAGATTATTTTTCCATTTTATCGAAAAAAATAATTTGAAAATTCTTTCAGTTGGAATCCAACTGAAAGAATTTTCATGTTGGATGCAAGAATTTTCGATTTTTGTATTACTTTTGTCACATTCAGCCTGAAATTTTGAATAGAATTAGAAAAAAAAACTGCAAAAAACATTGCCGAAAAAAAGTCGGCAACCCGGCAACGGCAATGCATTAAGAAAAGTCGGCAATTCCGGCAATTCGGCAACCCGGCAACGGCATTGCCGCTCGTCCCTGGTCTGGTATTCGAGAAAAATGAGACCAGAGGTTGGACATTTTTCGACATTTTTCACTCGGGGGTAAAGCAATCACAAAATCTCGGGTTCAATCTTGGACCTCGTTTTTCTCGAATATCAGACTTCTAGGGCAAAAACTGAATACACATTTGGAATCAGCGTTTTCTCAGCTTTCCAATGATATAGGTCCCATCCCATAACTCCACGGTCACCTGGTGGCCTTCCCTTAGACTTAGTAGTCCTTGTGCTCGAAACCCTTTCAGAAACGGTAACGAAGTTTACGGAGTATACATATGAATCTAATTACAACTAGGTCGGCGGGTTTTCCAAAAAAAGAAACGAAGTTTCAAAGACCAAGAAAAGTGAGTCCAACATCACACCTGTATAACCACATGATCCACAAAGTACTCTCCAACTTTCTCCCAATGAGATGACTTGAATCCGTATCGTTTCAGATACGCATGACTCTGACCGATATGATCCAAATGCTCCAAAATCTTGGCAGGTTCTTGTTCAAGACTGGATACAACTTGTGAGACAAGAGAGACAAAGAAGTGAGTGTGGTCTCGAAGTGTTGCTATTGAACCGGATCTTCTGAAATAAGTTTCAGTTGAATGGGATTTTCCACCTTTACTCAAAAAGACCATGCTGAAAAAGGGGAAAAACAACAACAAAAACTAAGCAGGGAATTACGAATCAAAAACGTTTTCTAAAATCTATATACCTCCTTTCACACCTTTCATGCATTGAATCGACAAACGCAGCATTATAGAAGATGTTTCGGACATCTTTATCTTTCTGTAACTAGCTTTTTGTATAACATTCTTCCCCTTCAATTGACCACCTACCGTATCCAACTTCTCCCACACTCTCTCCACCAAACTAACAATCCCCTTGCAGTTTGCTCTCGGTGGTTCACATAGTCGAGCCCACGTCGTTTTGAGTGCTCGAATATGTTCATGTTTTAGGTTCCAGATGGAAGCAAGAGTGATTAGTTTGATGGCTGGTGCACTTCCACTTCTTTTCCGGAGTGGAGGATTTGGGACGGCCAGTCGATTGGCAGATGTTCGAGCAGGAGACGAAGTGACTGACGTGGATGAGTTTCGTTTCTGAAAAGAAGGAGTGGGTGATGTTTTGAAAAGTTGTCTGATCAGATGAAGGCATACTTGCAAGCCGGACCAAAAAGCCATTCCAGCCCGGCCCGCGGCATATTAGCGATCCGACATCCAGTCCGTAATAAGTCACAGACATAGAACGCGTGGAGATCTACATATTGGTGTATTTTTCAGCTTATAATATTGAGTTTGAAGCGATTTAAGCGCCGGCCCGGTTTGCAAGTATGGATGAAGCTAGCCCATGATACCGTAACCCATCTCCTTGATGCTCACCTTTTTCTGAATACTTGTCAACGTCGGATTCGATTGTCTCTTCTTATAGAAGCCGGCTCTCGCAGCGCCCATCATATCGAAAACTGAAAAGTAGAGAATAGTTGTGAATTGAAACTTGCTCACACAAAAGTACGAGAAAAGATGTTTTTTGCTCCTCTTCTCTCGAAGAAAGTAGAAAAATGGAAGAAGGATAACGAGCCATCTCCCGCTTCCTTCAAGACACTTATCCCCTGGGGAACAGTTTGTGAAAATAAATCATCTTTCTTTGTTCTCGAAAATTTCTTCTCCCCGGGAATATTTCCTCTACTTTTGTCTTACTTTTGGGACACAAACACGTACACTTATCATGTGCATAATAATGTGAAAATTTTAAGAGGGAAAACATGGAAAAACAGCAAAAAAGTTCGAAGTAGAGGGTGGAACACGAGGAGGAAGAAAAGATTCTAAAAATAGAAATGAAGTTTCGAAATAGGAAACGAGATTTCCAGAAGTTTTGAATTGAAAGTGACTCATCTCATTTAATGAAAACTTCTAGGTTTCCAGAAATGAGGACCGTGGAGTTGTGGGACGTCAAATATATCATTGGAAGCAGAGAAAACGCTGATTCCAAATTTATATTCAGTTTTGGCTTTCGAGACCTGGTATTCGAGAAAAACGAGATCGAAAGTTGGACCCCTGGCAAGGCATTTCCTTACCGACCTTGGTAACGTAGCGGTAACTTGTGGTCATTTTTCGACATTTTTCACTTGTCGGTAAGGTAATCACTAGCCAGGGTTTAAACTTTGGTCTCGTTTTTCTCGAATACCTGGCCTCGGGGTCAAAAATTGAATATATATTTGGAATCAGCGTTTTCTCAGCTTCCAATGATATAGGTGACGTCCCATAACTGCACGATCACCTGGAGGTCTTCCATAGTTAGACAGTGTCTGTACAAGTAAATACATAGTTAACTGAATATGAAAATGAATCTCCACTTTTGATCTACTAACCCCAAAAAATTGATGTTGTGAGAAAATCGGCGGCGTTGGAGCACACTTTCAGAAACTATGAAAATCTACTTTTTTAAACTTCAAACAACGTGTAACATTCTCTAGTACTATTTTTATACTCTCTCATGTTTTCAGCTCAAATCCCTTTTTTTCATAACAACGCCAATTTGCCACATTACTAAAAAAACATGAGGTTTTATACACAAAGAACAAATCTGAAAAAGGAGGAGAATGAAATACGTACATGTATATATCGGAAGAGAAATGACAGAACTCAATGGAATTCCAAAACAGGAAAAGGAAATGAGCATGTCTGTTTGAAGGATTCTGAGTAACTTGGATATGGTTGAATGGGTTCAAGAAATTAAATATAGAAAGATCAAACGGAAATTCGGGAATATTTCAGAATGTATGGTTCTTGAACAGTTTTTGAAAAAAATATTCCAGACTTTTTGAGATAATTAGATTGGAGTAAATTGAGAGGATCCTCAGGAACGCTTCTTGAATCAAACATCTATGGATTTTAGTCTACTTCCTCCACTAGATGTCTGAAGAGAAGAAAACTAAAGCGTAAGTTTAGATGAGACCAAAGAGCAACAGCTACTCATTGAAGAAAAACGAAATGATGCAAGAATAAAATAGAGAAAACACTTATAATAGACCGATAATTGAAAAAGAAGACTCATTGGGACCTCCTTCGAGATGAAAGATGAAATAGGGAAGAGACTGAACTAACTATGGACAATAGTCGATGGTGTTCTGATCAGGGACGAGCGGCAACGCAAAATTTCGGCAATCCGGCAATCCGGCAATTGCCGAATTTAAAAATCGGCAATTTTCGGCAATTTTCGGCAACTTTCGGCAACGTGTAATGATAAGGATTTTCAGGTCGGGAGAGAAAAAAACGAGATTTTTGCAGTGACTTTGAATAAATGAGATTATTTTTCCATTTTATCGAAAAAAATAATTTGAAAATTCTTTCAGTTGGAATCCAACTGAAAGAATTTTCATGTTGGATGCAAGAATTTTCGATTTTTGTATTACTTTTGTCACATTCAGCCTGAAATTTTGAATAGAATTAGAAAAAAAACTGCAAAAAACATTGCCGAAAAAAAGTCGGCAACCCGGCAACGGCAATGCATTAAGAAAAGTCGGCAATTCCGGCAATTCGGCAACCCGGCAACGGCATTGCCGCTCGTCCCTGGTTCTGATGTCTCGAGCATTCCCAGTGAAAAATAAATGGAATGCTTGAAACAAAGAAATTGGAAATTTATTGGCGTTTTCTGATGTTTGGAATTGAACTTCAGTTTTTGAACTAATAGAATATCGTGGTTCTACAGAACTATAGTGTTGTAGTTTCAGTTCCGAATGAAGAAATTGGAAAGGCAATCACGAAATTCCAGTATTTTCAGTATTATATACACTACCGCTAAAAAGTGTATCAAGTTTCACCTTTTTCAGTGGAAAATGTCCAACTTTGAGAGTGTGTCATGGTAAAACTAACTGCCCCACAACGTAAACTATGTATAAACCATACAGAAAAAGGTAGAGCTTCTTTTTTAAAGTTAACAACTTTTTTGTAAAGACGCTCCCTAGCAAGGTACATATCGTCAAAATAATTTCTCCCTCAAATCGACCCATTTCAGTGCAAAGTAGAGCGATTTTCGAGCTATCCCCTTAAAATGACCATAACTTTCTAGGGAGTGTCTGTACAAAAAATGTTGTCAACTACAAAAATGTAGATATATTTTTGATCTGTACGATCCAATAAACATCTACTTGATGGGATGATCAGTATTGCCATGACACACTCTCAAAGTTGTACAATTTCAACTGAAAATACCAAAACTTTATTTACTTTTGAGCGGTACTGTATATTAAACGTTACTTTAAAAGAAACCTTTAAAAAAAAGTTAAATCGAAAGTTTCCGTCTTGAATATCGAGATCTAGATTTCACCAGTACAGTGAATACAGACTCAAACTATCAAACTTAGCGGTTGAAATTGATCTACAGTAGTTTCTCCGAATCTAGATGAGATTTATGAATAAATTGAGAAACGCAAAATATAGTTTTGATATATACCAAGGACCATTCTCTTTATAGTTAGAGCACTCCGAGGTTGATGGAAACGTCTAGAATGTTTTGATAGACAAAGAAACTTGAAGTGATGTGAAGAACCGAATCAAAGGGAAACTAAATTTCCTGTCACATGAAGTCTTCGGGAAGGAAGGTGGTCCCCATACATCAACAAACAAAAAAAACTTGAAAAGATCCTAAAAAAGATAAAAATGTCCTTCTTCTCCTTGGCTCCACCCATTTTTATTTCTTTTCTTTTCGTCTCTCCCACGCATCCGTCTCGTGGGAAATGTGTGAAAAAGTGTGTGACAAGTGGGGGGAAGAGTAAGAGTCTGTGTTGAGTTGACTCGATTCGGTGAAGAAGAAGAAAAAGATGTTTGGTCTTCTTCACTATCATCTGAGAAGACGTCCTCAAAAAAAGTATCAAAAGAGAGGCTTCTGAAGTATGTGTCAACATGAAGAAAACCTTGTTTTTTGTCCGTGAGGGATTCAGATGATGAAGACAGAACAGATGTTGTCAATCATTTCAGATGAGGGGGAAGAAAGAAAAAATCTTTTTCGAAAATAGGAGTTGAAGGAATAGCTAAAAATAAACAGGGAAACTGATTTTCAGAAGAAATGCGGGGGACGACGAATTGACAAGTTTTCGTTGTTTTCTTCCAAATAAAATGTTCCATTTAGAAAAATCTTAAATTCTAGTGTAAACGCGCTTCAGGTTTGAAAGTAAAATTGAATTTCAAGTTTTTTCAAAAAGTTTCAAAATTTCCAACATTCTGAAAATAAGCGTTTTGAAACCAAGACCCTCACCTTCATCCGATCTAAAAACCTGAAAATAAATCGAAAAACTTACGGGAATAATGCATATTTTGGTGGATTCTCTAGTCGAAGCCGAATTCGAAATGAGAATCCGAAAGTGTCAACTCAGACCTCCTCGATTTTTCGAGCAAATTGAATTTACACAATCTTGGTCAATGAGCCCATCTTTTTTTCTCACTTCTACGAAGTGTTCATCTTTTTATGGGAAGAGACCAAATACATTATTATACAAAGAGAGTTGGTTTGAAATTCAAACTTTGAATTATGTAGACAATTTGGGGAGAGATGAGGATCAGGAGTAAGAAGAGAAAGCATGCACAAAATGGAGATATACAGATTATCACAATGATTTTCGTTTCGTTAAAATTCTCTGTCGGGGAAGACGATAGGGGCGACAAGTGTCCATGAGTAGAGACCTGCACAAATCCATGAGGAGAAGATCTTGATCCAAACTGATGCCATGTTGGAATTCAGATGAGCCAAGTCGCTGTCTGGGTGATACCAGGAAGTCAATGTCATCATTACGTAGAGTGATGCGAGGCAGAACATGAAGTGGAAGAAGCTGTACGAGTAGGCGACACCTTCTTCCTCGTTATCCCAGGCTTTTCCTCCTTCCACGTCATCTGAAAGCTTTCATTGTTTATAGAGAAATCGTAGAAACGGTTAAATCTCAGTAAATTTACTTACTAGTAAAGCATAGTTGTCAAGGCCCGGCTTCAGAAAATGACCATATTTTCCGAATGTTTTCAATTTTTCGTCGTAAACATGACTATTTCTGATAATGTTTTCAAAATGTCTTCTAATTCTGAATGAGAGTCAAAAATTTGACTATTTCGCGAAAAATTCAACATTTTTCGAACAATTTTAAAAATTTGAATTTTGAACTTTGAACTTTGGCGCCAATTTACCCGGGTCTTGACAAGTATGGTTAAATTTCAGTAAACTGTTTGGGTAACTCACTAGGCTGAACGTTTTCCTCGGTTCCTCCAGTGATTTTTCCCAGTGACGTGTTAGACGAGTTACGGATTGAAGCGTAGACAAGACAGACGAGCCAGATGAGCAGAGAAATCAGGGAATGGACAGGCATCGGGGTGACAAACGAATCATCTTTATTCGGAGTTCCAGTTGAAATCGAAGATTGTGTGATGTTGGCGACGGTTGGGTTACAAGATTCATCTGAAATCAAGAAATTCATGAAATGATGTCTTTCGAGAGTGCAAACTCACTTGGATTGCTCAAAAGAGCCGACCATGTCAAGTAAATAATATATCCACTGATAACAACCGGCTGGAGAAGCCCAGAACGTGGCATAACCTCTTGAACCATTGGAGAAACAGAGAGAAGACTGATTGCAATACAGATTAGAACATTCAAAATGACAAAGAACTTTGGAAGTCCGCACCCATCACCGATTGCGTAGTTGACAAAAACATATCCGGCAGCGACGAGACATAATAGGAAACCTCCGAATGTGGTGACAAGAAGACCGACATAACAAGCACGAGAATCGTTGTCTTCGTATTGAGCAACCCATGATTCAGCTAGTCCGTGGGCAAAGTCGACGATGAGAATGAGTTGGATGAGGATGAACAAGAAGGCTCCGAGCATTCCGACGTACATGAGAGCTTGAAAAATCGATTGTAGAAGGGTTTCAATTGAAAATAGTGTGATTTTATGATCTTTTGCTCTGGGAAAAATTTGAAGCAAAATAATTATTTTGAAATCAGAATTAAATACAAAAAATGTATGCTTATTTCCGTATTTTAGGCGAAATTCTTTTTTTTCGCAAAAGTTCTGTGTTCGAAGATAAATTTGAAAACTTACGAGTTGCGAGACTTTCACTTCCGATGAAAAAGTAGCCAGCGATAATTCCAAACATCAGGAGATACTTGAAGAACCAGAATCCGTTTTGAATTGACGATCTTCCATCCTGGGAAGATGAAACTCCGAACATTAACAACATCATCAAGAAGAAGAAACTGGCGGCACCTGCACAGACACGATACACCGCCTGATATCCAATCGCATGCTGACAATTCACCCCCGCATAATCGCATAACCACTTGTTCTGAGAAATGAGGAATTATTGATTTATATAATTAAAATAACCGCTCACATCCACCAACTTCTGTTGAACACCGGGAAGAAGCATCATGATAGCAATAAATGTTGCTGAAATCAACATTAATGCGTACATTATTCTTGTTGTAGTCGAATTCTTTGCTCCCGGACATGCTGAGCAACACAATGAGCATGCGGCGCTTCCGAAACAGCAAGCAGCCTGAAATCTCGGTTTTAATGAGGAAATACAATATAAAACTTACCGAAGCTGCACAAAATGGTGCCGCCAAAAGAGCACCCATTGGAAATCGATTGCTGGTGGAGCACTATAGAAGCTGGGTGTCTGGTGGGTGTCTGAAAGCAGAAAAAAACAAGTGAGGACCTATAGAGCGCGTTTGCGTTTGTTTATCGGAACGAGTGCGGTGAATTGAATGAACGGAGAGGGAGAGACAAGGGGCAATGAGTAATCGTTGGTTTGGTATGAAAAATAACCTTCAGAGACGCTATTGATTGAAATAAATATATTTTTCGTTTGTTACAAGAACAGAACCATCAATTTTAGTTCCTGTTACACTTTGGCTACAGGGAAACGGGTTTTTGAAAGCTTGCGAACGATTTTTTCACTGTTTGCAGTGAAATAACGGAATGTAGTTGCTCGTTGTTTTGTTTGTTAGCAGTACACTGTTGTTTTAATCGTATTATTAGCAAATAATTGTTTTTTGAAAGTAAATTAGATAAAATTAGCTGGTTTTTGTTTTCAAAGGCAAAGAAATGTGAACTAACTGACCGAAAAACTTTAATAACTGAAAAATACAGTAACATTTTAAAGGTGCATAATAGTTTTTGTCACATCGGTTTCGAAGCGATTCACTGTGTACTGTAATGAAAAACTTCGATAGATACTTAATAACAACCGGTTTTCAGCGAAATTTGTTGAAAGTATCTGTAAAATCTTAACATCGCACAGTCTCCCAGACTCCGAGAAAGAACTGCAATGAAATTTTTGATCTACCCTCATGAAACGAAAAATTTGAGAAATTAGCAGGTCTAGAACATTATTTCTTTAATTTTTAGCGTAAATGTCAAGGTTGGAAGTAAGAAAATTTCAATTTTAGAATCATTCTGAGTGAATTATCCACCCATTGAATCCAAAAAATCCTGGTTTTATATATTATTACAGGTCGAAATGGCAATTTTTAATTTTGATTTCGGAAAAACCTACGGGATTTATTCATTTCTCAACATTATCCAACGAATGATAGCTCAAAACGTGCTCCGGAGATTTGTGCACATTTCTGTAGGACGGTTTTTCAAATTGCTCATTACTTTTCGAGAAATCGATAAAATTCCACATTTTTTTTCAATTTTTTGTTATTTTCTCGAAAAGTAATGAGCAATTTGAAAAACCGTCCTACAGAAATGTGTAAAAATCTCCGGAGCACGTTTTGAGCTATCATTCGTTGGACAATTTTGAGAAATGAACAAATCCCGTAGATTTTTCCGAAATCAAAATGGAAAATCACTGTTCCGACTTGAAATAATATCTGAAACCAGGATTTTTCGAGTTGAATGGATGGATATTGCTCTCAGAATAATTCTAAAACTGAAATTTTCCTACTTCCAACCTTGACATATACGCTAAAAATTAAAGAAATAATGTTCTAGACCTGCTAATTCCTCAAATTTTTCGCTTCATGAGGGTAGATCAAAAATTTCCTTGCAGTTCTTTTTCGGAGTCTGGGAGACTGTGCATCGTGCCATTTTTGCTCGAATTCTTTCATTTTTTTTTCAACACGTTACCGATTCTTCTTTTTTTTCCCATTTGAAATACTTTGTTCTTTCTCTCCCTCTACTTACAAATAATAAATAATTTCTGGTTTATCAGCATTATATTCTGTGTACAGCTGCTGGTGGGTGGCAACAGAAACCGAGACATAGCGTGACTTTTTCCATTCTTATCAACGTTTTTCCACCGAAATTTTACCAAACTCTTGTCATTTTTCTAGATTCTTCTTCTTTGTTCCACGTGCTTCTCGTTTTTTCATTGAATAATTCCATTACGAAACAATTAAAAATTTTTCAGAATGACTGTCGATTTGACCAACGTCTTCCAACAAATCGACGGAGATTATGAAAATCTCAAGGAATTGCTTCGGGAGGCCGTCGCAATTCAAAGTGTCTCCGGTGACCCATCGAAACGCGATGAGACGATTCGTATGGTTCATTGGATGAAGGAGAAGTTGGAGGCAATTGGGACGGCTTGCGAACTCGCAGACTTGGGAACTCAAGAGTTGGAGGGAAAGACTGTCAAGTTGCCACCTGTTTTATTGGGAACACTCGGAACTGACAAGAATAAGAAGACTCTTTTAGTTTATGGACATTTGGGTTAGTCCATAGTTTTGTAATACTTTACATTTAATAAAAACATTCTTCAGATGTCCAACCTGCAGCCAAATCCGATGGATGGGACACTGAACCATTCGAGCTCGTCGAGAAAGACGGAAAACTGTTTGGACGTGGATCTTCTGATGACAAAGGACCCGTTCTTTGCTGGCTTCACGCTATCCGCGCCGCACAGAAGAATAATATCGAGCTCCCAGTTAACGTGAAGTTCTGTTTCGAAGGAATGGAGGAGTCGGGATCCGTCGGTCTTCCAGAACTATTGGAGCGCGAGAAAGATCGATTCTTGTCTGGTGTCGACTTTGTCTGCATTTCTGACAGTTACTGGTTGGGAACAAAGAAGCCTTGCTTAACCTATGGACTTCGTGGTATTTGCTCGTTCTTCGTTGAAGTCACCGGAATCAAACAGGATCTTCATTCTGGAGTTTTCGGAGGAGTAATCCATGAACCATTGCAAGATCTGATGTGGGTGATGGCACAATTGACAACTGTTGATAATCGAATTAAGATTCCAGGTAAAAACTGATAAGAGAACGAGAATCATAGACCAATAAGTAGAGGAAAGATGATAAAGAGAAATCAAACAATCATATTTTTTCAGGACTCTACGATCAAGTCGCTCCACTCTCCGCAGCCGAAGAGAAGACGTACGATGACATCGAATTCGACGTCGCCGAATTCAGAGACAGCGTCGGAGCCGCCCATCTTCCCACCGAAGACAAGAAGACGTTGTTGCTCCGTAGATGGCGTGAGCCTTCTCTCGCTTTCCACGGGATTGAAGGAGCTTTCTACGGACCTGGAGAGAAGACTGTCATCCCATCGAAAGTCATCGGAAAGTTCTCGATTCGTATTGTGCCAGATATGGAGCCAGAGGAGGTCAATCGTCGTACAGTCGAATATCTCAACAAAGTTTGGGCTGAACGTGGATCGCCGAACATCTTTAAGCCACGCCCAGGTCACAGTGCAAAGCCATGGGTTGTCGACGTGAATGACTCGAACTTCTTGGCTGGAGCCCGCGCGATGAAGAGAGTTCATGGAGTTGAGCCGGATAGAATTCGTGAGGGATGCTCTATTCCAATCACATTGACATTCCAAGAGCTCACCGGAAAGAGTGTTCTTCTTTTGCCACTTGGCGCAGCTGATGATATGGCTCACTCGCAAAATGAGAAGAACAACAAATGGAATTATGTGGAGGGAGTCAAGACTTTGTTGGCGTACATCATGGAGTTGGGAAGCGCATAAAGAAGAAAATTCATATTTATTTATTCGTGTACTATCTTTCTTAATTAACGTGGTTTTTCTCTTCAATGTGGTATGAAACTAACATTAGATTTTATAAAAAACATTTAAATTTTATCACAAACTCATCAAATACTTGCCACAAATTTCATAATGATTCAAGAGTCTGAACGAGCCGAAGTTGAAGAAGAAGAGACTGATAATGATGAGGAAAGAATCAATTATCTGAAATCATTTATTACTCGGATGATGAGTGCTCCAATGAAAGAAAAATCAAGAGCAGAAGTTGATATAAGTGTTACTCCAGAAGAGATTAGAATTATTTCCAATTATGCGGCCGCCTCGTTTGCATCGTTGAATACATTGATGAGAGTTGATGAGAGTTGTCTTCCGATTCATGTTGTTGGAGATTTACACGGACATTTTAATGATTTAAGGAATATTTTCACAAAGTGAGTGCTCGAAAATTGTATTGACACTGCACGCTTCTTACAACCGCGCTCTACCGAAACCGGGAAAAATTGTGTGCGAAATTGAGAGATTCAGAGAAAAATAAGTTTTTCAAGGGCATTTCGATGGAGCGCAGTTGTAAGAACCGTGTCGACATAGTAAGCATAATAAGCATAATTCGCCTAACTCACAAAACGTGCAGTTTTTATTTGAAAATCGTCAATTTTGTAAGCATGTCACAGCCTCCCGGATGGTCTCACAATGTTAATTGTTTATGGAGTATATACATATAGCCTAGGGCTACATTTTTGTAGTTGACAACTTTTTTGTACGGGTACTGAATAAGAAGTTACAGTCCATCAATGTGCATAACTCAAAAATAACTCCTTTGCGAGAATAAGATTTGGCGAACGATAACTCACTAGCTTGTGCTCGTACAAATAAGTTGTCAACTACGAAAACAAAACTCTGTTTTTGATCTACACACTCCATAAAAATTGAAATCACAAGACAATCAGTGAGGCAGTGATAAACTTTCAAAAATGGCGAGTTTCAATGGAAAACTGCAGGTGTCGCATTCTTTATTGCGAGTACTGTATATCTTTGAAGAGCATTTGAAAAATAGTCAGCTAAAAATTTAGATTTTTTTAACTACTCAGCCATGTTTGGGGCCCTATTTAAAAAAAAAAGGTATATTTCTTGACTTCGAACCGTTCTACATATCAATAATGTTTTATCAAAAATCTGTAAAAACGGAGCTTTCTAGACACGGCGCACCCGGGCTCTCCCACTACGTTTTCCTCGGTGACTATGTGGATCGTGGACGTCAAGGAGTGGAAACAGTGATGCTTCTGATGGCTTACCACTGCCTCTACCCAGAACATTTATTCTTGTGTCGTGGAAACCATGAGGACTACAACACCACAATGACATATGGATTCTATGATGAGTGTCACTTGAAGTATGAAAAGAAGGGATTTCTGGTTTGGCTTCACATCATCAACGCGTTCAACCATTTGCCGTTTGCTGCACTCATTTTTGGAAGGGTTTTGTGTATGCATGGAGGGATTTCACCTCATATTAAGACACTTGACGATATTGATAGTGTGAGATAGATAGAGTGTTAGATTAGCACTTTCGAATGAATTGGTTTCAGATCCAACGCCCAACTTTTATTCCGTCATTCGGTTTGGCGTGTGACTTGGTTTGGTCGGATCCCGAGACTACTACAGTTAGTTTTTGATTGTATACAGTACCGGTCAATAGGATATATATTTTCAGTGGAAATTGTCCAACTTTGAGAGTGTGTCATGGTAATTCTGATTGTCCCATCAAGTAGATTTTTAATGGATCATATAGATCAAAAGTAGAGCTTAACTTTTGTAGTTGGCAATTTTCTTGTACGGACATTCCCTAGAGAGTTATGGTCATTTTAGGACTACAGCTCAAAAATCTCACAATTTTGCATTGAAATTGGTCGATTTGGGGAGAAATTACTTTGTCGAAACGTAACTCTCTAGGGAGTGTCCGTACAAAAAAGTTGTTAACTACAAAAATGAAGCTCTAATTTTGATCTGTATAATTCATTAAAAATCTAGTTGATGGGGCAATCAGTATTACCATGACACCCTCACAAAGTTGGTTCATATCCGATTGACCAGTACTGTAGAGGAAGTCATCAATATGAATTCAATTTCAGAACGTCGGTTGGTCTCTATCAGCACGTGGAATCTCGTTCTCCTTCGATGACGTCACCATCGAGAAGTTTTGTCAGGATAATGGAGTTGATTTGATTGTCAGAGCCCATCAGATTTCTAGTGAAGTAAGGAAAGATACAGTTCTATTCTAACTAGGGATGGTCATGGAGTCAGTCTGGAGATATGAGACGTGATCTATATCGTTGGAAAGCTACGAAAATGCTGAATCTAAATATATATTCAGTTTTTGCCCTCGAGGCCTGATATTCAAGGTCAAAAATTTGGAAACAATTGAATTATTACCTTCTTCCTGACTGGCGAAAAATGGAAAATGTCCGAACTTTGATTTCGTTTTTCTCGTATACTAGGCATCAATGGCAAAAGTTGAATATATATTTGGAATCCGCGTTTTCTCAGCTTTCCAATGATATAGGTTGCGTCCCATTTCTCTAGACATACTCCGTGACTTTCCCTAGTAAATGCAACCTATTATAGACGATGAAGTCCCGATTGATATAAAGTAAAAACTGCATATTTTCAGATGGTGACAGGAGGCCACAGATGGCATGCGAATGGACGTATGGTCACGATTTTTTCAGCTGCAAACTACTTAGGAATGGGAAACGACGCGTGTGTCCTTCGTATTGATGAACAGGTTTTTAGATACTAACATATCGTATCGTATACTGTCCCTCTTTTTCAGAAAACAGTTCAATTTAGTCTTCTCCGTCCTGTCAAGAAGAGCCGTAAACATTGAAATTCAGCATTCTGAATAAATTCTTTTGTTTTCTCTCTATGATGTGTCATTCTGTTTCTTTCAGTTACTTTGTACATCCAAATCACACAAAAACGCTTAAACAATTTACTCTGACAAAATAAAAAATTAGTGGAGAGAGTGAGAGGCGCTAATGAAAATTCACTCATCTCTCATCACTTTTCTTTCTTTCTCCCTCCTGAGCAAAGTAATTTTCATGGGGCCAATTCAATGTCAAACCTCATTAACATATTCAACACCATGGGGCGGCTCCGAGCTTTTTTGCTCCTGAAGAGAGAAGATCTCTCTCTTCTTTGGGGACTCATTCCATTCATTTATCGTCGTCATCATCATCCGAGTGATGAGCATCACATCTCCTTCTCCTTCTCCTCGTGAGACATCTCCTGTCTTCTATCCTTTTCAAAAATAAAATAATCGGGTTCCACATCACTGACGACATCATCAGTCGATGGGCTCTCACTACGTGTCTCGTAAACTTTGAAAGCTTCGGAAAATTTGATGTTTCTTTTCAAATGTAGGTCAAAAATATGTTGGTTGATGGTTGAGGACTCTAGAAATAGGTTGTCTGACTAACGAAAGAAGTAGAAAGGTGAGGAGATATGTAGATTTTCATAGATCATAGAGACCTACCCGGAACTCTTGGAAAAAGGTGAGATAGACTTTGAGAAAGGATGTGAGAGTAAGCACTTTTTGTCTGAAATATAAGATGTTATAGCAGTCTTGCTTACTTAGTGAAACCTATTACTTGAACAATGATTGAAAGATTTTAACCAGACTTGCAACGGGCTGGGCCGGGCCGAAATCCGATTTTATCCGGTCCGGCCTGACCAGATCCGAAACTTTGCACGTCTGATTTCAACCTATTCCGACACTTCGTGTCTTTCTAGCACCCTTTCGATTTCATGATGAATTTTCATCTTCCACCCTCAAAGCCACAAGTTCCAGACAACATTCGTAAAAGTTACACCCAGATGTATCATCCGAAGGTTTCAGAGCAGTGACCTGGTCATCCATCAAATGTAATTGGTGCCGAACACTAGATAGATTTAGTTTCAATTACTTCGAATTAGTGCATCAAACCTACAGTACCCGTCAAAAGGTTGTAAACCTTTACTGTTTTCAGTTGAAATGTCCAACTTTGAGAGTGTGTCGTAGCAATTCTGATTGTCACTCCCAGTAAGGTTTTGATGAACCAAACAGAACAAAAGTAGAGCTCCATTTTTGTAGTTGACAGCTTTTTTGTACGAGCACTCCCTAGAGAGTTATGATCATTTTAATACGGCAGCTCAAAAATCGCACTATTTTACACTGAAGTTGGTCGATTTGAGGGATAAATAACTTTGTCGATACGTAACTCTCTAGGGAGTGACCGTACAAATAAAGTTTTCAACTACAAAAACAAAGCTCTACTTGTGATCTGTACGATCCATTAAAAATCTACTTGATGGGACAATCTGTATAACAATGAAAATAGTTTTGCATGGCACTGTACCAACAACAAATTCCACATAGTGTTCCACACCTCTTAAAATTTTTCTCCTAATGATCAAAGTACCAAATCCTTCCGATTTTCCCTTTCATTCCCAAAAAACGGCGGAGACCTTGACTTTCTCTATATATGCTCATCGGCTATTCCGATTTATCTTCATGTCTTCTTTTCTCCTTTCTTCTTTTCCTTCCCATCTTCTCATTTTCTCATATATCCATTCCTTTTCAATCTCTTCAATTTTCCTTTTTTCACTTTCATCCGTCGCCACCACATCGCGATCATCTGGGTGCTCTTTCACTCTTTCTCACTATCTCTCTTCTCCGTTTTTTTTTTCGTCTCCCACCACTAACCGACCGGTGTGGTGCTGGTGTTCATTCGACCGTGTAGATGGCTCCATGAGCCCTCGGTTTCGGAATATATGACACGCTTCCGGATACATACGTCTTCTGGGGTCCCCCTCCTATTCCTGGAGAAAAAACGAGAGCTCTCTATTCTCTTCTGTGATGGTCAATACTTTTCCAACAAGCTAGAAAGAATAGACGAGAGCCATAATTCGAAAGAAGACGTCGGCGTCAGTGGACACCCCCGAATTTATTTTGTTGGCGTCGCAAAAAAGCTTTAAACCCGTCATTCACACCTTTCTCAGTTTTATTTTTCAATTTCTCTCTTGCTTACTGAAATATCACTTCTTCTATTACTTTCCCGATGCTTTCGTCATCGGGCTTTGAGAACTTCTCATTCTTATTTCCATGATGATGAGCTGTTCGTATGGGACTACTATGTGAACCTGAGCAAACTAGAAAAGGGTCGAAAGCTTTTAAAAACCAAGAAGCGTAGTTCTTACTCCATCTAGATTAATTACTATGCACTGATTTTTCAGCAATCCGCTGACACTGATTTGAGTTTTGTGTTTAGCAGGAGTCACCGATATCTCGGTTAATATGCATTTTTTAGGAAAAGTAACTAAGCAGGTAGATAGCTGTGCTCCTACCAAGGGAAAATTTTACAATAATTTGAACCGCAACAACCCGAAAATTCGCATTGTTACAGTGCCTACCGTAAACCTAAGATTCACATCGGTCTGTGACGCGCACAAGATCAAAACCTAGTGCGATGGTATTAGTTTGGGTAACACCATAAAATAACTTTAAAAATGATTTTAAAGATTGTCTTCATGCTCCTACCTATCCAAAAAAATCTATTTTTAGCGTTTGCAAATCCAGAATCACCATTCTCATATTACTACGTGTTACTCATTTTGTAGATGTCATTCTATTTTCGGTTGCACCCACTGACCACTCGTTTCTGACGAATGGTTAAACGATTGGTCAGTCGTTTAGTAATTAAAGACTGATAAAATTCGGATGAAGTACAGTACCGTCCAAAAAGAAATCATATTTTGCGTTTTTCAGTTGAAAATGTTCAACTTTGAGAGTGTGTCATAGCAATTCTAATTGTCCCACAAAATAACTTTTTATGGCATGAAACAGATTAAGAGTAGAGCTTTATTTTTGTAATTGACAGCTTTTTTGTACGAACGATCCCTAGAAAGTTATGGTCATTTTAAGACGACAAGTCAAAAATCGCACTATTTTGCACTGAAATTGGTCGATTTGAGGGAGAAATCACTTTGCAGATACGTAACTTGCTAGTGACCATCCGTGCATAAAAGTTGTCAACTATAAAAACGAAGCTCTAATTTTGATCTGTACGATACATTAAAAATCTACTTGATGAAACAATAAGTTTTACCATGACACACTCTCAAAGTTGGACCTTTTCAACTGACTATGAAAAAAAACTAGAACTTACTATACTTTTGAGTGGTACTATAGTTCCCGTTCCTACAGAAACAGGAAACTTCTTTTCTACTTTTGAACTTTCTCTGTAAACCTTTGTACTTGTGATTTTCAACTTTCAGTATAGTTATTACAATGACAAAAAAGTTTCAAAAACAAAACTCTCTAGAGAAGAAAAGTTTCAGATTTCAAAACCTCGTTCATCATCCATCAAGAAAACGAAGAGAAAACGAGAGAATCTGCAAAAA
This sequence comes from Caenorhabditis latens, assembly GCA_002259235.3. Classification (NCBI taxonomy): domain Eukaryota; kingdom Metazoa; phylum Nematoda; class Chromadorea; order Rhabditida; family Rhabditidae; genus Caenorhabditis; species Caenorhabditis latens. The sequence continues at coordinate 5,208,234 of CM056096.1, forward strand.
TGAAAACTTATTTGATTCCCCTCCCTTTTGGAATCCTTGAATTTTCCCACACGACAGACAGAAGCTTCTTCTTTTAAAACGATTAACTGCCCTCTGACTTGTCCCCCGCCTTTCTTTAAAGAACTACGTGCCCTGAAGGCAAGGACAATTTGTATTTAATGCAAAAATGAAAAACGAACAAAAAAACTTCAATTTCAAAAAAAGAGTTGCTACTACTTGTCTGCTCGTCTTTCAAAAAAGCAAAACTTTTTGATTTCTATCTATTTCTGAGAGAAGAAAGAAAGACAACAAACACGCCATCACTACTACCATCACCAAAATCTTCGTGGTCCTTTTCTCTCTCACTCCCAAGAAGAAAGAAGAAAGAAGAAGAAGACGAATTCTTCTTCTAATCCGTCTCTGGATTCACTTCTTTCCATCACCACTACCATTTTCATCTTTCATTCTTTCGCCTTTTCTCTTCTATTCTCAATTTCGCTTTCTCTTTCTAAATCTCTGTATGTGTCGAAAACTTTGAGAAGGGAACACTTCGTTGTTTTAACTTTCAACTTTTTCTTTTTTAGAAGACCAAAAAAAGGAGAGGAAGCAAGAGACGACTTGGATCTTTGTCTACCTCATTTGTTGTTTGTTGCTTATAGTCTTATCAAGGTGAGCCATCTTTCTCTTTTTGGCATTTCGAAATATTTTTGAGTATTTTGTTGAGTTTCTGACTTCTGAGAATCGTAGTTGTAAAAAATGTTTGACCTACTTTCTGAAACCAGTCTCAATAAATTATTTAGTTTTCATAGTTGAACTGCTTTCAAAACCTGAAAGCAGCTGGTCTGTCGTCATACTTGCAATTCGGGCCGACTGATTATTATATATAACATTCTTCAAAAAAATCGTATCGAGTTAGTTAATATCTCAAATGATAGGTATTTGGACCTGTCATCAGACAAAATTGAATCAGCCTTCGCAGAACACCCACAGAGGCCCCGGGCCGGCTAAAACTGCTGTCGGCACGGCCCGGATATTTAATATTAACCGTCGGCTCGGATCGTCCCGGATTGCATGTATGTCCGTTGTTGATCTGCAATACCAGAATCATTCTAAATATTAAGTCTCTGAAATTGTACATTACTCGCTATTTGAGAACGGGATCCTTGTAATTTTCAAAAAGGTTTTCAGACAGTCATCGAGTCTTCTTCATTAATCTTACTCCCATCTACAGCCGAGATATGGTAAGTTTTCGATTTTTCCGTTTGAATTGTTATCATGTACTTTATCTGAACTCCTGGATAACCCACAATATGATTCTGTTTTATACTTTTGTAACTTTTATCAATAAGCAAAGAAGCAATCCACCATTTTTGTGAGGATGCAAAAATAGAAGTGTAGGAAGGGAAGAAGAGAGAAAAATATACAAATTGATGGAGTAGAAAAGAAGAATTGTGAGAGAAGGAGGTACCATAAGTTGCGATAACAAGACGAGAGAGGTCTCTCCCTATAGTTTTGCTTCTTGGCACCCCGGGCTCCCTCTTCGTCGCCCCTTTCGATATTGCCATCTAGGGAATTCCTATCCAAAAGGATGTATTCTTTTCTCGTTGTCTTCTTTCTTTGTTGGATTTGCATTTCTGGAAAGAATATTCTTTGTTTTGCACTTTTTTGTAGACCCTTGAGGCTTTTTTGGTCTTGTAATGGATACCGGTACTGAAGTTATACCCTTCAACTTAGAATTTAGAATAGCAACTCTATTTCATTTTCCCAGATCTAGTTGAATCATGTTGCTAATAAACTTTCAATAATCTAAAAATGTCTCCCATATTCTTAAAAAGCAATCACTTTTTTGTTTTCCAACCCATCACAAAAGAAACGCCGCCCATCCCCCTCTGAGAGTATTCAAATGCACACTGTCCGTCTCATTCCGGGGCCCTCAATTGATTGATGAGCACCTTTTTCCACAACCCGCCCGTGTCTTGCCGGAAGTTGAAAAAAGATAGGACATAGTTCACATTGTTCATCCACAATTGACCATCGATCAGAAATCTGATGATAGAGAGAAATGAGTTGATTGACTGACGAGATGAGATGGGAAGCGATGGGGAATTGTTTTTTGAGTTGGATTGAAAAAAACTTAATTTTTATATTATAGTAAATCCAGAACTGTTTTTGAGACTGTAAGAATTTAGAGCAGTTATGAAAGTTCTGTACTTGTTTTAATCATCAGATGAACACAAGGAGATAGAGATAGAGAGAGACATATAATATGAAGTGAATTTAGAGAAAGAGATCTTGTTGTCACAGATTGTCTCTCTATTCGAGACAACTGACACTTCATGACAGAGGTGAAAGAGAGAATCAACTCTCCGTCAGTCACACGATCTCTCACTTTCAATTCCACAGACGCTTCACTTCGGAGTCTTTTGGTAGGAAATTCTTTTTTGATAACCTTCTTCCATCACCCCACATTTTTTGGGTTTCTTTTTCTAAAGAAGACTTATTTTTCTTATATATTCTATTTTCTTTTCCAAACCCACATTTTCAGTAGTCTTCAGCACCAATTACCGTAATTCCGCTAATTCCTTCTTCCTTCTTTTTCCTGTGGAGATCCTCTTGTGGGTGTATTCAGAAGAGAAAGGGGGGCAAAAGCCAATAAATCAGTGCAAATGGCTTTGAGCTAAAAGTTTTCTTCCTTTCCTCCACCGCGCCCCACAAACCACCAGCCACCAAGCCACCAGTTTACGACTTTTTGGTTGAGTAATTGAAAATGAAAAAGTGAGAGTGACTTAGTTTTTGGGAAGCCTGATGAGGGGAGAGAGAGAGAAATTGGCAGAGAGGGACTTGGTTTTTCAATCTGTGTAGATATGTACGTCAGGTCAATGTTTTGTCATTTTGATTATTTTAGATTGACTTGAAATTGGCTGATTTGAGTGTTTCTTGCTTTTTCTAATTTTCTATGAATCGAAGTTTTCGGGGTTTCTACCATACATTCAAACCGCCCCAAACGGTCCAACACTGGCCGGCGCGTAACTCGCTTGAAACTCAATTTTATGAGCTAATAAACATACCAAAATGTAGATCTCAGCGAGTTCCATGTGCCTGACTTGCAAAGGGCCGGAAGGGTGTTCGGCAATGTGCCGCGGCCGGGCAGAATGGATTTTTTGGCAGTTTTTGCTTTTTGTCACTTTTTCTGGCCCGACTTACGCGCCGGTACAGCGGCTCAGGGGGTCGCAAATTTGAAATCGTTCAAAATTGCTACCAGGTATTAAGGACAACTTGAATAGACAAATCCCAATTTTTTATTTTGTGTTCGTCACGTGTCGCTGAGAAAAACCGTCTTTGTTGGGTTTGGAAGCCATTCTTGGGATTTTACAGGGCTGAATCACAGGGAGGAAATTTTGAGACGTTTTTTCTCAGCGGCAAGTGACGGGCACAAAACAAAGTGTGGGGATTTGTCTAATCAAGCTGTCCATGATACCTGATTGGAAAGGTTCCGGTTGCGACCCTCTGAGGTTCACTTTTGAATCTTCCGATCCCCTCCACCGTAAAATTCCACCCCAGAATCAGATCAAAGCACCCTCCAACATTGTCACCGAGAGTGGTCTCTAGCTATCAATTTAATAAGAATTGCCATCTATTTTGCGAACTGTATACCCCTTTCCTCTACTCTTGCCTATTTTCTGATGTTTGGCACCCCCAGAAGAAGAAGCGGCTCTCAAGTGAGAAGTTGACGCGATCTCAAGTGCTTGCCTCCTCCCGCTTACCATTTTCTTAGTCTTTTCAACCTCCGATCAGATATCAGATCGGTTTCTCGCACCCATCGCACCACTTGTGAAATCCCCCCAAAAAACCTGCGCTTCTTTCAAAGTTACAGTATCTGCCGAGAAACCAACGACGTTTTGAAATCGGAGAAGTTGATTACCAATTCGTATTCTTCGAATGGCTACTTCATTATTTGACCTTCCTTATAACTCTAGACATTCAACTTTCTAAGATCAACCCCAACTGAGTGTATGTCAACAGAAAATGGTAAGGAGAAAAGAGAAGTGAAGTGTTATGATCTTGGTGGTAGACCACACATAACATGTCGATGATACACTGATGTACCATTTTCTGACTGACTTTGATGTGAAAAGTTGAATTTATTTCAAAACATTTTACTATTTTCTACATATAAGAAACTTTTTTTAGAAACATAATAAAAAAAGTAATTTTGCATGATAAATATATTTCTAGCTTTCTGACACTTGTGAGTTCTTTCGCTGCAGGAATTACCTTTTTTGAGTATTCACTAGGGAAGACCCTCGAGTCAGTCTGGAGATATGGGTCGTGACCTATATCATTGGAAAGCTGAGAAAACGCTGATTCCAAATATATATTCAGTTTTTGCCCTCGAGGTCTGGTATTCGAGAAAACCGAATCCAAAGTTCGGGCCACTACCGCCTACACCACGCCACCGACATTTTTACACGCCAGGCGCTCCAAACTTTGACCTCGTTTTTCTCGAATACTAGACATCGAGGGCAAAAACTGAATACATATTTGAAATCAGCGTTTTCCCAGCTTTCCAATGTATAGGCCACGTCCCAAATCTTCAAACAGACTCGGGCCTCTCCTAGTCAGTACACTACTATTGGTTCTAAAAATATCTGAATTCTACTAATATCAAATATTCCAAACCTAGATTTACATCTGATTTTTTAATAGCTAATATCTGTGATAATTATAAAACCCTTTTCAAATCAATTCTTCCCAACACAGCTCTTCGCCTCCATTTTCCCACATTTCCCAAAGAAAGAACACATCGGATGTTGTTGGCAACCACTAGAAAGATCATATCAGATCGCATCACTTGATAAAAACGTGTGCTCTTTCCCTTCTCCGCACAGGCTGTTCCCAAGAGATAGCTCTCACTTTCTTATTTCTATGTCTGTGCTTCTTTTCCCTCTTTCTATTTATTTTAGAAACTGATGATCTCTCTCGGCAGGAAGAGAGAGGAGATATCGGTTGATATGTGAGATATGAGGTTAGAGGGCAAACGATATATATCTTTTAATATTCTTCTCCTTCGGCTCTTTTCTTTTTGATAGCTCTCAACTTTTTACACTTTTTCTTTGTCTTGATCCTTGAAAATTGGTTACTCGTGATAATAGGAAGAAAAAACGTTTAGAAGGATGAGGTTTTTGTTGGAATGGATTTTTATCCCAGTACTGAAAGGATTGATGTCTAGATCAAAGTTCTAATAAGTTCACTTTACATCTAAATTTAAAAATGTGTGTTTGTACTGTCTACTAATTTTGGACCAGGAGCATTTTCTATTTTGCATTTGTAAATTGTTATTTTTAGTATTCTGAAACAGTAGTTTTTAATTTAATTAAGCTATTTTTCAAACAATCTTTCATATTACTGTTAAAACCCATTTAGTTATTAGAATTTACAGTTGTTTGCAGACCTGCAAATCTCAAAAATACGGTATTCTAGCTTTTAAACTACAAGACCCTTTCTCGGTTTTTCGAAAAAGTTAGTTGAACCTTCAAACCCACCCGGCGTTTATACTGTAACTGATATTTTCATATCAGTTACAGTATCCAACACTCGAATTTGCTCTTTGAATCCCACTCAATGGACCACCCACCCAGCAAATGTCAGTTTTTCCTAATTTCTTCTCATTTCTGTCATTTCTGACTGTCTTGACCCAATACCAAGTACATTTTTCTATATGATTCAACTGAGTCGAGAGGAGAATGGTGAAGTAGGAGAGAAGAAGGACATGCTCTTTTATAAACAAAACTTTTTCGAAAGGCTCTACCACTACTATTTCCCACTTTTGGGAAGAATATTGGAAGAGGAAAAGAGCGAAAAAGAAGAACAATAATCATTCAGATTTTGGCAACTCTTCTTCTTTTTATTCTTCACTTTTTATTTTCATTCTCTCGTTTTTCCAATTCATTTCTTTTTTCTTGTATTATTCAAACCTCTCTCTTCCTCTCTGCTCCTAGTTTTTGGAACCTTCAGGTAGGGAGAACTGCTCTTTTTTCTTTCTTTTTTCGGGATAGAGTAAGTCCTTCTGCTGAAGAGAGAAGAAAGTCAAATGCGATGAACCGTCATCTAATAGGTCGCTTGTGCCTTTTTGAGTCCTGTCCTCCTCCTCCTTCTTTTCTCTTCTTCCTTCCTTCTCCATCACTTCTTCGTTCTTTCTCTCCGCCCCTTCTGAAGGGGGGAAAAAGGTCCACTTTTTATATTACATGTAATTTTTGAAGCGCTTTTCATCGAGGATGTCGTCAAATTTTTCAGTTGTTTTGTTTCAATTACATATGATTTACTGTTATATCACACCATCCCATTTAAGAAAAGGTTTTTTCTCTCTATCTCTAGGGAATTGAGGCTAGGATCTTATAGTAAAATCTAGGAGAAGTAAATGAAAATGATGTCAGAGAAAGAGGTTGGAAAATATACAACTAAAAGAAATCAACTCAATACTTGAACTACAGTACCCGTTAACATTATCATACTTTTTCTTTGATTAGGTCCAACTCTGACTAGCCGAATTTCTCAAAAATGGGACGGCCACTGCCAAAACTGAATATAGATTCGGAATCAGGGAAACGTCAGCTTACCGGCGATATATATATCATGTTGTGTATCTCCAACCATTGTGTGAGTCATTCCTTAGTGAGAGAGTGTCATGAAAAAGAACTGATGGATCTGGATCATACAGTAGGGCTCTTTTGTAGTTCACAACGATTTTGTACGGGCACTACAATGTGCTCATTCACGATGTTCCGATGTTCTGGATAAATCGAGACATTACCATTTTCCCCCACTATTAAAAACTCATAAACGAGAATTCTTTAGTTATTGCTTTCCCAATACTTTATGACCCACAGTAAGAAAACTTCATGTCCATCAAATTGAGCCATTATCCTACATGCCAAGTTTTTATAACAAATGTATTAAGATAATTGTTGTAATACACTCATAAAGCTCAATAGATGTGAACGAACCTACAGTAACATCAATGACTTTATTTACATCGTTTGACAACATCATTAAGTATTCCAAAAATACACAGCTCTTAATTTAGAAAAAAATTTTCTCTGGGCAAACAAATTCAGTTTTGACTCTTCCAATCCATCCCGTACCCTAGTTATCTCAACTGATTCAATTTTGATTCTTTTCTCTTTTTTTCGATTCCAAAATAAAAGGTCCAAAGTGCAAAGAGACGACGAGAGGCTAGTTTGTTTTCTCTACTTAAAACCCACATCATCATTATTATAATCGTCTAAGACTTATGAGCTCACAATGAAAAACTTTTCTCCTTCATCTTCTTCAGAGAGAAAAAGAGAAGAATGATGGGGCGCCATTGGCGCCGCCACCAGATTGAAACCTGATATTAGTGGTCCTGCGAAGACCAATAAACTAGTTTATAATGCCTTCCCCTCCCTCCTTTTCCACCCTCTCAGTTTCCCGCGAATATGTTTTTTTTACCCCGGACAACCTATTCCGGAAGAATTTTCCCAATTCAGTATTCACGGCCCTATGAAAAAATAGGAGCAAATGTCAAAACTAATTTCATTCTTCCTACTCTCATTTCAATTGCTTACTGGAAGAACAAATTTAAGTCGCGTCCAGTCGAAAAAACCGTCGAAACCCTCTTGAAGGTCTTCAAAAATTCATATAAATTCGTGAGGTCCCTCCTCCCCATTTCCTCCCCATATTCTTGTTGTTAACACTCTTCCATTTTTCCCCAGTTTTATGATGTTCCTTTTCTTTTCTCTTCTCGGGGAAAAAAGTAAAAAAAGTTATTTATTTCTTGTCAAAGAAACATTTTCTATTTTCAGGATCACCACAGACGGGAGGATGCAGTCCTCTTCGTTGGGGAGTGCTGATGATCCTCGCTTTCGACAGACACATTTATTCCAAATGTTGGTGAAGGTGAGCGTATTTAACCGAACTTTGAAACATTTAGATTCGAAAAATTATATTGAGATGTTTGTATTAGCACAGCACGCTTCTTACAACCGCGCTCTACCGAAACTGAAGAAAATTGTGTGCGAAATTGAGAGACTTAGAGAAAAGGAGATATTTTTCAAGGAAACTCTAAAAATTTGCTTCGTCCTGATCTGATTTCTATTCTCAATAAACGCTTCTTAAATTTTATTATCTGTAAAAAAGAGAAAGGATTCTGATTTCTCATCAGATAATAAAAAAGAATACGACGCCTCGTATAACACATCGGACACACATAAAAAAACTTGCTCAGGAGAAAAAGAGCTCCACACTTTCGTTTTTTTGATGATCAATTAGCGAGATTAGATGAGGGTGGGAATGGAAAATAAAAGAAGATGAATTCTTCTTTGCAAATGAGAATAAATGAGGGAAGAGATTGATTGGAGATAATTGGAAATGAATTAGAAAGAGCAAAGTTTGTGCAAGATAGAGGATTTACAGTGCTGTGCAAAAGTATACGAACTTTGTCCGTTTTCAGTGGAAATTGTCAAACCTTTAGAGTGTGTCATGGTAATTCTGATTGTCACGCGTAGTAGGTTTTTAATGAATCATGCAGACTAAAAGTAGAGCTCAATTTTTGTAGTAGACAACTTTTTTGTACGAGCACTCCCAAGAGAGTTGTAGTAATTTTAAGACGACAGCTCAAAAATCGCACTAATTGCATTGAGAATGATCGATTTAAGGGAGAAATTACTTTGTCGATACCTGACTTGCTAGTAAGTGTCCGTACAAAAAATTGTTTACTCCAAAAATGAAGTTCTACTTTTGTTCTGTATAATCCATTAAAAATCAACAAGGTGTGACAATCAGAATTACCATGACACACTCTCAAAGTTGGACTGTTTTAACTGAAAACGGACAAAGTTCGTATACTTTTGTACAGCAATTACCGTTGAATTGAATTAACATTTTTTAGAACTATCAGGTGCTCTGTATGTGTGTGCTTCGAAAAAATCATCAAACATCGAGAAAGTAGTTTTAGTTAGTCATGACTTCTCAGGGTTTATGAGTTTGATCATTCGAAAAGTGTATCGAACATTTATCAAAAGCGATTGAATCATCTTGGAAGATATTCAACTAACTCTCAAATCATTTTAGGTCATAAATACGTCGGCCGAGAATGCGACAAAAACAGCTCTTGCCACGTCATCCACATCCACACCATCATTTGTCGACACGTACTCGGCGACGTCGTTACTCGGCGAAGAGGGACGACTGATTCTGATAGTCGTCGTCGGCGCACTCTTCGCATTCTTGACATCAGTTGGAAATTTGATGGTATGTATGTGGCATTTCTTTAATTTTAGTTCTTTTATGAGTTCTGGGGGTGGAGAAAACTCCTGGAACATGTGGTAGTTTGATAACAAGAAAATACAAACACTTTATAATAACGTGCAGAATAAATTTAATATGGCCAGAATACGAGAACAAATAGACACAACAAGGGATATGCATATGCATTATATAAAAATTTGTTTCAGGTGATGGTGAGCTTCAAAATCGACAAACAACTGCAGACAATCAGCAACTATTTCTTATTTAGTTTAGCCGTTGCTGATATCGCTATTGGTGAGCCAGAACAATAACTAAGATGTTAATTAACAACGTTATAGGTTTCATCTCAATCCCAATGTTCACTTACTACACTGCTGTCCAAAGTTGGGATCTCGGTTACACCATGTGTCAATTCTGGTTGTGTATTGACTATCTGATGTGCAATGCATCTGTCATGAATCTCCTATTGATTTCATTCGATCGGTACTTCTCAGTAACCCGTCCATTATCATATCGACCAAGAAGAACAACGAAAAAAGCTTTGACAATGATTGCGTGCACATATATAATTTCATTAATCCTCTGGCCACCATGGATCGTTTCATGGCCCTATATCGAGGGAAAGTTCACAGCTGAACCGGGAACTTGTGTTGTACAGTTTCTACAAACAAACCCGTATGTAACAGTTGGAACTGCAGTTGCTGCATTCTACCTTCCAGTTACAATTATGTGTATTCTATATACACGTGTCTACTGGGAGACTCAAAAAAGGCAAAAGGAATTCGGAAAACTACAGGCTACTCAGGTAAGAGATCTCAGGGTATTCTAGATTATTGAATAATCAAACAGACGTGGGCGAGTGACGTGGTTGATCGACCATCGGCGACATTGAGAAATTCCAAAATATGGAAGAAGGTCAAAAAGGTTGACACCTTTGATTCAAAGCTTTCATTTAAATTTTTATTTAAAGTCTCCCGTACACCAAAACTTATTTTTGCTGTTATGATCACTCTCCCAAAACTTCTAAGCATGTATATCCTTCAGAATCCTTAGCTTCTTTCAAACAGAAACTAATGATGTTTCATCATTCCAGTTCTCTCGTCGATCCATGAAGCGAGATGTTTCTTCAACATCAATAGTGAAATCCAGTGGGTCAGTAAGGAAAAAGAATCACGAAGGCTACATAGAAGAGAGTCTCACACCATGCACGTCGTCCAGAAACTCCAAAAGAAAATCGTGGCTTCGTAACTGTACCGGAAAATCAAATTCATCATCAGAAGATAGTTCAGAAGCGGTGGCCATGAATCTAGACGATACGTCACTTAGTTCAAGTCATTTCGCTTTGAGTGGGAGTCGAAGGAGAAATGTTTCACCGCCCTGCACACCAATGCCAACCAACTTTGTGAGTATCTTTTGTATAGTAAGAGAATCTGAAAAATCTATAAAAAGTGGGTTTGTGAGGTGTGGTTCAGAAATACTTATGCCATAACTTATCAGTTGCACTAAAAAAAAAAGTTTTATCAGAAAATCTTTTATCAGCAATCAATTCGTTTCCGTAATATGTCGACGCATTGAATCAACAACGCGTTTACGATGTATCAAACAATCAAGAATATGAATTCTTCAAAAAGTTGAATTTAAGTTTCTAATGACTTAGACACGAGCCCTTCTGTTCTTGAATTAAAGAATTTTCCAGGAAGACGAGGAGCAGACAGATGCTGGAGCATCTATGAGAAATGGTTCAGCCAGATTTCGAAGTCGTCCATCCGACACTAAAAACAACAACTCGGACACCTATACCGTCTTAATAGAGCTAAATGATGAAGGAAGTCGTCCGAGTGTTAGATTGAGTAGCTGTGAGCCTTATTTAGAGTGAGTAATGCCTAATATTCTGGAATTTTTATAGAATTTACATTTCAGTGATACAATATCCACTCGTAATCGATCAAAAAGTGACTGTAACAGTGAAATGGACGAGAGAAGGCAGAGTCTTCTCAATAAGCAGTCCCCATTCAAAAATGGACGGATCCTCAAAAACTTCAGTTCTCAAGAGCGGAAAAGTGAGAAAGAGCAGAGAAAAAATGAAAGGAAACAAGAGAGCAAAGCGGCTAAAACTCTTTCGGCCATCTTGTGCGCTTTCATTGCAACTTGGACACCATATAATTGTAAGTTCAGAAGTTCAAAAAACCAAAAGATCAAAAGAATTCCTTTTCAGTGATAGTATGTTGGGAAGCGTTCTTTCCAAACACAGTACCAAATGTGTTATGGACGTTCAGTTACTCACTTTGTTATATCAATTCTACTATCAATCCGCTCTGTTATGCACTTTGTAATGCAAGGTAAAATGAACTTCGTCAATACTCAAAAACCCATAAAAACTTCAGATTCCGTCACACATACATGCGGATTCTCCGTTGTAAATTCAAAGCAGAACGACCTACGATCAATCAAGGATACGTTCGACGCAACTGAAGCTATCTCGATGTTCCAAAGATCAGAACTCTCTTTTTTTTATCCGGAAGATCTCGATACCTGAAAACAGTATATTAGAAGCATCTGAAAACCGGTCCAACCTCATCAATTTTTCATTCGTTTTTTTTGTTCCGACGTATTCATCTCTGAGAATTATTTGGTTTTGTCTTATCAATTCATCTCTTACATTCGATTTTTGTTCCCCGAATCATTGCTCATCTTTAATTACGGGTATCTTAATGTTAAAGAAGATTTATTTTGACTGTTTGATTGATTGAATGTTTAAATAAAATTGATCAAAGAATATATGTATTCAATTATATTGCAAGAACCAAAATTATAATGATAACAGAACAAGACTTAATCAGGAAAAATCTCTGCCCGGCCCGGCCCGCTCGGCCCGTTTTGAAACATTTTGAATTTTCGGATTTTTTTTGAAATTTTTGAAAATTTTCGAAAAAAGTATAGTTTTTGAATAAAAAATTCAAAATTGAATAAAAATGTGAATGCGTACAATAATTTAGTCATTTTTACTCTATTTTTTCGAAAAATTTCAAAAAAATTGGTAAAAAATGGGTACCCATTTTCGTATCCGGGCCGACGGGCCGGGCCGGCCCGATTTCGACAAGTCTGAGATTTAGAAGAATTAATTTATAAAAAATTTACACAGTTTTTCTCCAGCGTTTTCACCAGGATATCCGAAATCTCTGGGATACCATTACCGTCAAACTTTTTTTCAAAAAGTGCTGGACTGGGTCACTAGGCAAAAAAGCAATCTAAATGAAGCGAATATAATAAATCTAGAGGTTCAAACATAGTTTGCTTTCAGGAATTGATAATCATCAAAGTACAAAGACGAGAAATATAAGAGTGAGCAAGACAACCTATTGTTTGCAGCAGTCTCTATGTATTCTTTTTCCTCAGACCGTTTTGCAAGTTTTGAAATGCTTTATTCTTCCTCTTACTATTAGCAAGTAATAATGTACCAAAGGATAACTGAAATAAATATTTCACAATCAAGTTGAGAAGCTTTGAATTCACGGCTTTCGTACAGGTTATGTCAGAAAAGGGCAAGGGTTCCTTACTGAATATCTAAATGACTGATTGCAGTATTAACGTTAAATGAAAGTCCGATTCAAGTGACGGATAACTGTATAATTTTCAGTCGTTTCTTCACTAGATTCAAAGCATGAATGAGACATCATACCGTAAGACCTGTAATAAAGGTGCACCTAGCGATGACTGTTCGCAGCGGTATATCTCGGTTCCCAACGGAAATATCAAAAAGATGCCAACTGACAAAATATAGCTTAATATTCAGAGAACATTTGTCAGCTGAAAACATTTTCCTATCTTTAAAGACAGCCGAGATAGGATGCCCCAAACTCTTGCAAGCGGGCCGCCTCTATTACAGGGTTACGGTAGTCTATTACAGGGTTACGGCCTTGAAATTTTTATTGTGATAGATCAGTCTTTCAAAAGACATCATTATACTTTTTTCCTTCATACTCTGAGCTTCTACATTAAACTTCAAAACATTTTCAGGATTGCCATGAACGTCTGGAACCTTTAAAAACATCAAAGCGAAGCATCTCAAAGTAAGTACACTGGAAAGGTATCGTTTTATACTGACAAGTCTTAATACATCATTCCTGTTTTAATAATTTTATTTGATAGCAATTCGTAAAACTAATCAATTAGGTTCAGCCTCTCGAAACCGCATCCGCTCCTCCATATCTGATGCATTGAACTCTCTTCGTTCAATTTTTCGATATTCTCGACAAGTGGAAATCGTATTCGGAGAATCACTTCTATAATACATCAACGCTGTTTCCTCAACTCCAGGACGTTCTTCTGTAAACCATATGAACTTTTTGAAAACTGTTTGACATTTCACTTACGACAACGGTTTCGCAAAAAGCAAAATATAGCCAGACATGTCAAGAATATAATTACAATCAGAAGAAAGAAAAAGGCTGAAACTAGGGCAATCGGAATATGAGTCAACACTTCTGAAATCGCCATGTCGCACTTGAAAGATCCTTGCTCATTGAATCCACATGTTTTCAGATGGGGTTCTATCATCTCGTTCTCGCTTTGAGTGACTGGAATAAGTGTCCATCTGGGATCTTTCTCAGAGCGAAGAGGATAATTGACGTAGCCACCGTAGACTTTTCCGTCACCAATTCTATAAAACATGATTTCGTTCAAGATTACGCTTTCTTTCCAGTATTGTTGCTTTTCATAGAGGACAGTTTTGAAAAATAGCACTATGTCAATGTCCGTTTCTCAAGAATTAGGAGGTGTTATCTTGATTGACGGGAAAGAATTTCCTCATAAAATTGTTCTTCAATTTGATCAAATTGTTATTTCTGCTGTGGCACCAAATTGAGCAACATTTCAAAATAACTGGCGTCATTTTGGCGGCTTCTGAGGGTGTTCAAAATTAAAATGATTGAAATTTTGCAAAAAAAACACACAGCAAATGCACTTTTCACATTTTGTATCATTCACCTAAACTCTCCATTCTTTTTTACTTCTTCCGGTGTCAGGGCTGCAGTTATATAGTAAGGAACATGATCTGCTTCTGAAGTAGTTCGATCTGCTAGTTTAGTTATATCGATAGGAGCAAGGTCATATGGTCGACTGTCGACGACCACCATGTATCTCCTAAAAAGTATATAAACTCAGAAACGTTAAGAGTAGCATGCTCACCAAACATCTGCAATTTGAGGCACTTTCGCGCTTTGCACATCGATATCTCTTTGCCTTGTATAATCTCCCAAATGACTGACAAGATCACTTGGTGGATTAATTGAACAAACACGTTCTAGAAGGTTCCATTGACGAAGTGTCACTGGAGACCAGCGGTTCCATACATTATCCACTTTAGCTCTAATCTCGAACTTGTATTCTCTAGGTCGATGAGGAAGATTAAAAATCAGAGCACACTTCCATTGACACTCAAACTTCGGACACTTTAGATTGGCATCAGTTAGTTCTTCAGTGATTTTGGACGAATTTCGGTCTTTCAGACTGTATTTTATCTGAAACCAAAATTTGATAGTTCTATTTGATGTTGATCTACGATTTGGTTGGGTCTAGACAAGATTCCTCAGCGTAGATACGGTATGTCTGACCCGTGACCTACAATTAAATAAACCATCAACACCCAAATTCCTAAGTAGAACACGTGAGTAGTACATAAAAGGGGTTGAAAGTTGGAAAATTTATGTTTTTTGAATTCAAATACCAAGTTCTCATCAATTTGATTTACCTGGTATGTAATTATCCTTCCCGGAAGCTTCAATGGCTGAAAAACTATTGATACGGCAAAGTCTGTCTCCACAACTATTCTCGCTTCGGCTACTCCATATTCGCCCTGGAAGATAGTTGTGATAATCTTGCTGAGATTTAGTTCTGAGAGAATTTTTAACCCAAATGTTACAATAGGGCATGTCTTGCTAACAACGGATGTATTTCCTTAGAAAAATTGTGTGATATAAGAATGAGATTTTTGAACAATCATAGATCATATGATTCCATTAGAATCAGTTTTCAATGTTCAGCTACTCGAAGATTTGCAACTAACAAAAATATTGACTCTAAATCACCTGTGACATTGTAGAAAACACTGCCCATCCGTGCTTCCACTTCATTTGAATCCATTTCTTTCCTCCTTCTTTTTGTTGGTCATCAGAAGTAGTAATAGTAATGTTGTAGGTGCTCGATGGAAGTAAATTATCCACAACAAACTCATGGGCTTTGCCAGGTTCCCCGATAGCTGAGTTTTCAATCTCTTTGAAAATTCCGGTTGGAGAGTGGAGAGTTTTTGCTTTTATCTAGAATTTGTCAAAGTTAAATAGAATAGTAAAAACTTTTTAGTGTATCCATCCGGTTAGGATACTGATCCCTACCGTAGCTTTTCAACTTACTGTAAATTTCGATGTTGCCTTCGTGAGCCAGTTTGCTGGCCAGTACACCGTTAAAGAGTTTGGGGTTCTTGATCTCAGTTTCAAGATGTTCGACTCGTCAGTGTCCAACGTGGCAAAGGCACACCAAACCTTGTTACCGTACCCATAGCTGGTTCCAGCTTGTACGGTAACATTGTAAGCTGTTGCTGGCTTCAACCCGTCAATTTGCAAACGTGTCAATGGGATGGGAACTGTCATTGACCTTTTATTTGTTGAAGTGTTTCCGGACAAGTCATAAACTTTTACCTAGAAAGGAAAAATTAAGGGCGACTGTTAAAAAGAGGATCATACCAAGTGCTGTGTTATGACAAAATGATGTCCCGCTTCAAGTACGACGGGTGGTATCCACGATACTTCTAAGGATTCGTTCTTACGATCCATCAACGTCAATTCAGTTGGAGCGTGTAACCATGGTAGAGCTTTAAAGAAACATTCAGTATTCAAGACATTAAGCAACTACCGTAAATACTGTAATATAACGGCACCTGTAATAGAACGGCCCCTGTATTATAACGGCACCATGTCTATACTCCGAATTTGTGATTATAACTATACCGGTGTTTGTGCTTGGTTCTGATTAGAAGCATCGTGCTTAGAAGCTTTTATACCAACAAATAGAACGTCCAAAAAATTTGTTTCGTTTAATTTTAATGAGTTTTTGAACCCACAAAAATTCTCTGGGATGCAGTTGAAAAATATAACGGCATGCCGTTATAATATTGTGTTTACGAAATTCATACACAGAAGAAAACGTTCTTTTCCGAATGAACGAGGCTTTTTATCATAAAAATTGCAATGTTTGACACCTAGAATTTAGCAAATGCTGGTTGTCAACTATTGCTGAGAGCTTCTATTTTCTTCCTTTTATTATTGCTCAGTTTGAGGAAAAAATGAGAAAATGACGTTTTATTTTACTCACTTTATATTACGCATATATATATATATATATATATATATATATATGTAATAATTGTTAGAAAGGTTTTCTTTCGTTCACTTTTCTTATTATATAAATCCTCAGAAGAATATCGGATTTTAGATAAAGGTTTGTCTACTTCTTTCTTGCTATTTTCTCTAAGAAATTAATTGACTCAATTTTACTTTTAATCATTTTATTTATTTCAAGTTTAAATAATAATAACAATTAAATATCTACTAAATCAATCCGGCGTAGTGAATTAAATTGCATGAGTAGTCAAAATTTCCTTCTTAAGTATTTGTTATTAATTTCAAATCGGAGCCTAATCCAAAAAATATTTACCTGCTAAACTTGTTGTTGCCATGTTGCTAGAATACCAGAGACTTGTATCGTTCTGTAATTTATAATTTTAATATACCATATTTCATCTCATTTTCCTTTTTCCAGACAAAACGGCTCAAATCAGAAAACTACGACGACTTAAATATTGGTTTTGCTGGAGTTTTGGAAGATTGAAGTCAGTTCAGAAAAAGAAAGAATCGACATTCGGAAGTTCATATAATATCAATTTTCTATCGATCCAAATCAGATTACAATACCTTGAAAGCTTCAACAGATAAGCGGTAAGTTGTATTTCCGGCCAGGCCAACAAATGTATAGTCGCGAAGGTTGGCATCAACCATTACTGTTTGAGATGACTTCTCGGTTTCTTGTGAACCTGAAATAATAGGTTTTTGTAAAACTTAAAATCATTTGAAGCCAATCAAAGCTTGTTTATTGAGAGCAGTTTATTATGAGAACTGAATCATTTGATTTTGCCTATACTTTTCGAAAAGAAATTCTTACTTCTCATAACGTTAACAATCAATCGTTGTTTGGTCACCTCTTCATCTGTGTCATGTTTCCAACGAATTCTGATGGCGTCATTCCTCACTTCGATCACTTCGACACCTTCCACTTCTTCTTCATCTTCTCCTGCTAATCAGTCATGGATAACTCACAAGAATTGAGTGATTCGTTTACTTACAAGCAATCCTGACATGAATAATTAGAATAAATATGAAAAGGCGAATTCTCATTTGGAAGAGATAAACGAGAAGTAGAAAAAAGAGAGAAGGTGAAAAAATAGAAGAAGAGAAAGAGACAGTGAGGAGAAATCATCGTCACAAAAAGATAGAATTGATAGAATTTTTCTCGCTGTTGGAATGGCAGAAAGGGGAGGTGATTTGATATGGGAATGCGACGTAGGGCAAAACATTATCAATATAAACGAAAAAAAGAAATGTTTCAGATCCACTAAAAACGTGAAAAACCAAATTTAAAAAAACAATTGCAAAAATAATTTTTTCAGATTTAAAACCGGAAGACGTACCGGCAATAGTTCAATCGTACGCATAATAGATATGGCAAATGTAAATACAACTGAATGTATCATTTGCTTTAATGAATATGGTAGGTATCGAGATCATCCAGTTAATATATAACTTCAAATTATGATGAAAAGTATTTCACAGACTTCGAATCACGAAAACCTTGCATCGGAACATGTGGCCACTCGATTTGTGAGGGATGCAAGCATCAGATGGTCACTTCGAAATGTCCGCAGTGTAACCGAGAAGAAGCATTTGCAATAACCACTATCAATTATCAAGTTTTAGAGCTTATGAAACAATTAAAGAGTATGCAAGAAGCAGGTGGATCTTCCTCCGCACAGCTTTTCTCAGAAGATTTGAGTGTTAGTTTTTGACACTTTCTTGGAAATAAAAGTCTGATTATAATTTTTAGCGTCTCGATGAAGGAACTTGTAGTGAATGTACATTAAGATCTCGAAAACTTCGTTTGTGTATCACTTGCGCAGTGAGAGTAGGAATTTTGAAATTTGAGGAAACGGGAAAAAAATTCGTCCTAAATATCGAGAAGGATGGTGTAGAAGTCGCTCTGCTGAAAGCGAAAGAAATTGCAATCTGTGGA
The DNA here is from genome assembly GCA_002259235.3 of Caenorhabditis latens. NCBI lineage: Eukaryota > Metazoa > Nematoda > Chromadorea > Rhabditida > Rhabditidae > Caenorhabditis > Caenorhabditis latens. The sequence continues at coordinate 5,226,834 of CM056096.1, forward strand.
GATTGTGCTCTAGATGGAGCTCAGCATGAAGGTCACAAAACAATGCATTTGGCAGTTTTGAGGAGTGATTTGGAAGATTATACACCGACTGTTATTCAGGAGAAAATGAATCAGATTCAGATCAGTGGAGACGCCATTTTCGATGAACTTAAAACAAATATCAAAATATCAATGGACTCATTGAAAGTATACTTTGAACAATACAGTCTATTGCCCGCTACCGAAAGGAAAATACATTTTAATAATATCGAAGCAAGCATAGAGAGGATAAATGATTCTTTGTCATTAGCCAGGGATGCCGTGAAAAGGTTCGAAATGTTGAATAATGAGTTTGTCGAAAGTACGGAAGTTGTGAACAGTAATATGAAAGCAGTAACAAAGGCGTCCACGGCATTCGCAAATATGGATCCAGTACTAGTCGCAGGTGAGTATCTGATCAAGTTCAGATATTGCTGTAAAAGATCTGAGAATGAACAACTTCTATTTCTTCCAGATCGAAAACAAAGCACTAGCGAACCACTCTTGATAAGTGTTTTCAACCCGAAAAACGACGTTTGGACACCACGTGGACGAATAGCGAACCCGAAATCAAACTACGCGGTGGCCAGTAACAAATCGCAAATCTTCATTGTCGGAGGAATGAACAATGGATCGTGGCTTCAGAACGTTGAGATGTATGATAATAACAAAGACAGGAGAAGAGAGGTAAGAAATCTAATAATCGAAAAACTAAAGTGTGGAAGGTATTACAGTGCAAGAAACTAAAACGTGGCCGAACTCGCACATCGGCAGGGTTCCATAACAATAAAATATATGTCGCTGGAGGTTATGATAGCACTTATATGAGTTCTGTTGAAATTTTTGACCCGGATCATGGAGATTGGAGAGACGGACCGTCTTTGAAACGACCCCGGGCCGATGGAGTCGTTGTGTCATGTAATGGAGAGCTTTTTGGTATGAAGTATTACATTTATTGTTTTGATCTACTAAAGATATGTTTAGTTCTTGGAGGATTCAACGGGAAAGAATATGAGGAGAAGATCGAAAAGTTAAACGATCGAAAGCAACAGTTTGAAGAAGTTGGTGAAATGCAAGGGAGTCGAGCTGGATTTGCTGCATGCGCATTCCGTGGTAGAATTTATATTGCTGGTGGATGGAGTAACTCGAGTAATACGTTGAGATCTGTCAGAAGTTACGATCCCATGACAAACTCATGGAGAGATGAACCATCGTTGAATAAGGACAGAAAATACTTTACACTTCATGCAACGAATAAAACGATATATGCTATTCGCGGATGCGCCGATAGTTGGAGTTTGATCAACGAAGTGGAGAAGTTTGATCCAGATGGACAGAAATGGGACATTATCAAGTGCACGGATAGTCGAAATTCATTACAGCCTGGTTAGGCTGTTAGGTTGCAAAAAAAATTTCAGAGAACAATGGAATGAATTCATCCACCGACCTCGTTTGTTGGCCAGGCTCCCCTTTTTTCAGTTTTAACTATTTTTATAAATCACTTGAATAAATATTATAGGACTTGAGTGTTTCAATTTTTTTTTTTTAAGAATTTGAAGTTTTTAAACAGAAATGTTCACTAAAGTGTTGAACAGTGGGGCAGCTCTGTCGAATTACATCGTTGGTCTTTATTTAAAAACCACTATCCGAAGCTCGTTTAGTTTTTCAGAAAAAAATTATGACCACGCCCATTTCCAGCCTTTACACCATGGCCATTAATACTACCATTAGTTTCATTTGAATTGATATGAAATGAAACCTCATACAGCTTCTCAAACAGACCTCTCAATCAAGCATGACTAACTAAGTATACTTGAACCGTAATTTCATCATTTTTATATTTCCATTTGACCTCTAAACGTTATGTTTGCTTACTTTCTGCATTTCTTTCATCTTTTTTTTCGTTCAGTTTTGTTTGTTTGTATTGTTATATTTCTTTGATTTAGTATTGTCAGCTCTCGTGATTTTTTCTTCTGTTTTGCTATTTTTCTCATTCATAAAGTTTTTTTTGAGTTTTTCTTGTTTTTTTCAGAAAATTAGAAAATGAGGAATTGTTGAACAGGAGGAATTTGAATTTGAAGTCGGTTTGATAAAAACCGTTCTCTAGTCTTCTACCTTTTATATGCTTTGATTCCCCGGAACTACGGAAGATCACTTAAAAATAAGTTTAATCGTTTGAGAATTTATCTTTTTCAGCCCGTTTTTTTTCTCTGAAAATATTTTTTAGCAGTTGGACAGAATGAAACTGAATCGCATTCAACGATCGAGGATGATATAATTCAATAACAGCATCACAAAATGCTGGCGGCTAACTTTGGCACCCTGCTAGTCAATCTTCGGACTTCCTAATTATCTGTTCATCAAATAAGAAACTTCAGAAAAGAGACGAAAGAAGGATAAAACTGCAAGAAACAATAACAAATCTTTATCCGTTGGAGACTCAAATTCACACAAACTCTTTGGGAATCTTTTCTGACTACAAGTTTTCTAGGTCCACTTTTTTATAGTAAAACGGAGTAAAACCTGCCAGGGCTGTGACGGAGTCGGAATGGGACCACGAGATAAATATAAAACGATCTGAAATGCGTCGATGTTAATGAAATACTTTGAAAATCATATCTTTATAGGTGACTTCAAGTTCTGAGAACGTTGTTCCGAGAAAAACTAGTTTTTGAGAAGCGACGATGAATCAGAGGGCGTCCATTTTCCAGTTCTTCTTCGTGGATGTGAGTGCAAAGTAAAGCTTGTGTGAAACAAAACTGAAACATTTTCTAACATTTACGGTGAGAAATAAACTCGGCGGAAATGATTGATATGTTGGTGATTAATAACGTTAACAATTAGCAAGCCGACTGAGGAAAGCGATAAACGAGACCCTCATACCGCGAGACTACAAAAGAAAGAAGCATCGAGCTGATTAACTGATTCATTTTTTCACTTTGAATTTGACATCCAGGTTTTTTGATTTCAAGATGCTCTTCTTCTTCAACCTTCCCCCCACTTCCTTATCAGCAAGGTGTTGCCTATAAAACATTGCAAAAAGGGGCGGAGCTTACCATAATTTCAAACTAAGTTGTTTCAACTTCTTTTTTTTAATGATTTGTTTCCCTTCTTTCGCATAGTTAGTGAATAACATTCCAATGACACATGTTTGTCTGTCTGACTTTCTCTCTCTCTCCCTCTCTTTTTTCCCCACTTTTCCACTTTTTCTATGAGATGAGAGAGTCTAGACTAGACGTTTAGAATGAGCAATGTTGATTTGCGGGGATCTGATCGTTTTCCTTCTGTGTGGATCAGAAATGTTAGCAATTCTATTGCATGTCATTCTATTGATTTTATGAATTCACAAACAAGAAATTTGCTCACTCTTAAATTGTTATCAGTCTGTCTCTCTTTCTCTAAGCATCCATCATTCAGAAAGAGGAGTGTTACCAACCTGCAGTTTTTCGAATCGTATCATCTTTTTCCTTTTCTATTCTTCTAGTTATCCTAAAATCTTTCAGAGAGATCCATTCAGTTATGCTGTGAAAAACTATCCTGCAGGGTCAATATAAAAGGTAGTTAGTTTTCAGTTTTCTATCTGAAAAAAACTGTTCAGTCTGAAAAACAACCCAGTTAACGACAAACTTAGATCAAAAACAGTCAGTACTAAAAATCAATTCAAATCATAGGGTGTGGTAGGTCAAGTGACCATGAGCATCATCAGACAGGAAATGAAATCATGTAGACAACGTGTACATTTCACAACTTGTCAGCATATTTCATTGTCATCAAACACAAGTAAAATCTGGGTCAAAGATACAGTATCCTTTTTAATAGACTGGCACGTGATCTGGGTGTGTTTGAACTTTCTCAAAAAATCTAAAATCTCCAACTGAACAACACTTTCCTGAAAACTAGTTTTCTAAATGTACAAAAGGTTTTATGAAATTGAAAAAAAAATTATGACTCCCAAGACATTCTCACATCTTATTGATGATAAATGGGCTTCAAAGTTAAAAGGTATTCTACAAAGCTTACTGTCAGTATCCTGTGTATCATACTGTTGCAACCATTACATAACGTTGTCAAATAATTTGCTTCAACGCAAATTTCTTGCAAACTCTTTAAAATAGTTAAACGACTCAGAGAAAATAGACATTCTTATCTGCAATTCTTATCAACGAATTTCCTGTAAAGTAAATTTCGTAACCATTCTGTAATCTATTCCATTTACATTACCTTACTACACCATCAATTTCAAAAATGTTAATTGAGAGAGTAAGCTTGTATCTCTTTTCTTACTGTACTTTATGTATCAGAGGAGGCTGGTAACCAAAGCTTCTTCAAAATACTCTACTAAACTCGTATATTTCAGGTTCATTCAAACGGTCAAATCTAATAGAACTTTGGGTTCTTCGAAACAGAAGAACCAACCCGTCGACACGACGGATTATCAAAGAAGACAAGCTTTATCAAATCGATTCACAAAGAAGTGTAAATTCAAAAAACTTCAGAACCTAAACTCAGAACGAGAGATCAACTCGAAGAAGAAGACTTTCGAGTATTGGCGGTTTGGGAAATTGAAGAAGTTGAAGTTCAGAAAAATCAAAAAAGGATCGGACTTTTGAAAAAGGATATTGGTTACATCTAGGTTTACAAGAAAAAGTTCGTATTGGTTATTTTCTGGTGTCGCTGAGTGAGTCCGTCTGTGAGTTTAAAAAATTTATTTTTTAAAAATTTGAAGAAATAAATACAAAGCCAAGAGAATTTTAGTTTGCCAGATCTTATCCAGAGATAACAAGTTCCATGACTTATCTTGATAACCCTATTATTCAAACCTACCTGACTGTGTCTTGGGATCTTAATATTTGATCTATATATCAAAGATCAATTCTCGGTACGATCGGTCATTGTTCTTTGTCTTTGCCTTGCTCACTCTTAGTTTTTATGGCGTAACTATGTGTATTTTTCACCGTTTTTTTCGGTTTGAGTCTAGAAGGTTCTAATTATCTGAGGAAATACCACATGACCTTTCAAAGTTCAAGATCAAAAAATCACATGACATTTTGACAAAAGAGGCTTGGCAGACAATGACAAATCTTCATGACTCATAGATTTGAGGAATTTGTTTTGTAATCAAATTTCGTTACATATATATCTATTTAACATGAGAAGCAAATCTGAACTCATTTTCCGATATAGTCAGATTTTTCACATAGTTTTTTGTCTCAATGAGTTTTTTTTCGAAAAGTCAATAATTTCTGTTTTTTCGAAATATTTCGCGAACGTTCGATTTCATTTTATTTCATGATGACTTTCAAAAAAAAAGCTTTCATCACATCCTTCCAGAATATTCCTTTGACGTTTCCTCATCGTTAAATTTTCAGTATTTCAGTTCACATTTTTTGCTGGTCCAGTTATATTCTTTCTCATTTTGTGTTTTGAGTTATTTTTAACTGAAATTATCACTTTTTTCGAAGAAAACTGGAAATCCGCGAAAATAGTGTTTCCTTTCTGTGCATTTTTACGTAGAATCGGGTGCATGATACGCAAGTTGCCCGCCCCTAATCCATGGCGCCACACGGTGATTTTTTCGGAACCAGCTAGTAGTAACGCTCGAAAAGTTCGGCCGCAGTGGAAAAAAAATGGGCGGCTCTGCGTCTCTCTTCTCTCGCACGTGCAGATAGAGCGCATTCGAAACAGCAAAACATTTTTACGTTGAGAATGTTAGGCCAACACCGCTTGAATTTTTTTTTGGTATGAGGGACAATTTTTTCCAATTTTTTTTTAATTTCATTAAATTCTCCGTCTTTAAATCTTAGGCTGTTTGGGCGCTTGAAAAAAATCCTTGGGCTCAGTTTCATACAGGACGCATTTTAAGGCTTCGAGGCCGAGAATTTCAACAGGGTTCAGTAGAGCGGGTTTGCTTTTCCGTGGCCTAGAAATCTAACCATCGGGTTTCGAGAAAATCACCGTGCATGGCTTCACGTTTTTCGCTGATATTCTCTCTTTCTAATTAATTTCTGGATTTTCAATATAAATATTCATGTTTATTCGGTTTCGAACGATCCACTCAGTTAATTTTGAAGCAAAACCACGTTTTCATAGATTTTCGAATTTGTTTAACCTTTTTTACTTATTTTTCCGCTAGGGAACACGAAAATATACATTTCACTCCAAAGAATATGTTAATTTAATTCACTTTGTGGTCTGCATTGAGTTCTCACTTTTATTTGCATCGCGCAAACAAATTCCGAAAAATCGATATCTCTTTACACCAACTCTCGCCTCTTTTTCCTTTAATTTTATTTTTGTTTTGCAGAAAGAAACAAGACGGGTTGGCGAAAGAAAGATGTCCATCGTTAACACAACAGAGTGTATAATTTGTTATAATGAATATGGTAAGGTTTACTTTACAAATTGGAAAAGAGCTCCTGAATTACAGATACTGATTCACGAAAACCTTGCATCGGAACATGTGGCCACTCAATTTGTGAAAATTGTAAACATCAGATGGTCTCTTCAAAATGTCCGCAGTGCAACCGAGAAGAGGCTTTTGCAATTACCACCATCAATTATCAAGTTTTGGAACTAATTAAGCACTTCAAGAGCATGCAAGCGGGCGGATCATCGTCAGGACAATCATTATTAGATGATGCAAAAGTGAGTTAGTTTTCAATCAATTCGCACAATTGAATTATTCAATTTTCAGGGTCTCGACGAAGGAACTTGTAGTGAATGTACATTAAGGTCTCGAAAACTGAGGTTATGTGTCACGTGTGCGGTGAAAGCCGGAGTATTAAAACATGACGAAAAGAAAAAGGAGTTTGTCTTGAATGTTGAGAACAACGATATAGAAGCAGCTCTGCAGAGAGCCAAGAAAATTGCAATTTGTGGAGATTGTGCACTCGATGGAGTTCAACACGAAGGCCACAAAACCATGCAATTGGCTGTTTTGAAAAACAATTTGGAAGACAAAGTACCCGCTTCTGTTGAGGAGAAAGTGAATCAAATGCAGAAAAACGCTGATCAAATATGCGAAGAATTGGCTGATAAATTCAAGGGAACAATCAACTCGCTTAAAAAATACTTTGAGCACTTCAATCTATTGCCCGCTACCGAAAGGAAAATACATTTCAATAATATCGAAGCAAGCATAGAAAAAGTCAATGACACTATGTCACTGACTAGAGATGCTGTGAAAAGACTGGACTTGTTGAATAATGAGTTTGTAGAAAGTGCAGACGTAGTCAAAAACAATGCAAAAGCTGTAACAAAAGCTACTACCGTATTTGTGAATATGGATCCAGTTCTTGTCGCAGGTGAGTTTTTCATTTAAATTTGTCAGAAATAAGTATTCGTCGTTTTCATCGATAAATCAAGAATTAATTCCTTTCAGACCGTAAACAAAGTGCCCGCGAGGCACTTCTCATTGGTCTCTTCAATCCGAAAGACAACGTTTGGACACCTGTTGGGCGAATGCCAAACCCGAAATCAAACTACGCGGTGGCCAGTAACAAATCACAAATCTTCATAGTCGGAGGAATGAACAATGGATCGTGGCTTCAGAACGTTGAGATGTATGATAAGGACAAGAACTTGAGACGTGATGTAAGTTTTATACTGAAATTGTTATCGGGTTTCTCATTAATTGAATGAGAACTAGTTGTTCTTGTTCGAGAAATAAACACATTGTAAGCGTTTTGCACGAATTCGAAAGGTTTTACAGTGCAACCGATTAAAACGTGGTCGAACTCGCACATCGGCAGGATTCCACAACAGCAAAATGTATGTCGCCGGAGGTTATGATAGCACGTATATGAGTTCCGTCGAAATTTTCGATCCGGATCATGGAGATTGGAGAGATGGACCGTCTCTTCGACGGCCTAGAGCGGACGGAGCAGTAGTTTCGTGCAATGGAGAACTTTATGGTATTTTTTCACAACATCATTAAAATTGCTCAATTTTGTGTTTTTTTCAGTTCTTGGAGGTTTCAACGGAAAAGAGTACGAAGAGAAAATCGAGAAAATGATTGATTCAACACAAAGATTTGAAGAATGTGGTGAAATGCAAGGGAGTCGAGCTGGATTTGCTGCATGCGCATTCCGTGGTAGAATTTATATTGCTGGTGGATGGAGTAACTCGAGTAATACATTGAGATCTGTCAGAAGTTACGATCCGATGACGAACTCATGGAGAGATGAACCATCGTTGAATAAGGACAGAAAATACTTTACACTTCATGCAACGAGTAAAACGATATATGCTATTCGCGGATGCGCCGATAGTTGGAGTTTGATCAACGAAGTGGAGAAGTTTGATCCAGATGGACAGAAATGGGACATTATCAGCTGTTCTGCTGTTACATCCAACGCGAACACTTCGCAGACATCACAAACAAATGAGCATCAAGCTGTCACCTAATTTGGAGTAGTAGAATCATTGCATGTTGTTGTTGTTTTTATTTCTAATTTTTATTTTTCTGTGCCAAGATGCCTCATGCCCCGTAAATTCCACGCTTTCGCGCAGCGAGCGAAATGAAGACAGCAGTACATCGCCCGGCATCGCGCGTCTGAGCTTCGATTGTCAGCAATCGGTAAGGCTCGATTGTTTTCTCATATGATGTCTTCAAACTTGTTGTGGATATTCCGAAGAAAAAGCAGTCGTAGATCACCCATCACTCCCATCAGAATTTCAGTCGCGCGGGGTCGTGCGATGTTACCCATTCGGCGGTGGCTGACCGGTTTCTCAAAGTTGGATCCGCTGGCGAGGTGTGAAACCCATACCTCGTCCCCGGGCCAAACTTTGAGCGACCGGTCAGCCATCGGCAAATGGGTAATAAGCTTTTCCATACATGCAACACAGGCCGAAATGGCCGAAACGTTCCGGCACGTAACTCGCTTTCAGCTCGCAATATTGAGTTTGAAGCGAATTACGCGCCGGAACGTTCCGGCCATTTCGTCCCGTTCTGCATGTATGATCATTTCATTTCCCCTATCTTTTGTGGATGACAGGAATCCAAAAGAAAAACAACAGCATTATCAAAGTATTTTTTCGCAAATTTTATAGTTTTCTTCCCAAAAATAGCATGTAGTCCAAATACCCTTTCCCCAAATTATTCAATTTTTACACCCTCCTCTTCCTTCTAAATCATATTTTTCTACGCTTATCTCCTGTGAATCTTTAGCTCAAGTTCAATTCTTTCAATTTATATGTCATTACATGTCTTCCCTGATCTCTATATCCCCTTTTACCACCATTTATCCATTTTCTAGAATGTATTCTATTATTTTAGGTTATTAACTCGATAAAACGTGTTATGTTTTATTGTATTAGCAAAAAAATAACCAATAGCATTGCAGAACCCAAATGTTTATCACTGCCTCAAGTAGCACTTCCTTGACATCACAGCCTGCGTCAACGCCTCCACATTCTCGAAAAGTGTTGAGATTTTGCCATCGAGTTGGGATTGACGCTGACGAACCTTCTGAAGACGATCTTCAGTTTCATTGAAGGCTCGTCGCGCGGTGAAGTAGTCGTCCTCGTCTTCCATTTGCATTCGTAACTTCCACCGAGTTTTGCGAAATCTGATATTATTTTTGTAGAATTATTGATGAATGCAATGATAACTCACGTTAAGACAGAGCAAAGAAGCATTCTCTGTGCTCTCGCAAGTCTCTGTTGATTCCTTCTCGTACTCGTTTTATCGTAATCTCTCGTTCGAAGTACTGTCCTCCAAGTGTTCTGCAGGACGCAAGCCGCCGCGTTTTTGTGTCTGCAACTTTCAGATTCACACCATTTCTCATAGTTTGAGACTCACTCATTCGTTATATTATTCTCAGCAATAATATGGTTAACCCGTTTCTCGCATGTCGTTAAAATCAGCTTCCTGCTGATAAGAGCAATCAACGTGGAGGAAAACAGTGTTCCCTAAAAAAGAGGTGATAAGACGGGAAGTAATGAGGAGGCAGGAAGAAGTGATAAGAGAGAAAGGGAAGGAAAGTCTGAAACATACCACGATAGCAGTGAGCATTGCCAAGCCTCTTCCGCAATACGTACTAACTTGAACGTCACCGTAACCGATTGAGAAGAATGTCTGGAATGAAACAGGAAGAGTGGGTGGTTGTGTGTTTTAGATTTTTGATTAGGTTTGGTATGTTAAGAATTCAAAACATATGTTCTAAAGTATCAGAGAACCTACAGTCCTCGTTAGGTTGCGGTATACCGTATAACCTTTAATAGAGTAGCAAGAGTTTGGAGCACAATATCTCAACTGCCTTAAGAGCTATCAATTTTTTTCCAACTGAAGAAATGTTTTATGAATGTTGTGCTATAATTTGTCTGTTGAAAACTTTTTGATATCTCCTTTGAGAAAAAAGATATACCGCGGACTTCGCTGGGTGCACGAGGTTTTACGATATACGGTTTTCAGATGACAATGAGTTTCTATGAGACCAGTCAACGAAGCATCTGATGGATAACAGGACTTCGCAAAGTTAAATGTAGCTCTCTGCGCAGTTTTTTTTCGCGAGAAACTTGTCAAGTACAAAAATGAAGCTGTAGTTTTGATCTCCATATTAGTTCCCAGTTAGACATGATGGAATGATCAGGAACACCCAATTACAACATTCAAGTTAAAAAAAAAACTAACTTTATGACCACTACTGTATTTTCCAAGATAGTTTTTAGTATGCTAACAGTTGTTGTAAACAGTCAAGATTCAGGTTTTGGGAAAAATTGTATTTGTGCATGCATTTTACCAAAGTATCTTGAGTTTGGCTCGAAATTAAATCACTCATTGTCAGTTGCTTATAATTTCTCTGGACTTACAATGATTTCAAACCACAAATAATCGGCAAAGTGTTGAAATCCACTGATAGACGGGTATGCGTACCTAAACTCAAAGTATTCCAACCTCTTCATTATTTCCATTTCCCCAATACCTTTCACACTGTGTCAACATCCATGAGACGACACACCAGAAGAGTATCGAAGCAATTGACAAGACGAATAGCGGTCTTTCATACATTTCACTTTTGAGAACGAATCGAAAGTCCACTGCGATATGATTTAGTGAAGCGATTGTTCTCGTAGCAGTATCCTGATGTTGAGAACTGTGAAGAACCATATATCGACAGACGATAAAGAATCGAAGAAACATTGGAAGAGTTAGAAGTACACTGATTGGAATATTCACATATTGACGCGTCTTTTCAGCTATATTCGAGAGTTGAGGCCAAGCGACGAAACCGGTTTCTGGAAAACTTTACTTTGTGTTTGAACATCCTTTGATAGAGTTCTCACCTGGAATTGGACAAATCGCACATATTGCCACTTCTAGAAGAGTGTTCAAAACTCGTTCGGATGTGATACCTACTCGCCAGTTTGATGTACCCGTTTCGACTAGTTGAATCTGGAAATTTTAATAGTTTAAAGATGATTTCAGATTCCCCTTATCTCACTTTGATATCAATGAAATGGTAGAATAGAAGAAAAAAGAGTAGAGCGATTGTTGTGACAATAGCCGTAGTTCTCAATATGAATGATAAATCTTCTGTATTTACAAATCCCTCCAGAATCCGTGTGGCAGTGAACTCAACATCTAACATTGCTAGTATCAATCCACTAACTGCCAATAGGAGAGTGACATCACACAGTTTCACTTTAAGATCCGACAGTCGTCGTCGCATTTTCCATCTCTGACGGACGGTCTCCGCATTGCTCATCGCCACTCCGTATCGTTTACCGTATACTGATGGACGACTTTGACGGGATCGGTCTGCTGTTCCACTGTCACGTGAATCCCAGTCGGAACCTGGAAGTTGTGTATTAAGATGAGTTCAATTCATCACTTGTAGAGCTACAGATTCATGTTCCACGACACTTTGATAAAATACCGAAAAACCTCTATAAGATTTCCTCCCAGTAACAAGAGATTGGAGCACAATATCTCAACTACCTGACGAGTTATCAAACTTTTTCCAACTGAAGAAATATTTTATGAATATTCAGCTACATTTTGTCTGTTGACAACTTTTTGATATCTCCTTTTAGAAAAAAGATATACCGCGTTAAATAGACTATGCTGGGGGCACCTCTATTAGATGTTTTACGGTATATTTCTTGTTCACTTCTCTAGTTTCCTTTTTTCTGTTTATTCTTCAATTCTTCCCTGTTTACAAACACTCTTGATAAGAATTGCATCGTGTTTGCTACTTCTAATTAGTTTCGAGACCCTTCTCTCTCTCTCTCTCTCTTGCTAATACTAAATTTACTTCTTATTGACTGCTTTTGTCTTCTTTATGTCTATTCTTTAGTTTAATCTATTGACAAATATTGTGCGGGAGGTAACGGAATTGCTGAGATAGATTAGAGAGACACAAACTTTAAGAGTGAGGAAGAAACGTGTTTGATAGCAGATTGCTGAGGAATAAAACATTTTGAAACATGGCGTGAGGGACCAAATGTTTCGTGACTAAAATCAACCAGAAAGAAAAAAAGTCCGATGAGGTTTTCATTAGCTCGGCACAGTTCTTACAACTACGCTCCACCGAAATTCTCATCGGTTTCGGTAGAGCGCGATTGTAAAAAGCATGCCGTGCTAATAGCATTGTGTTAAATCTAATTATCTTTTCCTCTTTTATAAATCACAATTCGGAGAAGCTTATAGAATGCAAATTGAATAAATAACACAGAATGATTGAAAAACATCTAGCTCCTGCTTTTCATTTCCTTTTCACACGGTTCTCTCTGTTAATTTTCTTCCAAAAAAGAAAAAGACAAAGAAAAACAAGTCGAATAGAAAATACGAAAAAAAGGAATTCGGAATGTTTGACCTGTTGACTTGAAATAAAAGAAAGAAAAATGACGATGGAATATGGATGGAAGAAGCAGAAGTGAGAGAGGGTTAGATGGATTTGAAATTCGAGAAGGGCGACAGAATTTTATTTCATTTTCATTTTCAAAGAACGTGAAGGATAAGGGATGTACCGGGAGGTCCATTAATCTGGGTTTTACTCAAATAATTCTGAGATGGTACTTGAGTTGAAACGCCTCAAAGCAGACAAAAAGAGGTCGTAAGGACATGTAGGATCTTACAAGGGACACATTTTAAGTTAAGGTATATACCAACAATCCCTCTAAAAAGGTCAAAACTTTGGATTTTCAAGAAAAATGTTTAGCTTGTTCAATGCCTACTATGCAGATCTTGCAAACGGAATTCTAGGATTCCGGAGAACTTTTTTCTATCTCTACAGTTTTATTTTGATGGTAATGTCCCCGACTTGGAAGGTTTTTTTTATTTACAAGGGAAGTCTTCGGAGACGCGGATTTCAAACGATCTACAAATTCGTTTATAGGTACTTTCGACTCCGGGGAGTCCATTTCTGCATTCAAAACCGGCCAAATGTCTCTGTGAGCCGAGTTATGAGCTCTAAAACTTTTCAGATGGTCAAGCTTTTTCACATCCGCAAATAGCATACATAAGATATTTTCAGTTTTGCAACGTACGAGCACAGATAAACCGGTGGGGAACACAAATGGGACCGCTTTGGAATCCCATGTGAAAAAGCTTGACCAAATGAAAAGTTTGAGAGCTCATAACTTGGCTCTCATATACATTTAGTAGGTTTTGACTGCAGAAATGGACTCCCCGTAGTCGAAAGTACCTATAAACAAATTTATAGATCGTTTGAAAGTGGTGTCTCTAAAGACTTCCCTTGTTAGATTGGGAGAAATATTGTTTTTCAGATAAGTGCGTTCAAATCAATATACCCTTTGTGTTTTTCTATTAGTGTTATTTCAGAACACAATACAAAAAGAGAGGACAAATCCAGAGATAATCTCCAACAACCAGAAAGTAAAAGTGAAGGCGGTGAATGAAGACGAAAGAGCATTCCCATTTATTTTCCAGAAAAAAGCCGTCTTCCCACGAAAACTGCTCCAATTTCTCGACACCAAATTCTCCCCTCTTTTCTACATGAGGTTTAGCGTGCTGGCGGTTTTTGCCCGGAATCTTCATGATTAAAACATTTGGAAATGAAGAAAAATATATTCATATATCATATATGTATTGCCAGAGTCGAACTAACTGGAATTTTGGAATTTTGGAGTGAGGAGACCTAAAATAATTCAAAAATAATTTTCAAAAAGTCAGCTGACTTCAGTCATTATCCAGAATTGAAAAAGGGAGAGAACGAAAGAATGAAGATAATTAGGTAGGAGATCTCCAGACTATTTAGATGTATTCTGGAGAAGAAGCTAGTGCAAATTCTTGTGTTCAGCAAAAACTTCCTCTAGAGATGTTGAATAAAAAAAGAAGTAAGTCGGTTATAAAAATGTAAGTAGGAACCGAGAGGAGATGATGAGATAAGTTTATGACACTACCCACATGTTCTTTCTACTTTTTCATTCGTTTTAAAAGATTCGAGAATTCAAATTGAATAGAGTGATGGGTAGTGGGAAATTGAGAAGTCAAGTAGAGGGTTCGGAAGATTGATTCGACGATATAGTGTTTTTTTGGAAGGAAAAGTGTCTGGCTTTCTGAAAGATTCACATGATCGTGAGAGTCGATTCAAATCATGTTCTCACTGATGCAAACACCAAAAAGTGGGTGTAGGAGATAAACTTAGAAGACGTTAGATGGCAGATCAGACTTTCAAAACTTTCGTGTTGTGCAATCAGAAAATTCGCACTTTTCTTTGAAGTTATATGAACTGTGAAGCAAAATACAAAAAATCTCGGGAGAAGTTTCTCAGTGAAGTTTTCGACTGAAATGCAATCTTCAAAGTATTTCTAAAAAGCACCTGGACGCAGGTGAGATCTACTTAGAAGTTAGAACAAATCATACTCTCGAGTTGCAAGAAAGTTCAGGAGCACTTGAAACGTCACAAGCTGGTTGGCGTTTATAGCAGGGTTGGGAAATTCCGGGCCGGAACGGACCGACTGAAACATTTTCGACAGCCCGGCCCGGCTCCTGTGGAAATTTGAAATGTAGAATTTTTTGTTGAATTTTTAACTGTTTTTTAACATCGAAAAAACTGAACCTTACGAGTGTTTTGGAGAATTTTTACTATGTTTTAATGAAAATTTCAAAAAATTGTGAAAATTTGTGCACTTTTTTGAATCCGGGCGGACAGGATCCGGGCCCGGAATTTCCCAACCTTTGTTTATAGAAGACTGAAACTCTTAAAACACCTTACTGCTACAAACTTGACCTCTTTTTGATAATTTCGAGATCTTATTAAACTACCTACCTAATCCATCCACGTCATATCTTGTTGTCTACATCCTTTTTCTCTTCCTTTTTTGCACTTCTACACACCAGTTCCACTATTGAATGCATTGAATGAATGAGGCAATATTTTGCAAAAAAAAAACGAGGAAAATGTGTAGAGAAAACGAATCAAAAAAGATTAGAGAGGGAATGCTCTCAATGCACCTGAATACATGGATCTCTTGCAGGTGAAAATTTTGGAGATGTGGGAGCCAATGTTGAATGGTACAGTGATGACACCATCTTACTTTCTTGGAAGAAGAAAAATTCAGGTCTTTGATCAAGTTTGGGGGAAGCCTTTTTCTCATTATTAATATTTATAGAGCGTAACAATCACAATAAGGTAGCAATATGATAGAAGTATTCCTCTAACTATGAAAATTGAAATGGAACACGACAGACTTCAAAATTCATTTCTGATATACATTCTTATTCTGGCAAGATGCAAATTCCGATAGACTTCGATACAATTTTTGAGAACACAATCTGGGATCATGAAGTTTTCGTGTTTTAGATGTGTGATGACGAATAACTAAAAAAAAAAAATTTTCAAAACAGTTTGCTTTAAGAACTTCGGTGTTAAGCGTGGGACTTTAATCATAGTTCCTTGAAGTGTAGTTATAAAAAAAGCATAAAATAGGTTTAAGCCTTCAGGTCATGTCGATTTCTCTAGGTGGATCTTTGTGAGGTTTTCTAGTTTTAGAGTTGCTAAAAAATCATAACAGTAGGAACTTTTTGAGAAACTATGATCAGCTGAACATCTCAGAATGAATATTCGACATCACTCTATGAACAAAAATGAACATCCAGAAGTTCGCTTTTACAACAACAACCAAAAACGAAAGCCCCAACTCTCTGGTTTTTTGAAAATCGAAAGTAGATGAAAACGGAGGAAATCAAATCATGTCTGAACCTAAAACATACCTTCTTCTTCAATCTCTCGCATCCTTGTGCTGGCAGTCTTCTTACAGGATTCAAGACTTCTTCTTTTTTCTTTTTCTTCTTTTTCGAATTTGTTCTCATTGACAAAGGGACTCTCGACTTTTCATATCCAATGTTCCCACCGGGCTCCCTATGACATTCACTCTCTAGACAAACAAATTTAGAATGTCTTAGAATAAGAAAAGGCGGAAATCCATGAAAAGAATCGAATATCGGGGAAAAGGTGTGCGTGAGTCTCAATGAAAAAGAAGAAGAAGAAGAAGGAGTGTGCCTGGCTGTCTCCCTTTTTTGTGGATATATAATCATTGATATCAAGTTGTGTGTCTCATAAAGATAATGGAAGAATGAGAGATAACAGACATTTTGGGGCAGCTGAAAAGAGGAAAAACGAAGAAACGACACACATTCCGGGTTGAGCTGGATTCAAACAGATCAGGTGATTTGATGACGATAGTTGTGTTGCACGGGATTTCAGAAAAACGGAAGTCGTAGGAAGAAGAATAGAGTGGAAATTGAAAAAGAAGGTATTTGTGGACATTCTTGTTGTGTGATTTTCAATCTCTTATTATGATTGTATTCGAGTTTTGAATACGATTTGACATCACTGAAATTTGAAAGAATATTCATCAGGGGTTCAAAAAAAAGTTTGATGCCCCCACAGAATCACTTTTGCAAATCTCAACGTCGGTCTACAAAATTTTAACTTTCAAAATCTGATCTGCCTTTCTAATGATCCAAAGACGATGAAAAATGACATGTCGTGTAGTTGAGATGTAGTTGACGTTGAGACTGATCTCAAGCCATCTGATTATCTGGATCATGACTAAAAGTAGGCTCAGCAGAAAAAGGTGTATTCACTGATCTAGATCAAGCTTGCAAGTGATGAGAGAAAGTGAAATTTCAGTGAAGGAACAACAGTTCTTCTAACAAAGGTGAATGGAAAGAATATATGTAATGTAATTTAAACAAATTGAGTCATAAAGGTTTCATGGGGGCGGAGGGGTCTAAAACTGATTTCTGATTCGCAACCTTCGTAATTAATGTTTTTCACGTTATGATCTGACAATTCACCCCTTCTTCGAAGAGACCTAAATTACAGTCTCCTGTAAACGGTTCTGCTTGGCGAATTGTATCTCAGTCCCTAATTATACTTGAATGTAGAAGCTGCATTTATACTATTTTGTAGGAGAATATACATTTCCTCTTGATGTTCAAATAGTCATACTTGCAACCGGGCCGGATCCGGACCTTGGACGAGTTTTGAGAACTAGCTTCAAAATGGAAATTAGGAGTCAAATCTATTCAGAGCTGTCAGATTTATTTAGTGGCCGGGCCTTGAGCAGTCTGGTTGAATCAAGGCCTGGCCACTAAATAGGTTTTACAGTGGCTCTTACCGAACTCATAGTGAAAATGAAAATAGACTGGAGAAGAGCTTATCGAGATCTTTCATTTGACAAGTTGATCGACTCCTAATTTCCATTTTGAAGCGAGTTATCTCAAGGACCTCGCAAGGCCCGGATCTGGCCCGGTTGCAAGTATGCAAATGGTTCTCACGACAAAAAAGCAAACCTTTCGCACAACAGAATACATAGACTTCAAAACTAACCTCTTGTTGATGAATACATGACGAATCTCGCCTGTTTTGAGAGTCCCACGGCACCTGCACGAACCGCCGCCATCTCGTTCCTGAAATGGTAAATTAGTTTTTTCCAACAAGAAAAACGCCGAGAAGAACAAAAGTGTGCTGCTACAAAGAGCACTCAACCCTTTGGAAAATTCATTTTTTGGGTAGTGGGGCGCAATGGATTTAGACACTCTAGAAGGGAAGAGAATAATGGAAAACGGAGAATGGGCGGTACATTGTGGTACCTGAGAGAACATTGTCGAAAATGCATGACATTCTTAAAACAATGAAAAATAGGTACAGCTTATTAATAAAGAAAGAGAAGCAAAATGGGTGGAATGAGATTTTTTTCGAGTGGTGATTTGGGGGAAGAAGGAAGAAAAAAGAGAACAAGAAGTAAAGTTGAGGGATTAGGTGAACGACGTCTTGTTTTGTGTGCAAAAGGCAAAAAGTCAAGAAGAAGGAGAGTTGGGTGGGAACGAATTCTGATATCACTTACTCATGTCAAAACCAATAAGTTGGAGAAAAAACACGAGCGAAAGTGGTCGTATGAAGAAGTAATAACACTGAATGGATAATAATTTGGTGTTCGTGGAGAGGTTGGTTATATGGTTTATGGGTTTCCAGATCTTGTACATAAATTTCTTCGGGCGGTTCAACACTTTTTCAACGGGTGAATGTGAATAGCCAGGAAGGGTAATACAGAACTCGAGAGACATTAAATACCATTTTCGCAAACGGTCTGCATAATTACGTTTGGCAAGCATACCGCAAAAACTGGATACTTCTAAAAGTTCACTAAAAGCGCTTCTAGACATTCTGTTTGCTAATCTACTTGCTTTTCTAATTACGCTGGCTTTAATCAGAATCTTGGAAAATTTCCAGGAGAATTCTAGTGGCGAGTTTTGAGCATGTAGAAGGTGCCGTTATAATACAGTTTTCACTATATTTTAATTTGAAAAAAAATAATTTAGTAGCTCCTATCCTTCACCCAACAAAATCTTGAGTCCAGAAACTCAGGTACTGTAAAATAATTTTTGATTACGATCTCCACAGAAAAATGACTTTAAAGTTGCCGGAAGAATTTTTGAATATCAGGATTTGATATAGATGGAAAGTTGATTCCCAAAGTCGTCAAGGCCGGGGTCAACATTCTTTTCATCAAAAATCTTCGAGTTTATCACTAAAATAAACCTACCGATGAGATTCCGGCGGTAACAAGAATGATAGTCTCAAAGTTCCAGAGAGAATCTCAAGATGTCAAAGTTAAGAATTTTATCTTAGTTTATCTCAAATGTAACATGACAGTGACTTGTTTCTTCGTTCAATAATATAAATTGAAGTAAAGTCTCAGAATCACCGAACTTTTCAAAGACAACAAAAACTACTTATTTTCTCTTCTAAACCTTCACATGTTCAAGTTCTGGACGTGATCACTGTTCTCTCTAAATTATTCTTGTTCCATCTCTACAGAAGAAAAAAGAAAAGGAGCTTCCCTTTCATGACATCATCCTGAGAACCGAACCATAGCAACATCATTTGGAATAGATGGGAAATAAAACTAATATGAAAACGGGTGGATTGGTCATGTGTGTGAAGCTGACATCTTTTTTGGGGGGAGCTCTTTTTCCAATTTGATTCGAATTTCCGGGAGAGGTGAAGGATAGATAGAGGGAGAGAGAAAGAGTTCAATCAATGTTCTTGATTATGATGAGCAGTGGAAAGGAATGAATCGGAAAGATCTAACTATTTGGGTGTTCTAAAAATGTCAAATTTCAGTTGGGGCGCCTGTTCGAAATTTCAGGATCAGCGTCCTTTTTGCATTGAATAACACTTTTGTTTCAGACAAATGTTCTAAAACTGGTTGGGCAGTTTTTTGAATTTCAGCCCGTTATGCTTCAAATTTCCAGAGTAATGTCTTCGAATATGAGAGACAACTGAAGTTTCGGAGATCCAGAAGGATTTCTGTTCGGGATCTGGGAGAGTTCAAATTCTGGAATCTGTCCTTTTGATCCGTTATCTTGGATCGCTTTATAACATTTGGAAGTGTGATTTTTGGAACTATAAAGTTAGAGTATTTGAGAAGTATTATTTAATTCTAAAGAAATCGTATTAAAGAACCAGGCTTCTTGAAGTCAAAGACCACCAACTCGGGGCCTCCTGGAAAAATTATTGCCAATTAAGTTTTCCTATTTTTAATTACTTCCAACGATAATGAGGAAGTGACTCATTAATGGGAAGTATAACAATTTCCTATTTAAAAGTAGAATATATTCCGGGAGGGTTCTCAACTCAATACTCTACTACACCATTAAGCCTTTTTGCGGTGTCGATTTACAGCATAAAGAACAAAGTAAACAGGTAAATATTCGTTGTTTGAACCTACACCAAAGAAGTAGTTTTTCTCGAAAAACTTAAATTCTACAATTAGAACAAACCCATTTACTCGGGGAAATTCCGGAAATTAACTGGGAGGCCGCAGATGTACACTCGTTTAAACGGAAAATTTCTGTTTTACTCGGTTTGTTTATACTGGAAATGAAGAGAAAGAGTACATAAACTAAAAAACATACTTTTGACTCAAGTCACAGAAAAATAGAGAAGATGTTCTAATGAAATGGATGGATGCTCTTTTTCTTCGTCTCCAGAAGCGCCGTCTCGTTTGATATCTAACCGGAAATCGGTTGCATTTCGAAATTGAATATTCTACCCTTTTTTTCTTCTTATGTATTTTCCTCTTCTTTTCTTAATGAGAAGAACGAAAATAAAATAGAAACTCTTTTGTGTTAAAAAAAGAAGAAAAACCCGAACCCGAGTCGAATAAAAAATTCCGATTCTCTTCCCCTCTCACTCTTTTCTCTCTTCTAAAGTCTGGTCGATTCCCAGGTGGGCTAAAAATTTGGATAAGTGGATTTTTATGAAGCAATTCTTTTTTTGGAAAAGAGCTTTTTCGGAGAATGGAATTTTAAAGGAATAGAGTGACTCCATGTTCACTCAAAAAGAAAATATTCTGAAATATGAGAACGAGCTGCTTCTCATCATAATTCGTGTCATAATTACACTGCTAGACGGTGTTGATGATGAAGAAAAAGCAGTCGGAGATGACGAAGAGCCAAAGCTTTTGTTATAAACTTTAGTCTGGAAGACATTCCATTCCGACGACAAACTCGATTTTGCGATTTTTCAATTTCCGAATTGAAGATAGACGAGACACAGCGCGGCGGCGCCGGTTCCAGTTCAGGCAATTTTATTAAATAAATGTTAACGGGAAAATAAGCACATTTACAAAATACACAACTGCGTTCAAATTCGAGACGTGAGGGAATAGGAATACGGGAATTTTGGTGAGAAGTAAAAGTGTTACTGGATTAGCATCCAATTGTGTTGAGGGTGGTAATGGTGTAGAAAAAGGGAGAGATATTGAGGGAACGAAGAGCGAATGAATGGGTGAGAGTAGAGAGATCTTGAGAATATAATAGGGACAGAAATAAATAGAGAAAATGAAAATAAAAAGTGAAAGGACGAAATAGACAGTAAAATTATGGAACAGGTATAGAGCCAATACAGTGAATTATTTATCAAGATATAAACGTGTGAGATGCTGAAAGAGGACGGCGTTGGACAATTGTTCACTGAAAAATGATAGATTTAGATAATGATAGAAATAATGAACATCACTTACCTCCATTCTATGTCTTTTCTCTTCAACACTATTTTCATCGTGTTCGGCTGCTCTCTTGGCATCGCTCTCGTTCCTACGATCATCTCCAGCACGTTCTCCATCGTAGAAATCTCCTTCATGTTGAACCATCCTATCTGTAACCGCAGATGGCAATAGTCTGTCCGGATTCGCCATATCGAGGGAAATCGATTCGTCGTTCATACCGGAGAGTGCATCTTCCGGGATTGCTGAAAATAAAATAAATCATGAAATGTTGTCCTCTTTCTCATTAACACTTACGTCCCATCTGAACACTTGGTACGAATGCAAGCTTTTCAAGATTTGCAATAACATCCGCCTGAAGTTTTTCTAACATATCTGCATTATTCTCGTTGGCAGTGTTCGCTGCATCGATGTGAAGAAGATAGCGTGGTCCGAAATACTCAAAATAGTCATTGTACGGCAACTCGTTTGGAACTTCTTTGTCAACAGCAACCGATGTCTCATAGGTCCAACAACGTGCAACGTTACGCGGTGTGTATCCTCCGCCACCAAGCATCATCAATGGAACGTTGTAGGATCGGAAAAAGCGTGCACATTCTCCGTGACCCTTCAAAGTGAGGTTGAATGGTCCGAGTCTGTCTCCATTCAATGAATCAGCTCCGCATTGGAGAACGACGGCGCAAGGATCAAAACGTTCCATTACTTTGGCCATGACTGGCTTGAAAATGCTTTGATAAGAAGAATCAGTGATTCCATCACGAAGTGGAACGTTCACCGAATAGAGCTTTCCTTTTCCTGCTCCGATGTCCTTGAGATCTCCGGTTCCTGGGAAGAAATCTCCATACTTGTGGAAGGAGACAGTCATCACACGATCGGTGGTGTAAAAAGCTTCCTCGACACCATCTCCGTGGTGAACATCGATGTCGACGTAGAGAACACGTTTGTGATATTTGAGAAGCTCGAGAATACCAAGAACGATGTCATTGGTATAGCAGAATCCAGAAGCCTCGCTCTTTTTAGCGTGGTGAAGACCTCCCATCCAGTTGATTGCGATGTCAACCTTTTGTTTGTTAAGCTTAGTGGCAGCAGCGAGGGAACCCCCTGAACTGAGTTGACAGAACTCATAGAGTCCATCGAACAATGGACAGTCCTCTCCGACGTTGACTGAAAAGGAATAAATTAACTCGGAACAATCGTTTAGATTTCTCACATTTCAACATCTGCTTATTGAATGATTTCAGATTATCCGGGTTGGCACTTTTCAAGAATGTCATGTACTCATCACTGTGGAAACGAGTCATATCTTCGAAAGAAGCTGGGAATGGACGCTGGAAACAATGAACTCAAAAAGATTGTTAGGTGAGGGTCACTTACGAAAATCTCCAAATGACGGTACAGACCGTAGTTTAAGACAAGATGGTGAGTCATACGAATACGATGAGGCTTCATGACGTGTCCTTGACCGTAGTAGTAGTTACCAATGTTCGAGTCATAATAGTATGCGACTCGCCGCTTTCCGTGCTCTTGCAGCGGACCGTTTGAGTTCATTGTTGTAGTGAGTGAACTGAAAAATGACATTTGAATTTGAATAGGAGATAGGAGAAGCTAGAGAAGAAAAGTGATAATCTCGTTATGAGGTTTTTTTAAAGAGGGAAGAATGCAGCAGCCTCCGAGTGAACGTGGAAGCATATTGATTCTCCAACAAAAATTAAATATATGCGTTCAAGGAAGAAAAGAGTGGCAGGAGAACGTCGTCTTAATTATTGATTTACTCAAAGAATGCGGGACGAGAAGAGAAAAAAGAATATTAAAATCAATAATTTTGATGACAGTTTCAGAACAGCCAAAGTAGATGTTCGGTAAGACAGTTCAACTGGAGACGCTCTATTCTCAGCTTGGAAGCTTCGTATTTACGACAAAAACAAGCAATAATCCTAAAAATCTGAAAGGAAAAAAGAAGAGAGAACGGAGAAAGGCGAGCGAGAAAGTGAACGAATGGAGGGAAAAAGCAAAAAAGAGGCAGCTGGCAGTCAAAAAAAAGTGGCCTTGATAGTGTGCGGCGAGGCTGCAAACGACCACGCCGCACCAAATTCTTTTGCGAAAGTGGGCGGGACCAACACCGCCCGTCAGTGCTTCGCTTCCCAATTTTCGGTTTTTACAAGTTGAAATCAATTTTTTCTGAATTTTTATTTTCATCGAAAATTGCGTCTAATTTTATTTGTCTGCCTGATAGCTAACAAATTTGTATTTGAGATTAACTGTATTTTTATGCAGTTTTTAATGTGACACTTTTATCCGATCCTTATATTGAATTGATAACTTATGTTAAACTTCTTCCATTTATTAATCCGTTTTTTAAAATTGCAGGTAATCAACTATGGTCGTTGGAAAAATTTTTGAGGCAGCGAAATGGACTGCCGAAACCGTCAAGGGAGCAGCGATCGTGGTTGCTTCGCCAAATGCTCCAATCCCGGCCACTGACCTCCACCCACGCATGCCAGCCCGGCCATGGACCGCTCAGGAATATGTAATAACTATATAAGGTATCGGTTGTACCAAAACTCTGAAATTGCAGTTGAGAATGTGGTCCTGGCGCCATTGCTGGAAGTATCTTCCAGTCTTCCGTTTCTACATCTACTCAGGAGTCATCCTCTACGGAGTTTACAAGTTTGTTCTGCCGAGTAAGTTCTGGTAAAAAGAACGTAAAAGCGCTACATAGATTCGCGGTACATACGGTAATTAAAGACTCAAACGCTTTGTAATTTGATACTTACTAGTGTTTCTCTTTTTTAGATTTTAGCAATCATGTAAGAACAAATTTTAAAAACAGATGCTTCTTTTCAAAAAACAAATTATTAACTCAGCAGACACTGTAAAACCTATTTCTCTACAGAGTTAAAGGCGATTAGTATTTCAAATCGAGCAAATGGTTTTTATTTCAGTCAAGCCACGTCACATGGTTCAATACACTAAAGGAAAGGAGGACCACCATCACCACGAGGTCGAGCACTGGTGGGGAATCCGCCAAAAGTTGGCTGACAAGGAGTATTTCAAGAAGTACAACCCACTCAAGAAGGAGGGTGAGGTCGAAGTTGGCCACCACTAAATTGTTCGTTTTCTTTCCTCAACTAGCCGATTTTTCTCGCTAAACTCTGTTTTCCATCCTCGTTTTATTTAGTAACGACACATCCAAAACCAATGTTCTTTTTCCGATAGTGTATTAGTTTTGGGTATGTAAGAATAAAATTATCGAACTTCTTTTTCTCTCTATTCATTCCATTGTCTTTGACGCGCTGCGCGATAGGTGATCATAATTTGAATAAAAGTGGGTGGGAGAAGACCTCCACGAGAAGATTATTGTTGTCAATAAGAAGAAGGCATTCACGGATCATCATGCGCAACAACCTGCCGGTTATTGCCTTTTTCTTCACTTCTTTCCTACTTCTTACATCCTGTTACAATGTTCCACCAACCGGAATTCCAGCTGTTTCAGAGGTAAGACACATAGTTTATCCCCAATAAAAATTGTAACGAAGTCCAGGTTTCAGGTTGATACTATGATTCGGCAATGCTTCCAAACAGCTTGCAAGGAATGGATGGCCGAGTGTCATTGGTATTGTGACTCGATCAAAGGAGCTGTAAGTTGTTTCTGTTTAAACGAAATTGTGAACTTATTTTCTGCAGAGTTTCCTTCGACGCTGCAAAGACTGTCTCAGCTTCCGTGGTCAACAATGCATGGATTGTTTTGAACTTTAAGCTTAAAGTTTGAGCCCAAAGTTTAAAAAATGTATTTTAATCGTTCTCGTGCAATAAATTTTTTGGAAGTTCGTAGATTTTGTGCAATTTATTTGTATGGTCAGAGTTCTTAACATTGTACTTGTTCATAATCTTATTCTTTAAATCATCACACCTTCAAAATTTTTAGATGTCTCTAAAACTATCGCTTCTTGTGAAACTGAGTCAAAGAAGTTTCTCTGTTCACGCTCCCTGTACATCTTCAACGACCCATTATATCGATTATTCATTTTCAAATGGAGTAATCAAATCTTCTCTTCCGACGATTGATTATCATTGTCATAGATTCATAGAGAACCTGAACACAGATCTTCGAGATCTGAATATTATAAAAAAGAAGATTTATTCAATCAGAGGTGATTTGATGAACTGTTTCGACAAAACAGATGTTCGATTGGTGCCTATCGGGAGTGCTGCAAATCTTTTGCTGAATAATAGATCGGATTTAGATTTGGTAATGCGCAAAAAACCAAAGTATTTTGAAAAAAAGGGAATCATAGGTCTTCCTCCCGTCAAACGATTCAAAACAATGGAGGGATTTCATGAAGCAGTTTTCGGGAAATTCGCAGTTTCGAAACAGTTTTTTGAAGAACACGTATAACCAATTGCGATCGAAACGAGTTGGAAACGTTGATTATCCGTATTTCAACGCTAGGGTAAGTTAATTTTCTTTCTTACTTCTTGTTCCAAAAATGCGAATTTCAGATCCCGATAATACGAATTTTTTCGAAAAGAAAACTTCAAGTAGACATACAGTTCGGAAATATCGAACCGATTCGAAGTTCACTCTTTGTAAGAACGTGTGTTGAATACGATGAGCGTGTTGCTCTGCTTATTCACTGGCTGACGAATAAATTTCTGGAATCGAAAATTCTGAAGAGTTCTGATAACCTATTCTCGCGATATCATGTAAATATGCTTGTTATTCACTTTCTTCAGGTATACATTCCGTTTAGGTGATTCTTTATTCAAACTGAGTGTTTTCAGGCAATGCCGTACCCTGTTCTTCCTGACATCATCAGTTTATCTCCATGGCTGAGTAAGAACAACGATTGGAATAATGCAGTAAAAGTGTTGACTCGCCAAGGATCTCTATATGTTCCGAGTAATAGTGATGCACCGAACGAAAATAGTGTTGGAGAGTTGGTCATTCAAATGATCGACTATTACTCGCAGATTGATTTTCGAAAAATGGGAATCGACACCAGGGGACGAGTTTTCAACAAGTGAGAATGAAGAGGGACGCAATTTGCTTTCTTGCGCGCCTTTCAATGTTCTTATTATACTGAAATCTTGTGAAAAATCTGTTCCTTTTACATGGAAACCTTGTAATTTGCATGTATATCTTCATCGTATTCATTTCAGAACGATTAATTGCAATGCAACATTCCAACTCGTTGACGACTATTTCGATGTTTCGTCGACGTGCCGTGTCCAGGAGTCGCCCCAATTTCTAACCAGACTATTCGAGAAGCTGAAATTAGCGGTTAAAGAAGATAATTATCAGAAACTGTTTCATTATTATACTCCTCCTAAGAAACCGGTCATAAATAAATTTTAATGATAACAGTTTTAAAATGTTTTAATAAAATATACAATTTCGATTATTTTTATTGGTTTTTTGCCATTCTTATTTACTTGTTCACTGCTTCTTGTCAAATTATGTAAGGAAAATTAAAGAAAATATGTTTCAGATCTCATTATAGTTGCATGTTAATATTGCGACGACTTTTCTCAAGAATGTCACTTCTCCAGCCACCAGAAGCTGTTCGCGGAATGACGAAACTCGACAAAGAAGCGTTCCGAGTTACCGTCGATCTCCCAGTTATTGAAATCCACTCAAGTGATTTGGGAGTTGTAACCAGAAGAGTTAGACTTGAGACATTTCTCATCGGACATAAGCTGAGACCACTGAAAAATACAATGGATAGTGAGAATGAAGGCAAGAAATATCTTGTATTCAATCCGGAGAAAGTTAAGGAAAATGACATAAAGGAAAAGATTGGGACGCTTATCCAAAGAGAGATTGACGATGGACAGCCGGTTAATTGGACTACAATTTCAAAAGATCTTACATTTGAAAATTGGGATGCCAAGACGATTTTCAAAGCGATTCTTCCAGTGGGAATTGAGTATAGTAGCTACACTCAAACGGGTCACATTATCCACTGCAATTTCGCCGATGAGATTCTTCCATTCCGCCACATCATCGCAGAGGTTCTTCTCAACAAGGTGAAAAACTGTAAGACAGTTGTTCAAAAAGGAAATATCATCACAAATGTCTATCGTAATCTGGACTTGGAATTACTCGCTGGCGAGGAGAATTATGAGACAGAAATCAAAGAGTCAGGTCTTCGATTCAAAATGGATTTCAGCAAAGTTTATTGGAATTCAAGGTGAAAATTCGTCTTTTGAGGTGTTCTAATATAATATTTAACTTCAGATTAAGCCATGAACATGAGCGTGTTGCTGGATTATTCAACAACCAGTCTATTGTCTACGATGCATGCTGTGGAATTGGCCCGTTTGTGCTTCCGGCGACACTTAAAAAGAAGCCGAGAAGAGTGATGGCGAATGATTTGAATCCGGAGAGTGTGAAATGGCTTAAAGTCAATGTCGCGTTGAATAAAATCAAAGATGATAGAATTGAAATTCATAATATGGACGCGAAGCAATTCATCAAAGAGAATATTGCAAACGATGTGATTCGTTTGATGAAGGAAGAGAGTGGATCGGAGGATTTCGACGAGAACAAAGTAGAGTCTGAAATTCACGTGGTTATGAACCTGCCAGCTTATGCTGTTAACTTTCTTCCCGCTTTCCGAGGAGCTCTCAAAAAGTTTGAGACTGAATTGAAGGAGATTAATAAGAAGTGGAAATGGAATGTGTACTGTTATCTTTTTGCAAAGGTGAACCTTCTTATTCAGTTCCGAAACCTAAATTCAACATTTTCAGTCTCAAGTAGATGTTCCGGATGAGTGGTATGAAGAGGAAGCTCGTCGAATGTGTGATGAGAAGACGAAATGGGACAAATCGCTTGTTGTCAATTGTCACAATGTTCGTACGGTTTCTTCTCGGAAGGAGATGTTCTGCGTCCAGTTGGAGCTTCCTTATGAATACTTGCTTGCCGAGCCACTTCCAGAAGAGGCAGAAGTGCCATTCGAGCCGGAAGAAGTTGAGGAGCCGAGTTGTAAGAAGATGAAGATGGATAATTAATTGTTTCGTTCTGTTCTGTTCTGTTGTTCTCTCGTTGTTTTTTGTTGGTTTTACCTTTTTTTTAATCTAAAGTGCGAAAAATATGTTGTTTCTCTCTTGTACAAAACGTCTGCAACGTCGTTATATTATCTGAATTGAATGTTAAATAACAATTAAACCGAATCCCAGCTTTATATGTATGTCCGGTGTCTTTCCCTCATACCGACACCGTGTTGTAGTAGCACAATACGGGGCAACGCGACACTTCCCTCGCTGAATTTATATAGTTTTCGACGGAGAATTGCAGAGCGGTTATCGAATAAGTGAGTCATAGGTGAAATATATTAGAAAGCATATTGTTTTTTATCTGAATCACTGAAAAATCGAATTTTCCTACAGGTACAATGAGAAAAGAGTTCATGAAATCGGACCAGATCTCGCTTGTCTCGAATGGTTAATGGAGTGTGGATCGACGAGTGTTCGAATGTCAGATGGTCAAATAATCACAAGACAACGAGAAATGCGTGAATATATTCCACATGCTCTCGCAGAAAAACCGTCGATGGAGAATGCCCCGGCTATTCAAACCGGTGATATCAGCTATGAGAAGCAGTGGCCGAATGCTCCGTACACGTGGATTGTCGACGTGGACGCCAGTGATTCTGCGATTGCAAACGAGGGATTCACTTATTTGAGAGATGTTCGGAGAATAGAGAAACTGAAATTCAACTTTTGTGATTATTTTGGTGATGAGGGGTTGAAATTTCTGGCTCAAGGAAGACCCGCACAAACGCTGACTGATCTGGTTTGTTTTTAAAAACTTCTATCAATCGGAACAAT
This sequence comes from Caenorhabditis latens, assembly GCA_002259235.3. Classification (NCBI taxonomy): domain Eukaryota; kingdom Metazoa; phylum Nematoda; class Chromadorea; order Rhabditida; family Rhabditidae; genus Caenorhabditis; species Caenorhabditis latens. Next base: position 5,256,168 of record CM056096.1, read on the forward strand.
TTTTCTCAGGAAATCGTGTTGAATCCATGTATAACTGATGGCGCAGTATATTGGCTTTTGAAAATGAAGGCACTCCGACGAGCACATTTCTATTTTCTTCCTTATGTTGCACATCGACAAGGATTCATTCGACAGCTGAAAATCGCTCTGCCTAGATGTAATGTCACGTTTCCAGAAGTGGATACAATTGGATTCGGTTATGAAGATGCGAAGAAGACGAAGAGGAAATGAAACGTTGCATATCTTAGTTTCATTTTGTTAGGAACTTTAAATAATTTGTTGTAATTTATATTCTAGATGAAATTATATATCAACACGCTTCCCTTCTTCTACTGTGAACAAGCATGATTGATTTAATTTCAGAAAATGAGGAAGTGAACTTTTATACCAGAGAACGGAGGGGAATGTTTCTAGAAGAAGAAAGCTTCTACAAACCGAACCACGTGGAACTATTACTCATGTTCAAAAAAGAAGATAATTTCCATCGACTGATCGTATAAATCAATTATGACACATACGCCTGCCACCCAATGGACTCAATTCAACTCACGTAGACAGACCTCCCACTAGAATCTTGCAAAATGAGTGATTGATTGGTAAATGCAGCTAGACATAATAGAGAAACAAACTGGTTTTAAATTCTATCAAAAATATATTCTAGTTAACAGTCGGAAAATTTTCAAATTACATGTCTTGTTGGTGAGTTTTATGGTAGCACATTTCAATTCAATTTTACAAAAAATGGTTCTAGAATCTAGAAAAACCCACTAATTTCCCCTATTCTAACCGAATTTCGTTTAAAAAATCGCCTTCCCTCTATTAGATTTGACTAGACAGCGTTCTGCAAAAATAAAAAATAAATCCTTGAATCGAAAATCAATCTGGAATATTGGAATATTCATCCGATCCCACGTGCCAGTGACTAGAAATTAATTATCTGATTGTGGGTGTCAAGCAATCAACACTTCCTTGTGAATGAGTGGGAGGAGTTAAGTGAAGCTTCAATCTGAATGGATCTTTGATTCAGTTTTTGCACTGCTATACATTATTCGATTGTCTGAAACTATTTCTGTCTGAAAGAAAAGAGAAGAAAATAAATAAGTAGAAGAGTCTGCGGCAAATTTGATTGTGAGATGATTAATGGTAAGTGAATGGAGAATTCTTAGAGTTCTTAGAGTTTGATTATCAGGAAGTTGAGATCTGATGGCTATTCTCAGGTTGCTTGATCAGTATAGCTCTTTTTTCTCAAAATCTATGTCAACCAAACCATTACAGTACCGCTGAAAAGGTTATCAGACATTCTGACTTTTCTACATTTTTTGTGATGTTTGTATAAGAAAGTTCTGATGCACGATTTGTTGGGAACAGTTTGTTATCGTAAGGTCTAAAAAGTAGGCTCTAAATAGAAACATTTTGGAAAAACAGAAGTACATTGTATGTGATGCTAGTTGTTGATCACAATTAGCTTCGAACGGTTAACGAATATGAACTAGCATGTACCGCTCAAAATATCAGTTTCCAGTGAAAAATATCAGCTCAAAATATCAGTTTTCGACTTTGACAGTGTATTTCGGTGTGACCTGGTGGCCCGGCAAACTCAATTTTGCATATATGCTGAACACAGCAAAAACACTACCTTGAAAGTTACAGGTTGTCAAAGCTAAAAATTTCGCGAATAAGCAGTCGCTTTCAGAGAGAAATTACTTTGATGATCTGTAACTTTCAAGGGATGTAGTGTTCCTTAGCGCATTCAAAATTGAGTTTATCGGACAATCAGATAACAAAGATACACTGTCAAAATTGGTCATTTTCCACTGAAAACAACCTAAGCTGATAAACTTTTGAGCGGTACTGTACATGCTAGTTCAATGATGTTCATTAACCGTTCGAAGCTAGCTGTGATATACAACTAGCGTCACATTAAATGTACTTCCGTTTTTCCCAAATGTTTCTATAGTTATATATCCTGGTTACGAAAACAATCTCTTCCAAACAAAACGTGCATTAGAACTTTTTTTTTATAAAAACACCACAAAAAATGTAGAATGTCTGTAATTAAAACCTCTTGAGAATTCTTCTTATAATTCTCGAGCCCACCCACCCAATTTCTCAGATATTTCTACTTCCTCTTCAATGATTTCCCATGTTGTAATTAGTTAGCCAATTCAGACAAACCTGTTTTGTTATTGTTTTGAATAATTTGATCAATTGACTCATTTTTTCTCACAACGTCTATCTTTTACTTCATCAAATTTGCACACCTACACCATAAATAATTGAGTTTCGTTGGTGTTCCCCACTAGGCATCAAAATTCCGTGTTTTGTTCTACCGTTTTTTCTGTTTTATTGTGGATGAAAATGACTGGATATCCAACATGCTCTTTTAGTAGTTTGTCTTTTATTCACCATAAATTTTTGCACGCGATTCAAGATAAACTTGTTAGTTTTTGATCAAGTTAGATCTAGTCGGTCCTCGTGACTGGTCTGTAAACTTCTTAAAAGTGGGATCAGGGTTTATAGAAAATAGTTTATTTTCAATAGCTGAGGTTGCAATGAATAGGTCAATTGATTGAGATGATTTATGGTGAAGGTGAGTAGTCTCTAGAGGGGTTTTTGAATAATGAAGATTTATTTCTTTATGAATCATTATCTAACCTCACTGGAATTCTATGATCGTACACTCTGGATTTTGTCTAAATAGGTCACATTTTTGAATTGAATACACGAGTTGATTGAATAGAAAGTTTCTGGTTAGAAACATCCCTGGATTTTGATCTCAATTTTTAAAAAGCAAAAAGGATTTCCTTGAGTGCCTTTTCTGAAAATGCTGACCGTATAGTTTTTTTTTGGTTTTCGCAGTCTCTTCTTGGTATTTATGAACATGTATACTGATATCCACAAGGTGATTAATTGAATGGTCAAGTTTGGAACAGGCAATTATTAAAACTTACTAAGCCTGGTCGTTCTATTAAACCCATTCACCCTTTTTTGAGAGTTAAAGATCTTGGATTTTGGTTAAAAATAGGAATGAAGACTTCTCTAGATTAGTAGACAGAATTCCTAGCAAATTAATTTGTCTGGAAAACCTTGACATTTTTTGGAAAGATTTTTCTGAGAACGTTTCAGAAAAATTTAGGATAAACACGTAAAATGTATGCGTGGATTTTTCATTTCTAAATTTGGTTTGTTATGCTGTGACAACGATAGTACCTGAGAAGCATTTCGTTTTTTTTCCAGGAATTTCAAGAAACAAACTATTATGCCATACCGAACGGGGCTTGTTATTTTTACAATAACTTGGTTGACGATGACGACATAAAAGCTATTTTTTATTTTCTCGGTGGACCAGTAACCACTGCTGAAATTGTTGAAATAGGTTTCGATCATCATATATCTCATTCGGTTGCCATTTCGCAGACAAATATTTTCTTAGATCTACTAAGATTTCCGGAGAAAACGTGTCTTCCCATTGACAAGCTTTTCAATTAGGCTCACTTCAGAACTCATAGAATCAGTTGGTCATTCATTGATTATATTTTATTATCATCTGACACTCAGATCGAGAGAATAATCTCGAGTATAAATAGGTTAGCAGTCTGAAGTCTAAATACTGCATTTCTAGAAACTTTCAAACTCTAGTTTCTTCCCCCTTCGAATAAATGACTAACCGACACGTGGAATTCGCCATGACAGGTATTCACTTGATAGATTAAACTACTTCTTCTGATATCATAAATTTATGTCTGACTGCTCGAAAACGAAATCTAACACAATCATCTATGCCTTTTCATTTATGCTGCCAGTTTTTTCTTTTCCTTGATATTTTTGTTTTGAAATAAGTCTCAAATTTCAGACAATCATCAAATGGGAGACTTCCAAGTCGACTTTGGGCAAACACTTTTCATGTGTATTTTGTATATTTCAATAGGTAACTACATAAAATCCTCCTGTTCATTATTTTTTTAAACCTTTTCTCCAGGAACAATATCCATATTATGCAGTTTGACAACTATAACGCTATACTTATCAAGTCGAGATTTAAGAAGAAAGTACATTTTATATCTCATTCTTGATATTTGTGAACTTTTAGATGGTGAGTTGGCATGTGGAGTTAATCTACTTTTTCAAATTTCAGCTGTTAGTTATGTTTTCTTGGGTACTGGAAGAGGACACCAACTTTTAACAGGAGTGATGGCTGTCCCTATTACAGTTAGAGCATGTTTCTTTACTGTAGGTTTTTGGATCGAACATATTACATCTCAACGAAATATGACAACTTTTCAGAAATACTGGCCTCATTCTCTTATACTTGGTACTCAACTACCATCAATTTGTACCATGTTTCTGTCATTTGAAAGAATTATGGCAGTGGCTCGACCAGCCGTTTACAAGAGAGTTTGTACACAAAATTTCAAGTACATATTAGCAGGAATGGTACCTGTTTGGGGAGTTGTAAGTAAAACGATTGTTCTTAGGATGAGATATCAAGTATTGCTTACAGTTAACCATTGTTGCTGCCGGAGTCTCCGTGATTGGGGCAGATGGAGATCGAGTTGTTGGTACACGACATTGTGCAATTATTACAAGTACTAGTAGATGGTGAGTTAAAAAACTATTATCAACGCGGCACAGTTTCTAAAACTGCGCTCCACCGAAATGCCATTGAAAAATGTCTATTTTTCTTTGAGTCTCTCAATTTCGCACGTAATTTTCTTCGGTTTCGGTAGAGCGCGGTTGTAAGAAGTGTTCCGTGTTAATAGATATTATATGTATGACGTATACTTAGTGGTTGATCTGTTATGACAAAAAAGTTCAACATGATTGAAACTAGAAATAGATATGACTCCATTTCAAAAGTTACTGATCATTAAGAGTATTAAAAATGCACTTTGATTATCTCGTGAATGCCCTGAGCAAGATTTTTTAGCTTCTCTATTTGCAATATACTTCTCCATCTTATTTTTAATTTCAGGTACGCCACATTCCACTTCACGTTCATCGTACTTGCCTACGTCATCGCCTTCGTTTCAACTCTCGTTGTCTGGGCTACTCGCCGGGTAATGACGGTAGCTAGATTCTCAAACTCTACTTACTCAATTATTACTTTTCAGAATTTGACAAAAAGTAAATTCGGCTCACAGGATGACAAACTTGGAATGATATTAGCAATGTCTGGAACATCCATTATTCTTCTAGCATCTCCAGCAGTAGTAATGCTAACAATAAGATGGGATATCACTGAATGGGGAGATATTGAAGTGGCAGTTACATACGCGATGCCTGGTTTTCTATCAGTTGTCAATACAATAATTGCTTTTCGTTTTCGAAAAGAGCTTCGTGCTCAATTCTATCATTTGCTGGGAATCAAGTGAGTTGCCTCTTCAAATTTTTCTCTTTGAATTGCTGGTTCTGTTTTCCAAAATTTGCCTGAATCAGATCGAAGAAAGTCAGCACAGTAACTGTGAGAGAAGTAACTATTTGGAGGGCTGAGATGTGAGTAGCAGTCATGCACGACTCGCATAGTTACGTTGAGTAGGTTAATCTAGACTTCTAAGTTTATCAGTGTTAGCTAGGCTTAGACAATCATGAATTTTTGTGTTCCGTTTGCACCGTTCTAGACAAAATCATAGACAGATGATACGTCACAAACGGGGAAAATGTTTAGAAAAGATAAACACTGTATTGATTTTTCTACTTTTTGTGCAACACAACAATTTTCCAGATCGACGCATAAGAAACCTGAACAATCCATGTTCACGCGGACCACATTGACTACAAGACGACAGACGACAGTTCATCATTTGAGCTAAAATATTATACCTTCTTTATTTTATCCGACCACCTCTTTTGTTTCCTAGGAACCCAATGAAGTCATCTCCCTTTTTTACTCTTTCGATTTCACATAAAAACAAATGGGAAAAGAGAAGAAAATCTGGATTCATCCTCTCGTAAATCGGATGTAGCTCTTGGCAACGACAAGGAGGTGGAGGCATTTCACATCGGCCAGACAAACGATGCTCGTTTTTTCTCTTCTTTCAGTGGAAATTTGTCATTTTTTTGTGGACTCAGTTTATTTATTTATTTTTTTTTTTTTGAGAAAACAAGTAGCTTTGGCTCTTGACCTGATATGAAGAAGGCAAGAAAACTAACAAATCTAAGAACCCTTCCTCTGTTTACCAGGTTTGTGAAAAAAGTGTTCTAGATTTTCCAGAAGTCTTTTTTTTCATATCACTTCACAATTGAATGAAAATGGTATAAGGGAAATCATGAGTGAGCAATAACCTCACAGGGAAGATCATCGGAACTATATCGATCAGAAGAGCATCTTTGAAAACTAATAAATCCTATTTCAAAACCTTCTTAAATATGTTTCCAAGATCCTGCCCCGAATCAGAATCGTCCGAAATAGGACCGCCCGAATCAAAACAGGTGGGAATCTGAACCATCAAATCTAGACCTTTTAACTGACGCGGATTCATACCTGTTCTCATTCGGGCACCATCTCAAATGACACTTTTAAGATCCTTATGGTTAGTTTGGCCTGAATTTCAAAGGTTTCCCAGTCATAACATTCATTTTCAGTGAAATTACATTTCTCGAAAGTTACATAATCATAAAATAATTGAGTCCCAGAATCTGTTACGTGGTAACTTCAAGCAAAATCCTACAATCCGCTTACTACTGATATGAATCATCTGGATGATATTTTTCTCTAGAAGTCTTAGGAGAAGATATCCATATCTGTTCACAATTTTGTTGGTGTTCATATTCAGAGTAGCGTTCTAGAGTTACATAAGATACCTCACCTATCACCTCAAATTGTGTTTCCTCATCCACTTTCTTCCTTTTTCAAATCGTTATTTTCTAACCTTGAAACCCGCAACATTATTTTCAGAATGGACGTATTCACCGTGTTGACACCTATAATCGTAATCGCCTTTCTGTTATTTCTCACTCTCCGCCTAATCATCAAATACTGCAAACCGTCGTCGTCGGCCGTTGTCTCCTCTTCATCGACAGACACTGAGGCACCCGATTTCACACGTGTCGCCAATCATCTGTTCGTCTCAAACACTCCACACACTTGTATGTTGTTGCCCAATCGGAATTTGAGGGAGAGAGAGAGAGTGATTGATGAGAAAAAGAAATTGAACTGTGAGAAATTGAAAGCTATCCTTTGTGTTTGAATGTATCTGAACAGTAGTTGTAGCATTTTGATCGGGAGAGGAAAAAGTATAGAAAGAATAGAATGAGAAGAAGAAAATGAATCCGCTGACATACACTGCGTCCAATAATCTTAAGAAACCCCCCTAAAATGAAGGTTCCGAGAAAATGGGAGGTGATCTGAAAAAACTGTGAATGCAGTTCGATTCAGAATCTTTGAAAACCCCCACAAACAAATTTCTAGAAAAATAAACCTATTTCTGAGCACGTGACCTCAAAAAAACACTTTTTTGACCGTCCAAAAATGTTAAGACACCCCCGATTTTTTCGATTTTTCACGCATTTGACTAGTATAAAAGAGCTCCAAAACATTATTTATTATTCAACAGCAATAAAAAACAATGCACAATTCAATAACTGGTCTTTCCTCGACTGTTCTGAATAATTTCAAACATCCTATTTTTCCTGCTTCCAACGACACTTGCTGTTTTTAGTAGAAAATGGTCAACTTGGTGACTGTGACACAGCCTTCCTGATGGTCTCACAATATTGATTATTAGTGGACTATACAGTTCACAAATAGAGCTTCATTTTTGTAGTTGACAACTTTTTTGTACGAGCACATCCTAAGAAGTTACAGGCAGTCTATGTACACACCTCAAAAAGTTATCCTTTTGGCACTGAAGAGGACGACAATTGCGAGCAATTACTTTGACGATTGATAACTTCTTAGGATGTGCTCGTACAAAAAAGTTGTCAACTACAAAAATGAAGCTCTATTTGTGGTCTGTATAGTCCACTAATAATCAATATTGTGAGACTATCAGGAAGACTGTGTCACAGTCACCAAGTTGACCATTTTCAACTAAAAACAGCAAGTGTCGTTGGAAGCATGAAAAATAGGATGTTTGAAATTATTCAGAACAATCGAGGAAAACCCAGTTTTTGAATTGTGCATTAATTTTTCGTGTTGTTGAATAATAAATAATGTTTTGGAGCTCTTTTATACTAGTCAAATGCGTGAAAAATCGAAAAAATCGGGGGTGTCTTAACATTTTTGGACGGTCAAAAAAGTGTTTTTTGAGGTCACGTGCTCAGAAATAGGTCTTTTTTTCTAGAAATTTGTTTGTGGGGGTTTTCAAAGATTCTGAATCGAACTGCATTCACAATTTTTTCAGATCACCTCCCATTTTCTCGGAACCTTCATTTTAGGGGGGTGTCTTAAGATTATTGGACGCAGTGTATGTACACTTGTTGACGTAAATGAATTGGTTAAGAAGTTAAGCTTGACTCAATTTCAAAAGTTGAGAGCTGCTCTCGGTACATCCTGATGAATTCAAATTTGCCAGCTTTGAAACTTCCCAAACCTTTTCACATTCGAAAATCTTCGATCTCTAACCTTCAATAATTTTGGATGTTTTGAAAACCAAACAACTTTAGGATCTTATCCGTTTGTTTTGAAAAAAGAAATGCGGAGAGGTCACGGAGGCAGATGGCGGATATTGTTTCTGGGATATATTTGAATTCTACCGTAACCCGGAATACGTGAATCTTGTTGTTATGAATTGGGCTTCATGAAAAACAATTCTGAAGTGGGATTTTCTAAATTTGGGAGTATCCTATGATAATACCTAAAAAAACTCAGAGAAACGTTTTCTTCACAATTTTTCTCGACTTTCATCCTTTTATCAGTATTGATGGGCTGACAAGCTGAGATTCAAGAATAGCGAAACGGACGAGAAATAACTTTCCGAGACCTAGTAGCAGAAAAACAAAAAGTTCAGCCAGTACAGACTATAATGATACTTTTGGAGTAACTCACTTTGAGAACATATTCTATTTCTTTGGCTGATATGCCTGAACTCTATTAAATTTTAAAAGGTTGCTGTAAAGCATTCATCCGTAAGCTTGAAATGACAATATCTGTAAATTGTGTGTAACTGTTCGCTGACAGACCATACTGATTCAAGCTCTTCAATTTCAGACAGTCGAATCTATGTTGACGAAGGAGCGAATGTGAGAAGTGTCACGATCACTCGAATTTCTCCGCCCGGTCAGCATATTGTCGGTTAGTTCCACTTTTATTACTTTTTTCATTGTTTGCTCAACACATTTTATATCATAACATCACTCGTTTTATTATGGTCAGAAAAAACGTTATTCGTAAAAACAAAAAATACAATGTTTTGGGGGGAATGAGAAATCCGTCAGAGAGAACGATGAGTTGAGAAGATTTGGGGTGGGAGGGGGGACTATGTACATCAAAATAGTTAGGGGCGGAGCAAAAATACATGGGCACATAAAGCAAGAAGTTGAATGGGAAGAGCAAGGGAGAGGTGTGGCCCGTGTAGATTTATGGTAGGAGGAGAGAGAAGAAATGATGTTTGTAGGAGAGAAGCGGAAAACTCGAAATGTAAACTTGAGGTCGTTTGGATTGACCCGAGAAAAGAAACGAGAAGGGAAATAGGAAAGATGATTAAAGAAAGAAAAGTAAGAAGTGATTGTAAAGCGAGTAACATACGAAGAACAACGGCTTAAACTTAACAGGGATCAATTTTAAGGGGGAGATCTGAGCTTATGCATGCCCATTAGGGACTGGACGGAGCAAGAGCTGACTTGCATTAATTGTGGCACTACTAGGGTAACCACCGGTTGGGTCTGGGACGGAATAGTCATATGGGTATTCAGCTGTCTGGATGAAAAGGGGCTGGTTGATTGGCTTGTGCTCATCTGCCGACATCGGGGGAGAGTTCATCAGTGGAGCTGGGCTGGCCATTGTGCTGGTTGATGCGGTTACGGTGATGGTTGGCTCTCCGAGATACGGTATATAGTTCATCGGTAGATGGTACATAGTGTAGGATCCTTCTGGTGAGAACTGACAGTATGATCCATACGATGAGTTTGAGCTGGAGCTGTGAGAGGAGGATCCAGAATCAAAGATAGTGGATATAGCTGGAAGTGGGTCGAGTGTGGTTGCCTTTGGCGAGTGTCGCTTTCTGATTCTTCCGGTGGTTTTCTGAAAGAGCATAATAGAAGTCTTGGTTTTGTGTTTAATGAAGCAAGAATAAGTCATTGGATTCTTTTGAAGAAAGGGACAGATGTTCTTGTCAAGGACTTTCTCTCTCGCGCGGGGGGTTGCTGCACTTGTTGTACATTGCGCATAAACGATTAATTGGCTATTGTTGTACCTCTCTCTTCCAATTATGTGGCCCGTATTATTTCTATTACCCCAACCAAGAATATCACATACCATTTTGAGTGAAGCATGAACTGGTGCTGATGAAGTGCTGCTGATCTTCTGGTATTTACTCGGTGGCTCTCGGAGAGAGGTTGGCACCCAATGATGCATTGATGATGTAGATGTCGAGGTGACTGTAGCGGTGGACGGTCCGGATTTCATTTTATTCTGAAGATTAAAGAGGTGAAAGGAGAAGAGGTGAAAGTGGCTGCGGAGAAGTGAGAAGAAGAAGATTTAGAAGGACATAGAAATTAATGAATGTATATGTAGAAGAAGAGAAAATGAGACTGTGTACAAAAAAATAAGAGAATGAGAGAAGATGGCAGCAAAAACGAAGACGAAGAAGCATCAAAATGGAGAAGCATCTTCTCCCGAGAAAAGACCAAAAGACAGGTTCTTTTCTCTTTTTTTTGATGGAGAGACTGATTGATAACCATTTTAGAAGACAAAATGTGAGAAACTGAAAAAGAATTACACTTGTTGTGTTGCAATGTAGAGAAATGTCAGAAAAGCTAAGAAGAAGAGGTGGAACGGCGGAGAAGTCGAGAGTACAGTAGTGAAAGGGAAAAAAGAAAACACTGATGGGAAAAAAACTAAGAAAAGGAAAACGACTGAGCAAACTGAGAACTCTGATTGTGAGAAAATCAGTTTTTCAGTCATTTTTCAATCTGTCTGGGAGTATTCAAGAATGGGTTTATATGGTCTAGGTGTCGATTCAAAATCAAAAAGAAGAATGATCATTCTCAAAATGTTTTAATCAACAAATAAGAAAAATAACAGGCTTTTGTGTCTCGAACAGATATTTAGGGAGTTCTCTGACACAGCCACTCTTTTCGAAATGACTTGAAGAAGTAATGGGCTAGTAGAGGAATAGGTGTCGGCCGGTTTCCCTTCTTCTATACGTATAATTGCTTTCTCCTTGCTTGTCACCAACCGATTGTCGTCGTCGTCGCCCCCCGACGCTTCGAAGAAAAAAACGAGGCAAAAATGAATGAGGCGAATGGTTTCGAGACTGACTAGCGATACTGTGGAGAGGCATACAACGCTACTAATACTAGTAGTTAGTTTGTCTTTTCTATGAGTACTTGAAGGTTATCTAGGGTTAAAAAAAAAGGGGAAAGGGGGAAGAAAAAAGGCGAAAGGGTGTACAGATGGCAGGTGGTACTCCTGATGGGTTGGCGTGTGTGTGCCCTTTTGTGTACATGGAGGAGGAGGAGGAGAAAAGGAGAAGGAGGGTCAGGTCATCAGAACATGAAATAACAGACTGGGAGAGCGAAAAATGTTGCTAGGGGATACGTTGCTCTAAATAAGATGGTAATTGGTGGTTGAGAGTCAGGGGAACGCTTGTTGTCAGAGGTATTCCTGTTAGTCCCTCGTAAAATTGCTACAGAAATCTGAGAGCACCTAATTGACAGACTGTAGATAATATCTACAAATAAGGATACTCGTAACAAGGTCAAGAAATGTCTTTTAAGGAGTTTGGGATGTGGATAGGATGTACACTGAAATCCTATGTTGAGGATTCTGAAATTTCAGTGAGCAAAGCGCTTTCAAGTTTAGGTTTAACAGTCTAAAAACATGACTAGCAGATTCTCAGAATCTAGAGTGGTTTCGTACAATAATCCCAAAGATTTTAGGCTCGTTAGGAGATACTGTAAATCTGAGATCTGAAGAGCGGCTTGGGTTACTGTAGCATAGAGGAAAGTCTAGATTCTAGATCCTACGGGTTCACGAGAAATCAGAAGACCTGCAAACCATTCTTGCCCTTATTCCATCGCCTTCGGCCTCAAAAAAAAGGAAATGAGGTATTGGACTTCCCCTCCGAAGGACGGATAAAGACGTATTCATCTGCGTAGCATTATAATAATAAAACGTCTGTCACACACTGTGTCTCTATCTGTCCGATTGCGCGCACCATCCGCACCCAACAGCCAGGCAGCAGGCATGTCTCTCATCTCACAAAGATGCCTGACAATGTGTATAAGTGTATGTGTGGCGGTTAGTGTTAGGTCGGGATGAAAACGAAACGCATCGCTTGTCGCTCGCGCAAAAGCCGGCAGGCAACACTCCTTCCTTCTTCCCCCATACTATCCAATCCAATACAACCGTTCTTCTTCTTCAAGAGAAACGGTGTCGGCGCCTCCGATGAAGAAAACGAGGCGCCCTGGCGCGCGCCCGCGCACTTTTGTTCGTTTTGTTCTGAGGAGAGACAGTGATTTTTTGTGTTGTTCATTTATTGTCGGTGTGTTACTGCTGCGCGCAGATCCGACTAGCTGATAAGACGGTGCGGGAGAAGGAGGTGATAAGAAGGAAAAGCAAAAAAAGAAATAGACACATTAAGAAGAAGAAGGAGAAGAAGACCTCGGAGAATGATGGAAAAGGTGATAAGAAGTTATATGCAATTAATTGGTGACTTGAGAATTTAAGAATAGAGAAACAACTAGTAGATCAAAAAGTATAGTAAAAATTTCGAAAGTGCTACATAATCTAAGAAGTTTTTAACGAGATCAGATATACCTTGAGCACGAAATGCTCCAAAAAATTATATCGTTATCCAACTTTTCTTATTCCTTCCTTGAATACCAAAGAAGGTACACTTGCAGAAAAATGTTAGATTGGAACATCGAACTGATAACTAAGATGACACATTTGTGTATAGAAACGAGAAAGAAAAATGATTATTTGCACCAACCACCGGCAGCAAAATGGCTAGTATACGAGTCAACTAGTTCTAGGTTATATAGGCGATAAGTTTACACACTTTACAGTATTTGTAACAGTAACATGACAATAGACACATCTGCATTCTTTTTCAAAAAAAAAGGAGAAAGAAGCAGACGTATATAGATGGTAAAGAAGAAGTGGGAGAACGTCGAACATTCGCTTGTTCGCACAATGTATGTTTGATTTGATGAATACATTATTATGCAATCGAGAAGAAGAAGAAGAAGGAGGGGAGAAGCCACCATCGAGAACGACGAATCTAGACACGCTTCTTTTTTAATTCGTTCATTCAGTAATAGCAACGCTCTCACCTTCTTTTCTCCCGCTATAACAACGATGGCCGGGCGCTCGGAAGGGCGCGCACACCGGACACACAAAAGTTTTATGGTATTACTCGGAGAGACAGGGCGCCCTCCACTCCGATGAAAATGTGTCGATGAGTCGTCATTTTGGCGGAGAATAGAAGATGGTTTAATAGAGGGCAAGCAACACCATCGAAATCACCCTCATTCCCTGCCGAAGGACGTTTTCAGAAGACACCTGGGAGACCCCCTTACGGCGTGGGAAAAGAATATTGGAGGGTGAAGTTGGATTGGATAGGAAAACGTTAGAAATGGGAAGAAGAAAGAAAAAGTTGAATAGACAGAACGTTTTTGTTTTGAGACTGTTGTTTTCAAGGTTATTTGTCAGAGATGACTAACTGACTCGTTCCGATTTGTATCAAACTGTATGTATATGTTGAAACAGAAAAAAATTTGTCGGAAAATCAAAAACCTCTCCATCCTTTTTGGTTAGTTATCATGGCGCATGATCAACGTGTCAACAAACAGTACTAATAGTTGTCGGAAACTCTGTCCGCTTATCAATGACCTCATCTTTTATTTCAAGAAATGGTTCAGGTTTCTTTTAATGTCTAGAAGCTCAGTCCAAGCTCTTGGCTGCCGAAAAATCCCTAGAGAAGTTGCGGGATTACCTAATCGCGGATGGGTGCTCAATGTGCCCTAAGGGGGACGGTGTTGCGTTTGGTGACAATAGGCGAATGACCTCTACTAATAAACAAGTGACGTAGCCTATTGGTGTGAACTACACTCCCAGAGGATTGCTGCTCGATGAGCAACTTTTTGGTTTCCATGGTGAGCGCTTAGAAGTAAAGAGGATTTATCCACCTGAGCCATTATCCTAATGAGCGAGTCACTTAGTTACAATGGATTCTGAGAAGCAGTCAAGTACACAATAGGTAAAAACAGACTTGAAGGATAGAAATTTGGATTTGGACGACTCTATTTTGTGAGAAATCGTTTGAGGTCTCATTATCTAGATTGGACCTTGAATCACACTTAGTAGCCTTCGATGGGAGTGTCATTACGATGACATATAGACATGTAAATAAAGAAAATAGTTCCATGAGAAATGACAAAAAGTGTCTCTTCCATTCAGTTACGCTTATCAACTTTCCTCCTTTCATGATTCTTTCTCTCAAACATTATGTACATTCAAACATTTTCTCCCGTATGATAACAGAGGAGGAGGTTGGTTAGTGGACACTAACTACCAAAAAGATGCAATTGACAAATAACTATGCGACACTGGCGGCCTGGTGGTGTTTTGTAGTTATCTGTTCTTCTCTTTTCAACACCCTCAGCTGACATTTCGAACAAAATTGGGCGCAAAAGGGAGAGACAGAAAGTGTACTTATACTGGTCTCATCGAGGAACGAAGAAGGTTTTCTCACATTTTCTAGAATACAAATTTGTGTGAAAACGAAATGAAGAGAAAGAGTCTGTTTGGGAGGAAGGAACACACAAACATTGAGAATGCAATGCCTGACATATTTACACATAAAAGGTATACTACACATGCCTATATATGTCAACACGGCTGGTAGTTCAAGAATTGAGTTCTTGAGATGATAGTTGGATAAGATAATAGATTTGAGAGACTTGATGTAGGGTGTTATTAGGATGCTGATAGTCAGGTCTAGAAGAAAATTAGGAGAATTAGAAGGTGTTGGTGCGAATGGTGAAGTGGAATGCAGAATCATAATTCCCAGATTTGTCTCTAGTACCTGCCTACAGTAGGAAAAACATTTTGCTACCTCTCTTCTATGCGCTCCACAACAAGGACTTCACAAAGCCATTTCCTCTCTTCCACCTTATCAAAAAGGTTATAAAAAAGAACAAGAAGTGGTTGGCGGGTGATGAATGAGATGATCGGTTTGTGTTATGTTATTGATGGCCAACCTCACAGACAACACGGGAAACAGAAAAGAGAATACCGGGGGCGACGCAACGCGATTTGCAAAAAGGTCAAGTTCTTCTTCTCGCTTTTTTCGCCCTGGTCTGGTCTCTCTTTCTCCGCACAACTATTCAAGCTTATTGGAAAAGAGAAGAAGGAACGGTCGTTCTTTTTCGTATTCTACTTTTGGAGAAGAATGAGAAGGATAGAATGTAAATCAGTATTCGATTGGAATAGGAAGCGAAAAGGGATATGAAGAAGCGAGTGTAGGGGACTAAGAAAAAATGAAAAAGAGAATAGGAAGAGGAGGAGAAGGAACATCTGGTGGGGAGATTATGTCTATTGGGGTCCGTGCGCGAAAAGCAGGCGGTTGGCAAGAGAACCAAGTGAAGGTCAACCGGACAATTTATTGGGATCTGAAGAAAGAGTGAGGAGAGCCGTGAAGAGCATGGAAAATTGAGAAGACGGGTCAGCCAAACGGGTAGTTAATCTAGAGGTTTCCGGAACATCTGGGTAGGTTTTGGAGGGCATGAGAGCGCATCCATCTAATGGGAGGTCTGATGTTCATAATGCTAGAGAATATGATTTTTCGCTTTGTAACTCTAGGAGACACTATGAAATCTAAGAGTTTGAAGTCAGTCTTTTGTGAGATTAAACTAGTTTCAGGCATTTCAGCTATATCAATCAGTAGGTTAAATTCGAGTTCACCTGGAATCTAGGTTTTCACTGAAAACTGAATACCTCACTTTCTACGTAAAAGTTATGAAGACTTGGAGACCTTCTTATCAACCTAGCTCTTTGGTTATCCGAGGGGGAATCTCTTTGTAACAAATGTGAGGTGACCTACCGTAACCCGAAACCTAGATGTTCACTTTTTGTCCAATCTCACTGTAGGACTACATTCAAAACCTAATGAAACGACTATCTTACACTCTAATAAGACAAAACCGAAAGCTCTTTTCTTTCTGACGATTTGTATGTGTAGGTGACACTGCCGATTGTACCAATAAACATTTGAGCGCTCTCTCAATTCTCTCTGTACGCTTTGCCTCCTCGCGCAATAGAGGTGATCTGGGGGGAGAAAGGCCTGTGTGAAGAATAAGTGAATGGGTCGGATAGTGTGTCATTTTCTATCCCTCCCCCGGCTGTTGTCCTCCCCTCATTTCCTCCGTTGTCGAATGATGGCATGCCGCGTTGCGTCACTGTAAAAAAGGTCAGACTTCTTGGGTTCGGATGGCTCGGAAACAACGGAGGAATATGAGAACGAGGGTCCGTTGTGAGAAATAAGAAATGAATATGGGAGAAGAAAAGAGAATGAAGTAGTAGAAGAAGAAGAAGAGCTTGACGAACGGGACGCGTTGACCATAAGCAATAAACAAAGTGTGAGAGTGTATGAGCAAAAAATGTGAGAAGAATTTTAATACATATGGTGGTTCATATTCTTTCGAGTGACCTTAAAAGAAAGGATATAAGATTCTTGATCTTATATTTCGAAGGGTTTTGTTTTGTTTTGGGGTACGGTTGGGAAACTTTAGAAATCGAGAGAATCAGAGCTAGACGCCTGGATACTGAACCAGTAAGTTCTTGAACTCTAGTTTTGGGAATTCCATTGAGATACATTTGACAGAAGAAAACCTTACTATAAACACATGACTTTTGAAATTGTGTGAGAATTTTGAGAGCTTTGGTCACCACGCTTCTGATTACATAGTGTGAAGATAATCAGCTGTTTTCATATATTTTTCAGAATAAGTCTGGTTTCGAAATGGTTGGAGCGTGGTAGTTGGGGGGTCTGAGGGAGAGAGAGTTTCGATTATAAATGCAATACAAAACGGCGCGGAAAAGTTCACTGCGTCTCTTCGTCTCATATACTCACTAGACCTTCTCTCATTCGTTTTTTTGTTCTTTCTGGTGAGGGCGCTCGCGCGCCGCGTCGTCGGTGCCTCATTTGCCTCCATCGTCTTCTCCTTTTTTATTCTCATTCTTCCATCATTTCATTCAAAACTAACACCCTTGAATTGGAAGTTATATATGTAGAATGTGATGTAGGTATAAGAAGGTATAAGAAGGCAACAGGGGGGACGACATGGAATCGACCTAGTAATATGTGCGCTCCAAAAAAAAACGAAGGTGGATGTAAAAATAAGGAGCTGCAGGAATGGTGGAAAATTGATGCAGGTGCTACATACCTTTTCACTGATTATTTTGTCAAAGGCAACCGGGAGCGCATATACACACATAAACACACACGCTGAGCAACCGAGCACAGAGGAAGAGAGGACAAACAATGAACTAACCGGGTGGTGTGTGTTACCCCTACCAACCAAAAAATTGGAACGTGGAAATTGATGAGAGTGCTCCGAAAGGAGGATGAAGACGACGGCTGATGTTTGTGTTTGTTTTCAACTACTCGGCAACTTTTTGCCACATCTTTTTCTCCCCAAATCGGAAAAGGCGGTACTGTTTTTCGAAGTGGGCAGGAAATGAGTTGGTCATGAGGAGTGGTAATGGCTTTTTTGATTTTTCGAACAGATGCTCGAGGCTTGTTTGAAAAGTTTCCGACGATCTGGATACGAAGGGTTAGCTGAAAAGATCAACCTTCCCATCGTTTCAAACCTTTGAAGAAGATCAAGACACTGATTAAGACGTTAAGAAACAATTAGGTAGATCTCGATCTGATGTCTATTTCAGTAATAGAATGACACTACATTAACAGAATCTCGAGTTTTGAAAGTTGGGCTTTTCAAATTGGAATCTCGTGCGTGGCTAATCTCCACGCACTACAACATCCTACCGTAGTACATCTCATGCATCAGATTTAACAATAATTGTAACCACAAACACAGTGGAACTCTGAAGATGTAGAAAACCGAAATAAATAGAAATCGAATGGATCATGAGATATGTCGAAATAAAAAGAAGTGGTCATGTGTAGTAGAGATGAGGACGAAATTGGAGAAAATGAATGGAGAAAAGATGAAAAAAGACCTTGACTCGAGACTAACCTGTCGGAACTTGTAAACTTTTTGCGAGATTGGCAGAAGGAGACGATCAAGATTTGAGAAACAATTAGAACATCAACGGTCGCTCGAAGAATAAGTGGAACACCCACATAAGGATAGTTTGACAAATTGTTTACTGAGATGTTTACTGAGATGCGGGAGGTATCACAGTTAGTGGAACTATAATTGCTCATATCTGTGTCCTACTTCGGTAAGTAATGTGGTCCCAAAAAGTAGCTGAACTTCAGAAACCCTGATTTGGGTTACAAGTAAAAAAATGCTACAGATGACTCTGAGATATATTCTAATCTACAAGTTCAAAAATTCTCTAGATGCATCTAGCTGAAAATCTCGAAAGCATGAAGCATGCATATTACCTATCATCCATAGCGAAGTAGTCGTAGAAGTATAGAAGGTTTTGATACGTACTCTACTCTCGTAAAGATTGTCGACACACACTTAGCATTCAAAGAATCAAGACGCAATGAAATGGCAGAAGAATAAATAAGCGAGAACGACGAACACCGGCTGTGGTTTCTCTCTCTCTCTCTTGGAGGGGTGGTCTAATCGGGGTGGCGAGTGGGAGAAGAAGACGGGAGAAAGGAGAAAAGAGATGCAATATGTCTCCCCTTTACCACCGAAGAACATACAAATACACACATGCCCATCAAGGGTCAATCCCTCGCCTTCCTTCTACTGCTTTCACATTATAAATGATGATGATGTACTGGAAAAGAACTACTTGTTGACACCCCAAGAAATGAGTTGAATGTGTATGCTTGTGCACTTGCATTCACTTTGACTCCCTCCTCTTGCTCCAATTCAAGTTTGCTCCTTGGAACTTTTCGAAAGCGCAAAGCGCAAAAAACGATGATTCTTTTGCGGAAGGCCGCAAGAGATTCCAGCACAGGAGCAGAAACTAACAGGCCAGACAAGAGCAGCTGAGCCACAAAACTGAACATTATTGTGTTTGTTTTTTAGTGTATGTGTGCTCTTTTTCACTCTTCCGATCGTCTCGGAAAATATTCATTTATTGACACGTACGCGCGATTCGAAACAAAAAAAGTGAAAACTGTTTTACCGAGTCTAGAATGGGTGAAGTTGGAGTAGATTGGAGGACATCACTATGTAGTAGGGCGTGGCCAAAACTTTGATTAGTAGGACCTTGGTTCACTTTTTGGAATTAAGAGGAGCATAGTTAAAAGGCAAAGATTAAGTAAGATTCCCTAAAAAGGAAATCCATGTGAATAGGCTAAACCCTATGAAAAGTTTGAGAACTCATAACTCGGCTGGCAGAGATATTTAGCAGGTTTTGACTGCAGAAATGGACTCCCCGTGGTTGAAAATACATATAACCAAATTTATAGGTCGTTTAAAAGTGGCGTCTCCAAAGACTTCCCTTGTAAGAATTAATCTCGCCGAAATACAGTGGAATGGTGCGTGAATAATATGATTTTATGAGGAGTTTTGTTAAGATACAATATTTTGTATCAGTCAAGAAACTTCTCTGTTTCAAGATACTGAATCAAAAAGTCAAAACTCGCCTTCAGTCAGAAATAGTACGAAAAGGGTGACTGAAGAGAGTCGTAAGCTGACAGTTAACCTCTATCATCTCTTTCAAATACACAGTAGATGAGGGAGATCGGATGCTCAATAACAGAGAGACAAATACCTTTCTCTCCTTCTCTTTTTATCGGGTCGGTGTGCAACGAAAAGGGCAAACAAAACAAGAAGAAAAGCGATCCGCGAGAAAGTGACCACTAAGCAGATTAGGCTCTTTCCTCCCATAAGTGTATTGAATGAGTGTTCCACTGTTCATAACATGCATCCAAATTAGTTAGAAGAGAGAAGCATTCTTCTTTTTCAAAAGAGCATGTTGACTGCTCTCTGGCTCTCGTTCGCCCCCACCATTAATTATCAATTCCATATGCAAATTGGGGAAAATCCATGACATCTCTTTCTCTCGAGAGAGTGAGCTTCTTCTTCATTTCATTCCAATTCATTCGAACCTAGTGAGGCATAATCTTGAGAGATGCAAAGTTCTATAGATATATCAAAACTAGAACTTTCAAAGAATGAGGGTCAGATAGATAGATGGTGTTAATAAAGTAAAAGAAAAAGGAATGGCGGAAGAAGAAAAACGAAGAACAGCGAAAAGAAAGGAAAAAAAGGAAAAAAGGAGAAAGTGGATGAGATTATCGTGAGAGTGGAACTTTTCGTGTTGAGAATTTGTCTCCTTTTCGCCACTTTTTCCCAGAACTTTTTTACCTAGATAATAGAAAAAATTAGAATGCTATTCAGTAAAATATCTGAAAGTCTTTTTGAAAATTCTGTTTTTCTTCTTCTTTATCTAAGTAAAATGAATCTAAACCAACAACAGCTGGAAAGTTAGAATAAAAGTGTCTGGAGGTTTCAGCTTTCAGGAAACACCCACAGATTGAAGAAAAAACAACAGATTGCGTGGTTAATGTTATTGGGTTGCAAGTTATGTAATGTCTATGCTCGATCGAGAAATGGGAAATTCATTTTTTATTGGAATTGCATGGGGGAATAGAGTTCTGAGAAATTCAGATATTTCTAGAACACCTTTTTGTGGGAATAACGAGACTTTGCTCAGCGACATTAAGGATGTTTAGAACAGAATTTGGCATCTGAATTTTGAAAAACCAGGCTGTGAGATAAATTTAAGTATGATAGAAGGGAATACACCTTACTCCCACCAAACAGAAATACTTATTCTTAGATTGGCAATGTTAAAATTTGTTTATCTGAAGAGCTACAGTAGGATCTAGTGATATTCTCAAACGAGCTTTTTGTTGTTCAGTGAACGTTGACAAGGGACGTTGATAGTGCCAGGTACGTCGACGACCAAAAATAAATGTACCCTAGAATCTAATTTCATTCTCTCACTCTGAAATTTCAGAAAGAGAGACAAATAACAGCTTGTGTTGAAAACAACGCGAAAATCTCGAAAGTTGTATGAAGGGAATTTGGAAAAGGTGATAGACACAATGTGTTTCTTTAATTGCGCCCGTCATACGCTATCTATGCGTCCACATCTTCATTTCTAATATGTCTCCTCGTTTTGTCGAGAAAAACGACAACGGTTTGATCGTTCATTCATTCGTCCGTCTTTCTCATTCCTAACAGAGTCAAAATGGGACGAAAGGCCACCCATCACCCCAGTCAGCAGCCGTTTCACTCAAATTTATCTACACGCGATTATTGTTGTGTCGATTGGGGGGTTTAAGTAGAAGAATAGGAAAAAAGGACGCGTCACCGCCAACATCATCACATTCGTATTAATTGTGATGAGATGAGCACACATACATTCCACGCGCATCTGCTATTTCTTGGTCTCTTACCGATTCTTGGATTCAGTTGAACTACCATCAGTTTGAGGAGAAAAATGGATTGTAGATCACTGCAGCCACTTCGAAATGGAAGTACTGCAAATCTGGAGATCTAGGCACTTGAAATGTTCCCTTTGAAGTTCGGAAGACGGAAAAGTTGGGTACAAGCAAAAAATGAAAGTTTAGAGAACTAAGAGCTCGGACTGAAAGTGGGACTTGAGTTTCGGATTTCTAGTGTAACTTGGCGAATGGTTTTTTGGATTCTGTAGAGCAGGATCCTGTGAAACCTCAAACGAATTTAGGAAAATACTAATGAAAACGCTGTAAAACTTCTAAGACTGAGATACTTAGAATTACAGTAACCCATGATAGACTATAGTAACCTATGATAGACTACAGTAACCCATGAGTAGACCTACCCAGAAACAAATAGATTCATGGAATACTCGTTTTGTGTGCCTCTGAATTTTCAATATTCTCACTTCTGGTCTGACTGCTCTGTTATCCCAGCAGAAACTGAAAAAGTCTGACAAAAAGAGACCGGAAAAACAAAAAGTGCACACTTTCTTCCTCACTGTGTGTCCTTCGTTCCTCTTCTTTTTCCCCTTCAGCAAGAATACATATGAATGCGTCTGTTTTTGATGCCAAAAACGACACAAGGCGAACGGAGAATAAGGAGAATAAAAACGGAACAAAGTGAGAATTGGAAAAAATGAAAATAAGGAATATGGAATAAGGAATAAAGAAAATGGATGAAAAGAAGGAAAAGAAAGGACTACGTGTTCTTGACAATAGGTTGCAGTATGAGGAAAACGAGAAGAAGAAAGATTCTTTCTGCAAGTATTTCCATGTCTCTTGGTCACACATGAGAAAACTTAAGGACAAAGATGAAAGAGAGAGAAAAACGAAGAAGAAGAAGTAAAAAGTGTTGATCTTTCTGAATATGATATGAGTTGGATATGGGTGAGAAGAGGCAACTCTGATCAACTCCTTGGCGTTTGAGCTTTGAAGAATTGGAACTCGAAATAAGGAACTAGCGAATCGAAGTTCGAGGAAAACAAATTTCGAATTACTAGACAAGATTGTGGGGTAGCGTAGTTCTTCGGAACGTCAAACAAAATCTAGATCAAAAAAGTCTAGGATTGCTGTTTTTGACATTTGAGGATGGAAAGGCAGAGTTTTGAGCACTTGTGGGAATCTGAGAATGAATGAAGTGGACGACACGTGAGAAATATGAAGATCAGTGTTCCCCGAAACACGACTCGGGATACTGCTTCTAGTTTTTAATTTACAGAAAAACTCATTTTCCAAAATGTGTAGCTCTACAGTAACTCATAACTCCTCAACGTCACTCTGTGAATCTTTCTAGAAATACTCACAAAGTCTTTTTTCTAAAAGCGGAAAAAGAAAAGTTGCACACGCATAAGTCAGTCGGGTCTCCACACATCTTCCACACAAACATCATCACTTCTTTTCCGGTCATTCGTTTTGAAAAAAGAGTTGAAAAAAGAGCAGATATCAAAAAAGACGAATAGCCATCCCCCTTTTTTCCTCACTCTTCCAGTTCACTGCTATCTATGTTTGAGATATCATTAGGACTCACGTTTCATAGATTATGTGAAAAAGAGGCACAGTGATTTCCTAGCCAATGGAATCGCCCATGATTTATATTTTAGGTTTATAACTGCAGCTGTCACACAAATAAAAATTTGATGGATGTCAAAAAATTTGCATATAAGACTGCAGTATGTACAACCAGAAACACATCGAATTGTGTTAATTTCAACTGTTTTATGGTGGGAATAATGAGTTAATAGCTCATTAAGTACGGTAGTTTCAAGTTTTGAAACTGTGGAATTAGGATGTGGATGTCTAACTTTGAGAATTTAAAACATGCATTGAAACCCTACTTGAAGACGACCGACGATGTTAAAAGTCAGCCTACCAAAGTCAGCCAAAAACAAGTTGAAGAAAGCGATAAAAAGGAACATTTGAGACATGAATAGACACATACATACTACATTAGGCTGATTGCCACGCGTTTTGGCTCCGAGAGCACCCAAAACGTAAGAGGGGGCACGAGGAGTGGAGCGGATAAATTTGAATGTGTCTTGACTTCAAAGGAAGATAAATCGTGAATTGTTGTTGAGGAAGATGGAAGAAGGAGAAGAAGAGCTTAGTCTTCTCTTACCCGCATATAAAATGTATAATAGTCCGTGAGGGAGGGGGCAGATGGTTGGATAGTGGTGGTGGTGGTTGCTTTTCAAAAGTGGTCAAGGAAACATCCTTCATTTAGTTTTGGACCTCCCGATGAGTTGAGAAAAAGAAAAAGAAATAATGCAAGAAAGCAGTAGATGGAGCGAAGGAAGGAGCAAGTAGGAGGAGCAGTCTGAATGGAAATTGGAGCAACCCGAAGGAAGGCGAGGAGAGAAGGACGGAGAAGAGCGACGGGTTAATTGTGAAAATTAGATGATGGATTTGAATGCGGTGTATGTTGAAGGCACTTGGCAGAAATAAGAGTGAAACCAAAATGAGACTGGACACGGGCGGGAGGAGGGAGCACCATTCGAATATGAATTGAGGCTATTTTAGTGGGTGGGTGAGGAGAGATCGAATCGAACACCATTGTCAATTGAGATGACGTCAAGGGAGAGGGGTCACCAGATGGGGAGAGGCTGATGTGTGATAGGTTTATGAAGGAGGACTTTGCGGCTAAAGGTACATACTCTTCGTGTTGAGAAAGGGACAAGATCCTGAGACTGTAAAGTGTGACCTGAGGTGTTGAGACCTTTCTGTAGGAAGACGAGTGTAACATGGCAGAGGTTAGATAAGAGTCATGATATCACTGGAATATGTCATTTCTAATTTAGTGAAAGGGATCTAAAATCAGAACTAAACGGGAACATCCAATTGCCTGTAATTTTCTGCCACTGTCGGAGTCTATTAGGATAGCTTATTAAGAGAAGAAAAAACTATACTAGAGCAAGCCTTACTGTAGGATCTATGTTGACAGTTTTATAACTAATTAAAGTGTAATTGGAGGGGTTTAGTTAATTGATGAGTATCTATGATAAGTTTCAAGGTAGGTACAATTCGCTCTAGAAATGAATCCAGTAGCTACACGAGCGGAAAGTGACATTTTCAGAATGCATAGACTGAAAAAATGTTGGGAGACATATGAAATTATTTTGAACATTCGAAACATTTTTAAAGGCGTATTGTGGTCTGTTGTGATATTTTCATACCATAATGTATGAGTTTCGGCGAGTTCATTTTCATACTTCAAGAATTTTTTAATTCGGTCCACAACCCGCTGAGAGCGAGCGCCGGAAAGTTTGGTCATTGAAAGGGTCGCAGAAAATTGGGGCCGTGGCCTAGAAATTCGACTAGAAATTCGTTGTTTTTTTCAATTTTGACGGTATTTTCGACTATTTTTGTTGTATTTCTTCAATAAATTCGATAGAAAACAGCAAATATTGATAGAAAAACACAAAAAACAATCGAAAATAACGCCAGAAATAGCAGAATACTGAAAAAACTAAAGGAAAGTTTGGTCAGCAAGAACATTCTAGAAATGTCACTTTGGTAAAGGTGTTTTTTCAGTATTCTGCTATTTCTGGCGTTATTTTCGATAGTTTTTTGTGTTTTTCTATCAATATTTGCTGTTTTCTATCGAACTTATTGAAGAAATACAACAAAAATAATCGAAAATACCGTCAAAATTGAAAAAAACAACAAATTTCTAGTCGAATTTCTAGGCCACGGCCCCCAATTTTCTGCGACCCTTTCAATGACCAAACTTTCCGGCGCTCGCTCTCAGCGGGTTGTGGACCGAATTAAAAAATTCTTGAAGTATGAAAATGAACTCGCCGAAACTCATACATTATGGTATGAAAACATCACACCAGACCACAATACGCCTTTAATAAATATAATGTGGGCGAACCACATGATAGTGTTGAAAGATTGATATTGGCTTGATCCTTATCTTGAGCCATGACAGACATCTGCTGCTCAAATTTTGTATTTTTCATTTTCTCCAACTAGAAAACATATTCTATTAGGGAAAGGAACCTCGTGTTCGTTGCTTTTTTGAGATTAGCAAGATATTGGAATACGAATTGCTGATCTAAATGTTTGAATAGGTGTTAGATGGAAGCCCTTTCTTCCGAAAAACGTCAGCTGTTTTCCAATTTCATAATGCTAATAATCTGCCAGTGTTTCATCATTGGAAAACAACGGGGGCCTTTGAGAACTAGGAAGAACAAGATATATTTGATATGAAAAAAAAGATTGAGGAACATCTGTAGTGTGGTGGTCTCTTTCTCAAAATCAAAGTGGTCGTAACTTTCAACATGTGCCAAATTGCAACCACTCAAAACGAGAAGAAGAGTGAAGAACTCTCTCTTCCAAATCTCTCAGCTGATCACTTCTAAGCTCTCGTTCCTTTTCGAAGAAGCAATACATTGAAATCCTAATAGGCATGAGCACACACACACACAAATCACTTTCTATTCTGCACCAACAATCTCTTTATTCTCAATAACACCTGTCATATGTTGGTTGGCCATTCCAACTAATTTTAGGGATATTTTAGGGGGAAGGAGGAGGAGGAAGAAGAGGAAAACAGGGGATTTGGTAAATGACCTTTGATATTGTTAGCTTCTGTTGTTGAGATGTGTAGCCAAATTTTCGAACAAAAACCTTGAAGGAGATCATAGGACTATAGAATTTAGCATTTGGATACAAAGAGTGATTCTCATAGCCTAATGATTACGAAGTCTAGAAATGGAAAGGAGAAATGATAACTTGAACTTACTAGGGAAGGCCATAGAGTCAGTTTGGAGTTATGGGGTACCATTAGAAAGGAGAGAAAACGCTGATTCCAAATATGTATTTAGTTTTTGCTCTCGAGGCCTGGTATTCGAAAAAACCAAGGTCAAAGTTTGGAAAAATAGAGAATTGCGAGTCAGAAAGATAATAATTTGTTATTTTTCGAAAAGTTGACCTCATTTTTCTTAAATACCAGACCTCAAAGGCAAAAACCGAGTTTATATTTGAAATCAGCGTTTTCTCAGCTTTCTAATGATATATGTCACTTCTTATAACTCCAAACTAACTCCATGACCTTCCCTAGTTAAAAATAAAGACAACAATTTCGTTACCTTTCCTGAAACAAAAATAGAAAAGAATTCATAAAAATTCAGCTAAAGGTAGTAGAAAAATGTGAATTATCAATGACTGATAAGCATAACTGATAACAAAGCAATGTCAACTCTCTTAACAACGTTGGTTCTCTGTTGAACACCCACATGAATTCTTATTATGCGTTTGAGTTGTTGGTTTAGGATATAGCATCCATTTTTGAGTTAATTTGGACGAGGCTAAAAATTCAAAACTTTAAAAAAACATAGATGAATTCCTAGAGTTACAGGCGACCAACCCTGAAAATCTCATGTACTTGAGTGAATTCTTACTAAAAGAGATATGGAGTTGTTGGGACTGTGATAAGTATTTTTTCATTTTAAACTTTCATATTTTTCACTTTCGCAACTTTCATCATTTCGCAACTTTCATCTGCACAAGGTTGCAAGTGAACTTTGAAGTGATGAAAGAACTCGTTCTTTTTGCATTTCTTCTGTCTCCTTTCCTTCAGAAAGGAAACATGTGCAATTTGACAAACGACGACTTCACACACTGCCGAAACGAGGTCTTCTTAGTTTTGAAGAAAATAAGGACATGTGAAGAAAAAGGGAGTATTACGGGGAGCACAACGATAATCCTTCAATTTCAAATGTGTCAAACTACTACTAGGACCGGTGTTGGAACAAGAAAACCCTCGAAAGACCAAGAAATGACACGTGTGTGCCGTATGTTCTATTGGTAGGCGAGCGGGGGCTCTTTGGGTGTCATAAAATTAAACAGAGAGACAGAAAAAAGATTGAGATGAAGGAGTAAAATATTTGGAAGCAGCCGAGCAGTATACGTTGTGATTAGGTACGAAAAAATGCATTCGAGTAGAAAAAAATCAAGAGACCTGACTTTTCTTTCTAACTAATCAGGAAAAGTTCATTTATCCAAGAAAACATTTACCAGAAACAGCACTTTTTCATTATGAGAATGAAAATATGAGTGCAAAATAAAAGTATGTTTTTCAAAAATGTATATTTGTCCAGTAAGACTCAAATTATATTGAAAAATAAAAAGTTGGATGATCATTAGGTTTTTTTTTTCGAAATGTGTGTTTTCAATATTTTCAGCCAAAAAAAACCTATAGGAATAAAAAGAGTATTAATAGTTGAAACCCATAGTAGGGTCTCAATCCGACACACCCTGTCTATCATCCTACTGTAACTATTTTTCCCCGAAATAAGGGCCCAGAAACATTCAACACTTTTTACATTTTTTTCTTTATGTTCTATCTTTTCCGATCTTCAAAATTTAAACCAATAAACCAACCTGTCAGATGCAAAGAGAACACGCGCTCCTTTATATTTTGTGTTGAGAGTCCATGTGTGGCTCCAAAAAAAGAGCAATGTGGGAAAAATGGAAGGGAGAAAAATGGAAAAAGAGGGAATGTCCGCAAGGCGACCCCATTGTGTCAGGAAAAGGGAAGGTCCTAGATGAATATTTCATGTTTTGAAATCCGCTCCCTTTTCCGCGTAAATACATGACTCCTTCTTTCTTCTTTTTCTTATTTCTTCTTCTGGTAGAAGTGAAGTCATGATGAAATCTCGTTTTTGTTCATTTCATTCCATCGCCCTTTTTCCATTCTCGTCAGTATTCTGTTTGCAATGATGAACCCCTTGGGAGCAGTATCGTGTACTTGGGAAAGATAGAGGTTGTTTCGGAATAAACATGGAACATTTGCAGAAATGTATAGACGGGCAAAGGATAGAGATGAAATGAGTCGTTTTGAGATGTGTGTCCTGGCAAGTGTCAGATGTCACACGACAAATGGAAATGCCAATATGACGTGGTAGGAAACAATGGAGTTCCGAGGAACATGGAATATGGAATTAGGATGTTTTGGGCAAGTGTCTGGTTGGGAACATGGTTGCTAGGGTAACTGTCTTTTGCTGTCTTTCGAGGGATCCAAGCTCTCAGTGATGTTAGTATCGGTAGGTTCCATAGTTGTCCGGAATCCGGTTTTTGAAAATTTTATTCCGGTTCCGGAATTCGGATTCCTATTTTTTGAGTTTCATATTTACGGAATCCGGTAATTAAAATTTGAATGTTTTTTAGTTTACAAGACGACTCTAGTACATATTTTATCATTAAAATACTCGAAAAATGACTTCGTTCTGCAAAGTTTGCAAATCACTCCGAATTCCGGATACCGAAATTCCAAAGATCCGGATTTTTTTCATTCCGGTTCCGGATTCCGGATACGGGACAGTGGAAAATCTCATTCCGTACAACTATGATAGACTCGTCAAAAAAAAGAAAAATAACCACGAAGTATCTATAAATGAGTTGTACTGATCTTCTAAGTACTTCCCGTTATGTTGTCATGTTTTCGGAGCACCTTTCCTTATTAGAAAAGGATAACAACAAGAAATAAAAAAATATCTTTCTTTCAAAGTCCGAGCTATTACACACTTCAGCAACCTATCAGCTACTAATCCAAATTCAATTTCCTTTTCTACCCTGAACTACGAAATACATGAATAGAGAGATCAAAACTAGAATTAGCAAACTAGAATGCATATTTCACTTCAAAAGAGTTTATCCGTTCGCCTTAGTAAACATGACATTAAAATAAGATAAAATTGAAAGCAAATGTGAAAAGAAAACGAGTGTGTGTTTTAGTTAGACGAGAAAGAGGAAAGCGGGTCACAAAGAAAAAGAAATGGAAACATTCATGATATGTAATACACGAAAAAACACTTTGTGGGAAACTCAAACTTTGCAGGGTACGTCTTGGATCCGGCTGCGTTGATGTCACTTCATAGACATCACCAACAACCGCCGACGTATGAGGATTCGATCAAATCTCACTCACCTCCAAAGTACGACATGACTCCAGCTACAACTAATTGTGAGTGCATTGATATATATATTCTTTTATCGGGAATCAGAATTCTGAAGAAAAACTAGAAAATGATCAACAACTACCAGACTCGGATAATAAATTTTTTCTGTTTAGAAATTAGAGGATAGACTAATATCAGTTAGAACTGCCCTCAATAGGTAAATTTTTCGGTTTTTGAAAGTTGAGAACTTCATAAAAACAAAAATTTGTTTCCAGCAACTTCTCACAACTCAATGGAGCTCCCTACCAGTAGTGCAACCACTGCTAGAATCGAAGGAACGCGTATCGAATCTCCACGTGGCACTCCAATCCTTCTTCATGCTCGCTCCATGTCAGACTCATGCCTTTCACCACCTGCGGATCTAAACGAACAAGAAGAAGGAAGAAAGAGCGCAAGATAAACAACAATCTGTTTATTACGAAAAAACAAAGAGAATCTACAAAGAGAATACCCATACAATCAACTATCAGATCAGAATGTAAAAATACAAATAAATATATTTTTGAAAGAAGAATTTTTGTGGTCTCAATGCTCAACCATAGAGTACTCATCACGACGATCTCTTCTGCAGAATCGAATGCACATATATATTATTGTGCAGATTAAAGTTGCGAGAACAACAAGTACAAGCCCTGCAAGGGTAAGAAGGACCCATTCAGGAAGTGGCCAATTCCAGACTGAAAATAGTTAAATTAAGTATTTTGAAATAACTAGGTGAGAATCACTTACGTTTATCCATTTTCTCTTCTTTCAAAACATGCTTATACTGTTTTGTCATCCACTCCAAACCTTCTCGATATTGCATTTTTTTGAAGAACACCTCTCCTTGTTCAGAAATTCTCCGAATTACCGAATCATCAACTCTGATTGAAGAACCAACAGAAGTATATACAACTTGATCACGAGCTGACAGAAATATCACCAGATCATCGTCACACTGACCGCGGTTCTGCCGATCTCTGATGACGTCAGCAAATATTTTGGCTGCGCGAAGAACTGATTCACGAGATCTGAAAAGTATGAGGTGAGTCGGGGAGAATTATTCAGGTTGACAGAATATTTGGATTGGGAGCTTAAAGGGGGGCACCGGTATTCCAAAAATTGAGATTTTTCATATGAACCAACTCAGAATTGTGTAGAAAAGAGAAAAGTCTCTTGGAGCCAGGTCCGAAAATTAGCCTAAAACGAGTTATGAGGCCTCAATGTGTGAAAGATTCCACGCGAGAGACCCTTTTTTGACACTTTGAGGCCTCATAACTCGTTTTAGAGTAATTTTCGGACCTGGCTCCAAGAGACTTTT
The DNA here is from genome assembly GCA_002259235.3 of Caenorhabditis latens. Classification (NCBI taxonomy): domain Eukaryota; kingdom Metazoa; phylum Nematoda; class Chromadorea; order Rhabditida; family Rhabditidae; genus Caenorhabditis; species Caenorhabditis latens. Next base: position 5,287,220 of record CM056096.1, read on the forward strand.
CTCTTTTCTACACAATTCTGAGTTGGTTCATATAAAAATCCCCTTTAAACATTTCCATAGTAGCTTCATAATCTCTTTTAAAGTAAATGTCTTACGTTTCGTTATTATCCAAACGCATTTTTTCCACGACAGCAATGGAGATCGTGTATCCTCTGGGCGGAGATTTCAAACACATTGATTGTTGTAAGCATGAGCAATTGGTCTCACCACGAACGTACAGCAACTCTTTCTCCATGAACTGCTCTTCTTGAACTGTCTCATTTTCACTGCTCTTCTTCCGTGCCACAATGCTATTTGGATCACAGAAAAATGATGGTTTAATCTGTCCGCACAATTCTGATTGAGTCATTGAATCGGGGTATGTGTATGGAGTATAATCAGGAAATCCACAATAGACTAACCCGTGGAACGTGGCAGTTAGAAGGATGAATTGAAGTAGCATTCTTGAAGAAGAGCACGATTTGAACGAGTGAAAAAATGAATACTGAAAAATAGAAAAAGTAAGAATCAGAGGGATGAGTCATTCATATAAAAATGAATATTTCTCTTTTCCCTCTCCTCTTTCGAAAATGTATCGATGATGGTTTGTTGTATGCTTATCAGTCAAAGCGATCCTTGTATTTGTACTTCAAAAACGTTTTTGTTGTGCTTAGAGTGAGAGGAAAAAGAAGAAAAAGAAAGGAAACGAAGAAGAAGCAATGTGTGGGAAGTGGTTATCGATTTGTCTGATTTGAGAGAACGATGAATCACATCTTATTTGAAAAAAAACTCCACCGGAAATCAAAATCAGAAAATAATTTTCATTGCTTGATAACCGAAGAGGAGTCGGTACTTGATTCGTGAAGAGCAGACGGGACAATTGGAGATGTAGAGGAGCTGCGGGCACGAGCAGCACGACGACGACGACGACGATGACGGCGCTTCTCTGAAAACGGGGGAATTGAGATTTTCAAAGACGATAATTTGCGCTCTCACTTCTTTTCAAACTCATTTTTGAAGTCGATGCAGATCTAGACGAAACAGAAGTAGCTCCTCCTCCTGTTTTTTCTTCTTCCCTTGTTTTCTCTTCTCGTTTATTTGTTTGTTCACCGAACACTGATCCATATTTGTAACATCGATAAACAACGAACAATGTAACTCCAGAAACCAAGATAATTGTTGCCAATCTCGCTGTCGAATTCATGCTTCTGGGAAATGAACGTGGAAATGAACGGAATCAAAATAGTATATTCAAAAAAACCAATTTATATAATACAAAGCGTCACGTAATAAACAAAAACTTTTATATTTTCAAAGAATATACCAAGATCCTTCAAATCCTCTTTTCTGAACCGATCCATCTGATTTGAATCTCATTGTCACAAATTTGTCCGGAGAGACCCACCACCAGGGTGCTGTGGCATTACCAGAGAGGCTGAAAATGAAAACTGTTTCTAGAATTTACTGATTCCCACTTACTTTGCAACAAGATTGTTAGCAATTACTGTAGATGTGTTATAAATCTCCAACACGTCGAATCTAGCTTCTGTCAAAAAGTCATCAATAGTAACGTTGACATGAAAACCATCTGGAGCAGTGATATAATACAATTGCTCAGTATACGGATCATAGTTGTTCGGGTAGTTTGGAGACGTGAATGTTCCATTAATACCGGTCTGGTTGATTGGTGCAGAGTATACTCTGAAAAGAGAGTGAAGATTGATTAATCGTGACTGCCTGATAAGAGGGAAACTTACTTTGCATTCCATGTCAATAGCCACCCGTTCTTTGTGATTGTTCTATCGGTATGAAACTTGAACGAAACGTAGTTGGAGGAACTTTCAAAGTCGTAACGAGGATTCAAGTACTCGTCGGTTCTGAAATAAAATTACTCTTTGTCCCAAGCTCAGAGTCCCAATCTCACTTTCCAAGATATGGATAAGTGGAGTTAGGGCCATCGTAAACCATAACGTAATCGAATGTTTGCTCAACCAAATATGGACTGAATTGAAGAGTGATATAAGTGTTGTTGGGTGCTGTAAATCCCTCTATTTAGCTTAATTTAAAATTTGAAACTAACCAGTAATAGTATACCAACAATCAAGGTTATTATAATACTGCGCAGGATAACCTGGGGATTGAATAGTTCCAGATCGGGTATACAGTGATCCGTAATTTGTTGTAGTTGGACACAATGCGGGCATCTGTCTACACATTGCTGGTTGGATACTGTAACAAGGTGTCGCCTTCATTCCACTCGGATCAGATCCTCTTAATGTTGCACAATCTCCATTAGGACCTGGCTCTCCGGGACTCCACCATGTGGAAAATGGTGTAGTTCCATCCGAGTTGTACCACTTATTGGTTGTTACATTTCTTGTGATGGCTAACCAGGGTTGGGCAAACAATCCAGCGGTGAAGTAGTTTAGAAATGTGAATTCTTTAGAGAGCGAAACGAAGACCTGAGATCCTCCGAGAGATTGACAGTAACTAGCGGTTTCAGAGTAGGCCATATAGCGGTCGGAAACTATGTAGCAGAGGGATGTTTCATTTGCAAAGGTCCATCCAGATGGGCAAAGACTAGCAGGTGTGGCATCTGAATTTCAGAAAATCAGAAAATCAGTTAAGCGAACTAACTGAAATGAAGCTATGGTAACAAGTTGAATGAACAATTACAAAATTCACTGTTTTCCTCCAACGGAAATACTTCGGATTCAGCAGTTTCAGACAAGAGTCCTTAGATACAAAGTTATAATTGCTTACCTCGAAAAGCAGAAGCAAAAATCAGTGCGGTCAGTACGGCAGTAAACATTTTTCACCAACTGATCAGTGAGTGTTATCTCTATCTTCACCGTCAACCCAATTTCCACTTTCCAACAAAAATTTATAGCGATAGAAGAATTTACGACCTCATGCCACATTTCAGATTGAATTTACGTAATAAACATTTTTGATATTGTTGGACAGTTATCAAAAATGCTAGGAAAAAGAAAAGAAGGGTAATATAATCTAATTTATTGGATGAACCAAAATAGTGAGAATCCTTTCTTTTGGACCATGTAGTCAGATTTGAATCGCATTGTCACGTATCGAGAAGGAGATACCCAAGACCATGGAGCAATGGCTGGGCCGGATAAACTGAAATATGAGTTGCAGGATTTCAAAAAAAGATTATGAAACTCACTTTGCTACCAGATTATATGAGCTGACATATGATGAGTTGTAAACTTCCAAAACATCGAAATTCAATTCAGTCACAAAATCAGTGATTGATACATTGACTTTAAATCCAAGTGGTGCAGTTATATAATATAATTGTTCAGTGTATGGATCATAATCATTCGGGTAGTTGGGTGAAGTGAATGAACCGTTTTGACCAGATTGCCTGATTGGTGGAGTGTTTGATCTGCAACAATAGGTTCCATCATGCTCAAAACGGAATCAAAGATTGACTTGTAAATTGATAAGACTAGAAATATGATCGGGAACAAGATGTGAAACTCACTTTGCATTCCAGGTCAGCTGCCATCCTTTGTCAGTGATAATACTATCAGTGTGGAATTTGAAGCTCACCGAGTTGTTGGAACTTTCGAAATCGTAACGAAGGAAGTACCAGTCGTCAGTTCTTCAAAAATATTGTTCTGTAAGGATTCGCTCAGCAAAAAAACTTACGTTCCAAGGTATGGGTAACTAGAATTGGGACCGTCGTAGACATCGATATAATCAACGTAATCTTGAACCATATAAGGATTGAATAGAAGCGTGATATAGGTGTTCTTCGGAGCTGAAACAAAAACAATTTCACAAATCAGAGAATTTCGGAACTTACAAGTAATCGTGTACCAGCAGTCCAGGTTATTGTAATATTGTACTGGATACCCTGGGGATTGGATTGTTCCAGATCTTGTACTTGACCCTCCATAGTCCTTTGTTGTTGGACACAATGCAGGCATTTGTCTGCAGAGAGCAGGCTGGAGACTATAGCATTGAGTTGCTTTGAGTCCAGCTTCTGTTATTCCTTTGAACGTTGCACAGTCCCCATTAACACCTGGCTCTCCAGTAGTCCAATAACTACTAAGTGGTGTGGTCTTATCAGAATTGTACCAAATGTTGGTAGTGGTGTTTCTAGTAGTAGCAAGCCAAGGCTGGACAAGAGACGAAGAAGTGAAATCAGTGAGCCAAGTGAGTTCCCTGGATGTGAAAACGAAAACTTGAGATCCACCGATAGACTGACAATAAGGATTTGCTTCAGCGTACGTCATGTATTGAGAAGATTGAATGTAACAATAAGAAGTGTTCGTGGAGAATGTCCATCCAGACGGGCAGTGGTTGTTGTCAGCGGCAGTGACATCTGAAAGTATAAGCTGAAACATCTTAAATATGTATACCGTAAACTCTGTCAAGAACGACATGCCGTTATATTTTTCAACTGCCTCCGAGAGAAAGTTCGTGGTTTCAGAAACTCATTTAAATTGAACGAAAAAAAACTGTTTTGGTCGTTCTATTTGCTGATCAAGATGTTATTATTTACGATGCTTCTAATCAGGACCAAGAAGAAACACCGGGATAGGGTGCCGTTATAATGCAGGTGTCGTTCTATTACAGGTGCCGTTATAATAAATTACTTACGGTAGTTTGAAAAAATATGACTTACATTGAGTTGCCGACGCAAAGAGCAACGCGGTCAGTACAGCAGCAATCATTTTGTCTCGACTGACTATCTCATACTCCTCTATCGCTACCGAGCACTCTGTCAAGCCACACAGAATTTACGACTGTTTAATGTGAAAGCACACTTCAGTTTCAAAATTGGGGGAATCTAAAATGTATGTGCGTATGCAAAATCAAACTTTCATCTGAAATACTGGAAGAAAAGTTTATCAGAACTTTCTCGAAGTTTCATGAGTGTTCTAGAAATACAACAGTTTAGCAGTAACTCCAAAATGCGTGCCATCCTTTGTATTGGATAAGGCCGTCGGACACAAACTTCATCGACATGTAACTTCTTGGAGAGATCCAGTTGAAGGGGGCTACAGAAGTTCCTGATAGTCTGAAATTTTAAGTTTTAGAGACTCGAAATTTCAAAATGAAGAGATGGTTGTTTTTAAATCCTTTTGTCCACATGTACTACACTTACGTATAAACCAAAGTGCTGTTGGATTGCACACTGCTATTATAGATATTCAAATAGTCATATTTGCTCTCCGTTCGGAAATCGTCAATTGTCAAATTCACTTGCATCCCCCATGCAACACTAATTTGGTATACTTGTTCATCATAAGTGTCATAGTTATTCGGATAATTGGGCGACGTCATTGTTCCATTGGTTCCACTTTGTGTGATTACTGGCATATCTTTCTTTGCCTTCCACGTCGCTAACCAACCCTTATCGGTGATTGCGTAATTCGTTTTGAATCTAATATTCATCATATTTCCAGACGATTCGAAACCACGTGCATAGCTGTATGAGGAGGGCCTGGAATAGGTCGAAGTAGTGGGTGTGTGACTAGATGTGATAATAACTCACTGTCCAATCCAGTTAGCATAAGAAGTTGAATTTCCTTCGTAGATATCAACCGAGTCATACCATTCTTCAATAAGGAACGGATAGAATGTGACGGTAATGAATGTGTTGTTAGGGGCTGAAAATAGAAGGTGTGGTCATAAATCAGGAACGAGTGAAATTTACAGTTAATTAGATATCTGCAATCCAAATTGTTGTAGTATTGAGTTGGATATCCAGGGGATTGGAATGTTCCAGACCAAGTGGTAGGTCCACCGATGACAGCACTATTGCAACTGCAAAAACATATTCGGTATTTCATTTTCCGGTTGGATCTTCACAACCACTTCACAACCAAAGGAACAATACTCACAGTGCAGGTGTCTGCTTACAGAATGCTGGTTGTAATTGATAACATTGTGTGACTTGTAATCCTGAAGGAGACGCTCCTTTGAAGGTCACACAGTCACCATTCACACTTGGCTCATCTAGAAATTGCATCATGTTCTTATCAAATTCTCTCTTTTTGGTGGGTTTTAAACTCACTTGTAGTCCACATTAAAGTATAGAAATAGGTTCCATCAAGATTGTAGAATTTGTTGGTTGTAGTGTTCCTTCTTGCACCAAGCCAAGGTTGTAAAATGTTTGTTTTGGTGAGGGCTGGAAATAATAAACTATTCTAATTGGTTCTAGAGATGACTTACCAACTAGGGCGTCTCTTTCAGAATATGAACCGATTGAGACAGATTTTCCACCGATCGAGTTACAATACTGAACGGATTCATCGAAAGTGAACAGTCTTGCAGAGAAGGTATAACATTCAGAAGTATCCGGGTTGAATGTCCAACCAATTGGGCATTCACTTCCAGCTACAAGAATAAGATTGGATAATAAATGACAGAGAGATTTACGGTGACTTTACTATAACAGTACGCCGTTACATTTTTTGAAAATCTTCGATGGAAAAAACGGCTTCAGGCATTTTCACTAATCTAGGGAATCTTGTTTGCAATGGATCTAATCAGAATCAAGAACCATTTCCAAGTAAATGATATTCTGAGCATATATGGGTGTCGTAATAATAGAGTTATTACGGTATCTTCTCACCTGTGAAGCCAATGAAGTTGATAGCAAGAAAAACCGAAAGAAGAATCATTGAAATCAGAGTGTAAATGAGCTCCTTGTCTCTTATCAATTCAATAAATGATAGAATTATCAACTGATTAAATCAAGTTTTATGTAAATGTTTGATTAATTGAGTAGGTGCAGTTGAACAGAAAAAGCAAAATGAGTTTCATGAGATGATGAAAGTTTTTTTTTTTGCTTTTTAGTATAAAGATGGACGAATTTAATTATAGAAATGTAGTCAGGAAAACTGAAAGAACTAAGAGCTTCCGAATTAGAGTTAGTTTTAAAGTGGAATGAGAAACTCACAGAATTGACAGTATAATTTAAGTAGATTGGAATATAAAACCAATAATATCTTTTAAAAAATTGGAGTGCAATTAGTATTCCTTATCTATCATTATCATCCCAATATCCTTGTAGAGGAATCTTCTTTCAGAATTCTGAGCTTCGCTTCTAAACCGCCATATTTCTCCATAGTCGTCGTGCTGTCTGTCGTCTCTTCCCCCACACCCTCTCCGAATGGCTCCGCCCACTGCACGCAAAACATAGCAGAGGGCGGAACCCGCAGAATGTCGGGACACTCCGTTGCATAAGTCCCACAACTCGGCGACTCATAAACTTACCTGGCTGGGGGAATTCCGTGATCATCAAGGCGGAATCCCCATGGCGAGGCCTATCCATTGCACTTTTGGATGGGCTGACCTGTGTGGCAGTCTCGAGTTGAGATTCGCCAACAGTTTAATTTTTGCGTAACGGGGCTGCGTGCGCGCGGCCCTGGAAAGTGTTCTATTAGAAATTACCTATATATGTAGATGTTAATATTCAGAGTGTCGCTGTCTTTCACACTACGAAAAAAACTGATAAATCTGAAAAATACTTTTCCGTTCCTCGTAAATCGTCTCTTTCGCGTGACGGGCAAACACTCACTTGCTAGTGGATCATTTGCTATTTTCCCGTTTGCTATTGAGTCTCACTTGCTATAGAGGATCATTTGCTATATTTGGCTCACTTGCTATAAAATTCCCAAATTTCAGAGTCTCATTTGCTATTAAATGTCTCACTTGCTATTTGAAATCTCACTTGCTATTTTTCGACTCATTTGCTAGAATTATTTGACTCATTTGCTATTTTCTGGCAGACTATTCCGTTTTCCCTACTAGGGAAGGATCCCGAGTCGAGATGGAGTTACATGTCGAGAAATATATCACTAGAACGGAAATTTTGCGCTGATTTCAAATATGTATTCCAATTTTGCTGAACGATCCTGTGAAAAAAGTTATTCAGGTTTTTGTGAGTTCTCAGTACTAAAAATGGAAACTTTGAAGTCACGTATATTGTCCAAAATGTGGATTCAGAGGGAATAAAATGAACCAGAATATGTTTCAAACTACGGGGAACATTTTCAGTCGTTTTTTGGAGAAATTTTTTTTTCGACGAAATTTTGAAGTTTTTGGTGGGCAACCCATGATCGAAAATTCGACCATAAATTGCTTTCGAATTTCTTTCTCAAAAACTGTTGTTGTGTGATTGTAAGTTTTTCAGGTAAGACGCTTGATTACTGGCCCTCGCTGTTAACCCTTTGGCCATCTCACCGCTGAAAACTAGGTGAACACAAGGAAAAGACAAGAGGAACCCTTTATGTCGGATTTTTAGGTTTCCTATGGTTAAGAAGAATGGGGGTCAGTGCTTAAACTTTGAGCTCATTTTTCTCCATTCCTAGACGCGTTCTGCAAAATTGGAAAACAGTTTTAGAAGTTTCCAAGTTCAAGCTTTCCAACCATATAGGTCATGACCCGGAACTCCATCTTGACTCGGGATCCTTTCCTAGTTAGATCGGTTTACTAGATTTTCTCTCAACAACAATGCAAATTCATTCTAGAAAGCCAACAGCAGTAAAGGAGGGGTAACAATGAAGATGACGGGGGAAACAAAGAATGGGAACAATGTGAGGGAGGGAACAGTTTTTCTAGCAAATCAGTCGAAAGCAAATGAGTCGAAAGTTTTTCTAGCAAATTAGTTTCGGTAGGTCAAAGGGGCGGAGCCTAATCTGGTATGGTATAAAATTCTTAGAATTCCTAGGGTACTAACATATCAAAAAATCAGCCAAAACGGATCAACATGTGTAACATGGCCTGGTGGCTTGAGTGAGACATTGTCTCTGAATAGCAAATGAGACTCTAAAATTTGGAAATTTTATAGCAAGTGAGCCAATATAGCGAATGATCGTTAAAATCTTATATCCTCTGATCAATTCACCTCACTTCTAACTACGTTTTCAAGCCATTTAGGAGCTTATCTGATAAAAGAAGTAGTGTAAAATCTTACCTGAAAAACTTACAATCACACAACAACAGTTTTTGAGAAAGAAATTCGAAAGCAATTTTTGGTCGAATTTTCGATCATGGGTTGCCCACCAAAAACTTCAAAATTTCGTCGAAAAAAAATTTCTCCAAAAAATGACTGAAAATGTTCCCCGTAGTTTGAAACATATTCTGGTTCATTTTATTCCCTCTGAATCCACATTTTGGACAATATACGTGACTTCAAAGTTTCCATTTTTAGTACTGAGAACTCACAAAAACCTGAATAACTTTTTTCACAGGATCGTTCAGCAAAATTGGAATACATATTTGAAATCAGCGCAAAATTTCCGTTCTAGTGATATATTTCTCGACATGTAACTCCATCTCGACTCGGGATCCTTCCCTAGTAGGGAAAACGGAATAGTCTGCCAGAAAATAGCAAATGAGTCAAATAATTCTAGCAAATGAGTCGAAAAATAGCAAGTGAGATTTCAAATAGCAAGTGAGACATTTAATAGCAAATGAGACTCTGAAATTTGGGAATTTTATAGCAAGTGAGCCAAATATAGCAAATGATCCTCTATAGCAAGTGAGACTCAATAGCAAACGGGAAAATAGCAAATGATCCACTAGCAACTGAGTGTTTGCCCGCGTGACGCGGCAGACAAATCGTTGGCTGAGTACTCAACGTTTATATATATGCGCTTGGGAACACTTGTTTCTATTTTCATTTTTCGAATTTATTTTCGTTTATTTCCCAAATTTTGCTTCCGATTTTCCTTTTTTCTTCTGGCAGTCAGCTAGTGATGAAACAATAGCTAAATAAAACTTGAATTGAAATGTACGTGAAAAAATTGGGTTCACTTTAAACGCGAAACATCTAAATTTTCTGAACTTTAAACGTGACATTCGTGGCATTAGAATAGACACGTGCTCAGTAAAATGACAAATTTTTATTATTTCTAGCCGATTCCTAGAGGCATTTTCGAGAAATAATGGGCGATTTGACCACCCTTTTGTCGTTCAATGACGACTAACAGTTCGGTAAGCTAGAAAAAACTTGGCTTAATACCTCTTAGAGAGATTAATTCATTTTACACTCTCCCACTCAAGTAGATCATTCTTCCAGGCTGCTCCAACCGAAAATTCTGATAGCTCATTGGATCCAGGACGGATCTTCACAATCGCTTTGGAGAGAGTATGTTTCAATGAAATATTAGTTTATAGAATAGAGACACAGGTTTTTCGAAACCTCAAAATCAACTTTCAAAAGTAGCTTCCGTGACATGTAAGTATCTGAAATTTCCATCTGAAAATTGACAATTTTTCCATTGATTTGCTGCATCTCCCCCTTTCGGTTCCTCCTCCTCTTTCTCCTACCACCCTTGTAAAGACGGCGGCGACATTGTGGATACCATAGTTGTACGGAATGAGATTTTTAGATTTCCGGAATCCGGAACCGGAGTGTCAAAAAACCCCTGAATTCCGGAATTCGAATTCCGGACAACTATGGTGGATACGTGGTCGGATGGCACAGGGGTTAGTGTCCAGGAGCGAGAAAGCTGTGTACTGTTTCGATTCGGTCAAACATTTTACACGAGAATAGCAGTAATTTTGTTTTACGATAGCTTCCAAAAATTCATTGAAAAAAGGGAAGAACAAATGTAGACGGGTCAAATCAATGCACAGTTTCCTCCATCCTACTCACAAACCTCCTGTGCCCCGCGACCATTTTTCGAGTTGTGTCGCCGTAGCCTTTAGAAGGGTGATAGGAGAAGGAGGAGCCGAGAGGGGGAGATTCTGCAAACCAATGGTAAAAATTGTAGGTTTTCAGATGGAAATGTCAGATTCTTACGGAAGCTCCCTTTTGAAAGTTGATTCTTAGATTTTGAAACATTGTCTTTCGACCTGTATAGATCGTTTTTACTGATATTAAGCACCACCTAAAAGGTTGACACTGTTTTCAATCATTCGAATTTTCCAGAGTCTAAATTCGGACGACAGTCTGCATAATACTCCCTCGATCAGAACGGATACGATGAGCTCGCTATCAGGAACGGTAAGCATCAAATTTTAAAAGCAGCTCAAAAGATTTTGATCTATTATTATCATGAATTCATTTTTTTCTGTGCAAGAGAAGTCCGCGCCGCACCCACGCCCATTTTTTGCGGCAATGTTCAAGAACTGAACGCAGCGTTGACAAAGGGGTGGGCGTGGCCACCGCGTGAGTGAGGCGCGGACTTCTCTTGCACAGGAAAAAAAAAGAATTCATAATAGAATAAGTAGAATGAAATTAATTTGTTACAACAAATCAATTGAACTTTCAGAATGAGCGATCGAAAATTGAAGAACGTCCATCGGAACGAGAGAAGCTCCACGAACACACACAAGCCGCGATGACCGTGACCCAACTCAAAGAGATGAAGATTCGTGGAACACTTGTCCGACCCCTCAACGCCGAGAAGTTGAATGTTCTGAAAGAAGTCAAAGTTCAAGATATGTTTAATTTTAAAAAAAGGCGTCCCTTGTGTCACTGATTGTATCGAAATCGGATTGAGAGATGAGAAGAGGAATACTGGTTGAAGGTCGCCACAATCATGAAAAACGATTATGATTTAACCGGATCATTCGATTATCGCATCACAATGTCACTGTATGAGTTTGAAGACAGAGTTTTCGATGAGGCGTGGACACATTGCCAAGAACTTAAAGTGTCTGAAAACTCGCAGGAAGGTTCTCGGGTATCTCTGGAAAGGATCCCAACTTCAATTCTCAATATAGCAATGAAGGAGCACGGGAGTGGGGAGCGCCGAAAAAATGAGAAAATTAGTCCAGAAGATACAGTTGTCTTCATGCTCGGCGATCTGCAGAAGACTGTGAGCGACAAGGACATCAAGTCGATGCGGGACCACCCTCACCAGAGAAGTAGATTTTGGAAAAGTCTCGAAGAACAAGGCTTGATCATGGCGTCGGGAAATTCCAACGTGTCAATGTTACCACTATACTTTTTACAAATGATGCCTACCACTCAAAAAGTTTGTCTGGAAAAATTAGCGAAAGGACAATTCTCGAAGACTAACCGACTTTACATCACGGCGTGTAACGCCAGTTTGGTTGACGATCAAGCAGTTGCAATGTCATCGCGGAATATCCACCAATAACTGCGCAGACACTATATGCGCGCCTTCAAAAACTTACAAAAAAGGCTATTGGGAGGAAAGCTTCTGAATTCATTGTACACGAGAGCATTGCGCAGATCGAAGATGGAGCTCGTTGTTTCTTCTATCGCAGAGTGAGTTAAAGCCATGGATAAATAAGGTTATAGTGATAGTGCTAATTTCAGGTACCGATGGAGAAGATTCAATTAATGATCGACAAGTCTCTCCAAGTGTTGATCGTGGAGCCTACACCCGATTCGCTTCAACTGTTTGCAAGATGGAGTGATGAACAAAGTCGGAATTACTCACAGAAGTGCTTACGGTGGGCAAAGAGGAATGCTCTCAAGTATTATGATGATGGGACCGGGGTTCCTCGGTGTAGATGGTGAAAGCCAAATGCATCTACAAAAGTTGAAGACATCTTTCGGACGCATTTTTCGGGTGAGATGGAGTTTTCAGTGCACGTCGTCACCGGATTCTTCGAAATGACTAATTGAATATTTTTTCTTTCTTAAAATAAATTTTTTATGCATCAAAAGTTGGAAACAGTCAACAATAACTTTCGAACAACACAACACAACGAAAAAGAAATTTTAAAAGAAGCAATTACCACAACTTATTCGGAAACATCAATGTTTTCTGAACTTTTTGGCACCTCCTCGCTTGAATCCACCACCTCTTCTCTTGATTCCACCCTTCTTTCCGTTCTTCTCCTCCTCTTCTTTGAAATCTTCGAGCATCTCAGCGAATTTATCACCAGCCATTTCATAATCATTGGCTCCTATTTCTTCATCACTTGATCCATCGTCATCTCCAAAAATGTTAGCAGAGTTCTTCCCTCCGAAACCGCCTTCTTCATCGTCGTCGTCGTCGTCCTCATCTTCATCATCTTCTTCCTCGCCATCGTCTTCCACCTCATCATCATCGTCATCGTCATCTTCAATATCTCCGCCATCGTCCTCGTCATCCATTCCTCCGTCTTCTTCTTCGTTCAAATCATTCAAATCCAAATCATCATTTTCATCCATATCCACGTCTTCATCTTCCTCTTCAGCTGCCTTTTTCTTGTTTCTCTTACTCTTCTCAGCTCCGAACTCCTTACTGTAATGAAGAAGGCGGTTTCGGAGGGAAGAGCTCTGCTAACATTTTTGGAGATGACGATGGATAAAGAAGAACTGGGAGCCTATGATTATGAAATGGCTGGTGATAAATTAGCTGAGATGCTCGAAGATCTCGAAGAAGAGGAGGAGAAGAGCGGAAAGAAGAGATGAATCAAGAGAAGAGGTGGCGGATTCAAGCGAGGAGGTGCCAAAAAAATTCAGAAAACATTGATGTTTTGGAATATATGTATGGTAATTGTTTCTTTTGAAATTACTTTTTTGTTTTGTTGTGTTTTTCAAAAGTTATTGTTGACTGTTTCCAACTTTTGATTTTATAAAAACTATTTATAGACTATTAAGAGAAAAATAAATTAATATATTAACTTCAATAGTAATTTGTTCGGAAACTTCATAGTACCTCGTACAGAAAAATATTATCAAATTTTTTTTGGATCTTGGCCTTCACATTCTCGATGGTGTCAGAGGCTTTGACGTCGAGGGCGTCGAGGGTTCCTCCTCTGAGACGGAGAACGAGATGAACAGTGGACTCCTTCTGAATATTGTAGTATATATTGTAATCAAACAAACTTCATATGGCCTAGAAGTCCAAATTGTGGAATTCCTAGGCCAACAACCTCAAAATCTAATCACACACGTTGAGACCCAGGCTGCCTATGCGAACATGCTCCAATGAGAAACCACGTGGGAATTTAATATATTCACGTATCATAAAAATTTTCAGTGGAAAAATAGTTTCTAATGTTCACCGCCACGTATTGCGGACCATTTCTTTTTTGGAGCGAGTTGCATAGGTAGCGTGGGTCTCAACGTGATCACAGGCTAGTCCTGTCAACACGAATATTTTTTGTTTTCGTGAAAATTTCCCACCTTCTTTGTTGCCTTGTCCAATTCAATCGGATCTTCTGATCCATCACTATCCAGCTCTGAATCGACGAGGCGATTCTGAACTTTCCAATAATATTGGCTTTTAAAATTTTATGCTTACCATTTCAGAGACGATTGAATTATCACCGACAGAGGGAATGCCGACGAGAGTTCCATCCTGTTGTAGACTCTGGAAAATGCGGAAGATTGAAAACAGTGTCATTTTAATCTGACATTGGAACCTTTTAAGTGGGTTAATTCCAATAAAAATGACCTAGACAGGTCGAACGAGAAGGTTTCAAAACCTAAGAATCAACTTTCAAAAGTACCTTTCGTGATCAGTATCTGAAATTTTCATCTGAAAATCGACAATTTTTACCATTGGTTTACTGTATTTTCCCCTCTCGACTCGTCATCCTCCTATCACCTTCTAAAGACTAAGGCGACACAATCGGAAAGAAACTTTTGCTTTCAAAAAACAGTAATTATGTTTTAAGATAGCAAAAAAACGATCCAAAAACAAGAAAAAAATGGTAGACATGGTCGAGCCAGTGCACATCGAGAGATGCAACAAATCAATGGTAAAATGGTCAATTTTCAGGTGGAAATTTCAGATACTTACAGGTCACGGAAGCTAATTTTGAAATTTGAATTTTAGGTTTCGAAAAACCTGCTCAGGCAACTCAATATTAATCTAATTAGACGCGGCATGAGTCAGATTAGCTTGAATATTGGCATGATTAGATTAGTGCAGCGTCTAATTAGATTGATGAGCAATCTTGTAAGATTAATGCGCCGTCTCATTAGATTTGTGTGCAATCTTGTGTAACTAGTGATAACATTTGAAAACTATTTAGGTAAAAAAAATAGTAAATTTATTCAAATAAAAAACAAAAGTTTTTACAATAGAAATGTACAAAAAATAGAAAAAATTAAAAATTAGTCGAAAATCCATTGCACGAGGAAAATGATCAAGTTGTTCTCTGTCCGGCTGCTGTCCATTGTCGTCCACTCAGCGAATTTTGCTGTAAAATAAACGAAATTATCAAAAACTGTTTCATTTCTGAACTCACAAAAAAATCTTCGTTCGAAGTTTATATGGAGAGCGCTGACGTTGAAGAAGTAGACGATTACACCTGAGCAAAGAACTATTATTCACTGTTAATTGTAAGAGAAACAATTCGCTTACCGAAGAATTTATTCACTATTTCATCGCAATGTTGCCTTTTTTCCAAACCAGATGGAAGTTGTGGAAGACTGAAGAGTGCAGTTGAAGACTTGAGGAGCCATAGAAACCGAAAAATACAATTTTCAATAGTGGAAAATCATGAAAAAGTCGGTAAAACCGGAAACGAAATTAGTTCGCAACGGTTTCAAACTTCCGATCCATAATTAGGGAATTAAAACTTAGAAAAAAACATTAAAATAAAAAATGAAAGAAATTTTGAGCGTTTTGTACTGACTTATTCGTGGATCCTGGCGCGAACGAAGTTTGCGCAAGCAAAATCCACTAATCTAATGAGATTGCGATTAGATTGATGCGGTTGTAGGATTAGACTAATATTGAGTTGCCTGAGCCTTTCGCAGAAGCCTGTCCAATTTATACTTTTCGGCGATTCGAAGCTTAGTGAACTGATCGATTCTTGAGGAAAAATTAGAATTTCGAGAGTATGCTTGACAGATAGAAGCAGTGCAAAATTATTAAATTTTGAACTATGTCCGCAAACACGCGTGAGAAAAAAATGTCGGAATTTCTATATTTCGATATGTGAGATAAAACGCTTCGATATATAAAATGACATGGAATTGCAATAAATTCCATTCAAAAAAACTGATCTTCTCGCCGCCGCGGTGTTTGCGGACTTTTTCCCTGCTTATCATATTTACGATAATAGTTAAAAAATGGAATCGAAATTTAATACGATTTTTACCACAAAATTAAAGGAAAAACTGTGAAGGATTTATTAAAAGAAACGAAATATCTATTATGTGTAATAACTGCAGAAAGTCTGTAGAGAAGTTTGATTTTCGTCGCATTCGATATCTGACTGAAATTTCTCGAACCCTCGATATTCTTGAAGTCTTTCGGACGGTGATACTTCTCGATTTCTCTCTCCATTAAATCCTTCAATTGATACTTCTCAGCGATCAATATCTTCTACAGACGATCTAATTTAGTTGAAAAAGAATAGTTCCAAGTGATGTTTGACAGATAGAATCAAGAATCGATCGGCGAGTTTCAGTATATTTTCAACGTTATTTTCTGAAATTAGAAGTTTTACGAATTTGAAATTTCCCTGAATAAATACCAGTTGGCACCATTGGTTTCTTCTGAATCAAGCTCAAAAGTGTGGCAAATTCGTGGAAATTGACGTCATTAATTGGAATCTCTCGCATCTTTTTTTCTTTGAAATCCGAGTTGAAAAGTGTGTTAAAGTGGGCGGAGTGATATTAGCAGAGCAATTTCGTTACAACTGCGCCCCGCCGCAAACGAGAGAGTATCGGCGAGAGACGCAGAGTTTTTTCTGGCGCGAAACAGATTTTCATCATTTTTTACCTATTTTCACAAGTTTTAATTAAAAATTTGCCAATTTCCGAGAGAAAATCATGCAAAAATAGATTTAAAAAATGGTGAAAATCTAAAAAAAAAAATACATGAGTTGGAAAGTATTCTAGCTGTGTAAACAACTACCGGTGCAAGGTATTCATCGTCGGAATCATCATTATTCTCCTCTTTCGGCTCGACATTAGAACCGCGTCGGTTTTGTCAGATTGGGCGAATGTTGACTCGTAGACAGAGATTTTAACCTGAAAAAAAGCTAAAATTCTATAAAAACCAGGGAATTCGTAGAAAAAGTTATGAAATTTAATTTTTTCGACCGAGCCACGTTGCGCGGTATTTGCGTACAATTGCGTACTTTCTAAATTACAGTACCCGAGGGAAAAATTTAATAAATGAAACTGCGAACATACCGTAAAAACAGTATTTGAGGTGCCCCTTTATTTGAAGTGCCCCTCTAATAGTGGTGCCCTCCGACGGACCCTTTGAACAATAGTTGCACCCTCTAATTGAGGTGCCCCTCTAATACAGTTGCCCTCCTGCGATTTTCAATTTTATCTAATATCGTCATTAACTGACTCCGAACTGTTCTCTCTCATTACTATTTCAGCATTTTTGGGGTCAAAACGTAGGTTTCTGAAAAAAAGCCAAGAATACCGCAACCAACTCATCTACACCAACTAGCCGACCGCCTACCTCCGTGTCAGTGATGATCGAGTTATCCTTGAAATTGGAGACTCCAAAAAAGCGAATTTCTGGAATGGAGATGAATCCGATTCCGGAACAAGCGATGATTCTGATTCTTCCTCTGGTTCGGACAGTGATTCTGACGCGAATGAGTAGGAATTCAATGAGGTTTATGACGACTATTATCATTATGTTTATTATTTTTCTGGGATGGAGAATACCTGTTCTTGTAACTGCTCCCCTGTAAAGCTGTCTTTCCGAATAACGGTAATTTAATAAAATTTTGTTCGGAGCAATTATTGTTGATTTTCTTCTTGATTTCCAGAAACGTGGTATCGTTTCCTCGTTATCTTTTCCTTTTTTGAATTGATGCGTTAATTTCTAAACTTTAATTCTCGATTTCAGAAAACATACTCAAAATGTGTGGGTTCTGAGATGATAATAGAATTTAAACATCAGGCTGTGAGTTCATCATCTGGAAGAGAAAGTTGAAAACATTCGGGAACTGAAGAGATAACATTCGGGAACCGATATATATATATCGATCATGTGTTTCTAACGTTGCGATCCGTTTCCTGATTCCTTCCTCTAAATCTTTAATTGTACATGTAGCAGATTTTATCTTCTCTTTTTTTCCATTTGGCAGATCCTTTTCCTTTTCAACGATTTTGATATCATAATTCTCGCAAATATTCAGTTCCTTTTTTATTTCATTCACTGAATTTCGACTGGAGAGCACATCGAACCCCAAGTATTGCCGGAGAATCTCCTTTGCGGTCTTCAAATCACCATCCGATAGATGCAAACTTGATCGGAGAACAAAAGTTTGATTAGGACTTAAACGAAACGGCGACTGGTCACTGGAATCCGCTTTTCCAATAATTTTTTGAAGCAAGTGATTGTAATCGACTACTGTAGAAGCACCCGATTTTATGTACTTCTCACACTTGAGAACAGCTTTTCGTTGAAGATAAGCCTATTGAAAGGCAGTATATTTTCCTATTTCAGGAATCCTTCATTTTCTGTTCTTTCATGACTTCAATAGACTTGGACAACTTATTTCTTTCACTGCTCATTTCTTTGTTGCAGATTCGTTTCAATTGTCGTTTTTGCGCTCAGCAATTGCAATTTCTTCATCTGCTCTACAGCTCAATTGGCTAGAGATAGTTGTGTGGTGGTTTCATGTTTTCTGACAAAGAGCTTTCCAGGGAGTCTTCCAGATCATATTTCGCTCTAAAAATTGCGTTACAGTGGTTAGTTTATTCTACAGTAACCCGAATACCATTAATAAATCGTTAAGTTGGTTTTCCAATAGTTAAGTTGGTTCTTTTCTCAAATCGTTAACTAGGAACTCGACAAAATTATCTTCTCAAATACTCTCTAATAGAGTTCTCCGTTGCTGGAATTCTTTATCTGATTTGGTGTTTCCGGTTAAACCATCACAGCTGTCTTTAAGAGCAGAATATATAAATACAATCTCAATCATTTCCTGTCACTAAATCCAACAAATTACTAACTTTACTTTACTTTTATGGTTCTAGCTAATAACAATTCGTGTTATCTAACTATATTTCTTGTCTTACTTCATACGTGACAAAATTGGGTAAAATGAGTATAACAATGATTTGAAAATGATTGATACATTTTCATTGACGTACCATTTTCATTTCTTCATTTTCATTTTCATCTAAGAAAATGAAAAGATCCGACACATAGTCATTCCTTTGATGAAACTGGAACGACAAGCGGGAAAACTGGAACGACAAGTGGTACTTATTTTCAGAGATTTAATCTTCCTAGGAAACCGTGTATGATGATGAAAATTAGCGCTCGAAATGAGACGAGTTGGGACGTCCCGTCCCGCGCGTCCCGGATTGTAAATACAATTAAGAATGAACCAATATTTTTGAAACTTAGGAAATCCTGTCCCAAGCTTTGTCTTCAGACTCTGTAAAAGTTTCACTATTCTCCGACCAAAATTGACTGTTTTCAGAAATGCCCGAAAAAAGTGAGACGCCGCATTTCGAGCGCTACAAAAAATAGTTCATCTCACAAATTTCACGTGTTTTTTTCTTTTTTCTTAAAATTTTTCATAGACTTCACTGATTTTCATAGACTTCACTTATTCTCATAGACTTCACCAATTTTCAGACATCACCAAAAAAAAATGTCTTCGATTAAAAAAAAACGACGACATGTAAACCAATCGGTCGAGTACCCCGGATTACACTACGGTAAGCTGGAAAACTTGGCTTAATCCCTGTTAGAGAGATTAATTTATTTTATACTCTACCACTCAAATAGATCTTTCAGGAATCATCAAACGATATGTCTGGATCTTCTGCTGGTGTAACGTTCACCGTCGGTCCAGATCCTGTATGTTTCAATGAATTACTAATGAATAGAGACACAGCATCGCAAGGCGTCAGGTCGTGAAATGAGGGCCAAATTTGAACTTGGCAGAGTGTTTTGCGAATGTTACGCCTTGCGATGCTATGCCAGTAAAAATGGCCTATACAGGTTGAAAGAGGATGTTTCAAAACCTATAAATCTACTTTCAAAAGTAGCTTCCGTGACATGTAAGTATCTGAAAATCCCATCTAAAAATTGACAAGTTTTACCATCGATTTGCCAACTTTCACCCTCCGCATGATGAATAGTCATTGGGGAACAATCTTGGGAGAAAACTGAAGAAATTAGATACAAAATGTATCCATCAGTGTGATAGTTTCTTACTATTTCACCATTTTTCCTTTTTTTTTGGATCTATTTACGTTGCTATCATAAAACACAATAACGGTTTTTTATAAGCAAAAGTTACGAGAATAGCAGTAATTTTGTTTTACGATAGCTTCCGAAATTTCATTGAAAAAAAGAGAAGAACAACGGTAGAGGGGTCAAACCAATGCACAGTTTCCCCTCGAACACACCTCCATGCGACCACTTTGGGATTGAGTCGCCGTAGTCTTCAGAAGGTGATAGGAGGAGAGGGAGCCGAGAGGGGGCGATGCAGCGAACCAATGGTGAAACTTGTCGATTTTCAGATGGAAATCAAAGATACTTACACGTCACAGAAGCTACCTTTTGAAAGTTGACTCTTAGGTTTTGAAACATTGCATTTCGACCTGCACAGGTCGTTTTTACTGACATTAAGGATTACTTAAAAGGTTCCCATGTCAGATTAAAATGACATTGTTTTCAATCATTCGCATTTTCCAGAGTCTGCGAGCGGAGGACACTCTTTTTGGAGTCCCGTCCTAAGAGAGGATACGATCGACTCGCTATCTGGAAGGGTAAGCATCAAATTTTGAAAGCTAATATTATTTGAAAGTTCAGACTCGTGGCGCACATTCATCAAACGTCATCGTGGATGCGGAAGGAGGAACAGATAGATTGAAGGCGGCAGAAAAAGAAGAATCCAACTGAGAAGGTGAGAAATTTTTAAGAGAGCGAATGATATGTGTGTTAACAGGATTAACCTGTAATTAGATTTTGAGCATGTTGGCCTAGGAATCTCATTGTTTGGACTTCTAGGCCATATGAAGTTATCATATTAGATTTTGATCTATTATTTGAATAAGAAGCAATGCATTGAATTTGTTACAACAAATCAATTGAACTTTCAGAATGATCGATCTTCGAATGGAGAACCTCCTTCGAAACGGCGGAAACTGGATCTGGATTGCGTAGGAACTAAAGACGAGATTACCATTGCCCAGCTTCAAGAAATGGAAATAAGGGGAACTGTTCTACGTTCAATCTACGGAGAGAAACTGAGCGAGCTTAAAAAGTGCCAATTGACAAAATGTTTAATATTCGAAATGCTTCTCTTCCTGCAATCATCGTTTCCAAAACGGACACAGAGATGAGTCAAGCAATCGTACTGGAAGGATGTCACCGCATTTCGACATTACTCGATATCGATTGCATATCAAGTGGATACGACAACTACCGGATTGACGTGATTATGTCTGTAGTGGAAGATGAAGAGTTTTCGTCGGCATGGCCTCATTGCCTATCGTTGGAGTTTTCGGAAAGCTTCACCTCTGAATCATCTGTCTCGTCGAGAGTGGAATTGAGTTTGATGCCTTCTCTAATATTGGATATTGGAATGAAGATACATTCCAATGAGGAGCGTCGTACCAAAGGAACCTTCAGTATACACGATTCAGCTTTCTTCACCTACAAATATCTGGAAAAGAAGTTGAGCGATGCAGAACTTACGAAATTGCGATCACATCCACATGAAAGAGGAGTTTTCTGGATCAAATTGGAAAAACAAGGACTGGTTCTTGCGTCTGGGAATTCACAAATCCCCATGCTCCCTCTCTTCATATTGCTGATGATGCCGAAATCACAGAAAGAAAGTGTGAAAAACTGAAGGATGGAACGAACGTTTTTTAACACCACAGCGGAGCTTCTGTCTAAGCATTCTTCGAAATCTTCGAAATCGTCAGTTGCGAGACTGAATGACACCCTCCAAAAGATTGGGAACAAGGATAGAATTGTTGGAAATGTGGATAAAGAGAAGAGTGATGCATCTGAATTCGTGGTACATGATAAGATAGACGATATTGAGGATTCTTCTATTTGCTTTTTTTACCAAACAGTGAGTGAAAGCCATGGGTGAATTAAGTTATAGTAATATTGCTAATTTCAGATTCCGACAGATGATGTTCAACAGATGATATCCAAGAAACTCAACATCGTAGTCGCCGAGCCACCAGGCGAAACACTAGACAAGCTGGGAAAATGGCCGGCTAGCCAAAAAACGCTCGCCATAGTAAACAATCTGATCTACAACGGACACGGGCAGCAGCATCCGTGTCTATTGGCAGGAGAGAGACTGCTGCAACCAGGGTCGAGACATTTAGCACCAGTTTCGTCACGGAAACTCTTAAATTTTGTATCCAAGTGGTTTCCTGGACAAAATGATGGAAAAATACATACTGTCCGTGGTTTTTTTACTGTCCCCAAGTGAACTGAATTTTAATTTTTCTCAACAAAATCAATAAATAAAGTTTTATATGAAAGCAAAAGTTGCATAACGAAAAGTGATTTAAAAAGAAACAATTACCACAACTTGTTCGGAAACATCAATATTTTCTGAACTATTTGGCGCCTCCTCGCTTGAATCCGCCATCTCTTCTCTTGATTCCTTTCTTCTTTCCGCACTTGCTCTTCCCGCTTTTCTCCTCCTCTTATTCGAGATCTTTGAGCATCTCAGAGAATTTATCACCAGCCATTTCAAAATCATTGGCTCCCATTTCTTC
The DNA here is from genome assembly GCA_002259235.3 of Caenorhabditis latens. NCBI lineage: Eukaryota > Metazoa > Nematoda > Chromadorea > Rhabditida > Rhabditidae > Caenorhabditis > Caenorhabditis latens. Next base: position 5,309,796 of record CM056096.1, read on the forward strand.
ATCACTTGATCCATCGTCATATCCAAAAATGTTAGCAGAACTCTCCTCTCCGAAACCTTCTACTTCTTCAACATCGTTGTCGTCGCCCACATCTTCATCATCTTCTTCCTCACCATCGTCTTCCGCCTCATCATCATCGTCATCGTCGTCTTCAGTATCGTCATCATCTACCATTCCTCCATCTTCTTCCTCGTTCAAATCATTCAAATCCAAGTCATCATCTTCATCCATATCCACGTCTTCCTCTTCAGCTGCCTTCTTCTTGTTTCTCATGCTCTTATTTAGAAAAATTTTGAATAACGATTTTTGAAACGTGTTTTACAGTTATAAATGAAGTTGACAGAGCGTTGACCAAGGCTGATAGAATATGTATTCAAAAGGAATGGCATCAGAGTAAGTTTTTTTTGTTAAATCCGAACTTATAATTAACAGAATTTTTGTAGATCCCACAATAAAAGAGACCACAGACCATGGCTCCTCGTTTTTTATTGCTTTCGGTGATGTTCAAAAACGTGTGGAATGGCTTCATCTGAAATTGTGACCAGTGAAAAGAGTGAGATATTGATGTTAGTTCGATCCCGATCGGAAAATCTCGGAAAGAGGGATGTGTTGAGAAGGACTTGGATGGATAAGAACAATAGTCAGAAAATGAGAGAAGGAAGGATGACAGCATTATTTCTAGTTGAAATTGTGGAGAAAGATGAGAATGTGAAAAAGTTATTGCTAGAGGAAGAAAATTTGTACGGCGATCTTATTGTAGTGGATCTAATCGATAATTATGTAGGGTTTGTATTTGTATTTGTTTTTATTTAACCATTTGAATATACAGTAAGAATCACTGGAGGTCAGGTAGAGTCCCTCACGAGACTAAACCTGAGAAAGGGAAACCGGGAGAAAGGATAATTATAAAAGTAGGTGTTGGGCAAGGAGGGGAGGGAATATAAAATAATCAGTTATCAGAATCGTACAATATTATTTACAAGAAGAGACTTGAATTCTGAAGGGCAAAGGAAATGAGGAACATTAATAGTTAAGGCATTCCAAATAGGTACTACCGTTGAGAAAAAATTAGAGCAATTAGGATTTACACAGATAAGAGACATAGGGCGACGGGAGGAGGAGCTTAACCTGACATGGGTCTCAAGGCAAGGAAAATATGAGGCGCCGATTATGAAATTGTATAAGAGAAGAAGTTGCGCTTTGAGCCTACGGTGGCGCATAGAAAAGAGGTCAAGTTGGGAGAGGCGATCAGAGTAAGATCGATAAGATGTGTTACAGCGTTGGAGAATTTTCCGCGAAAAGAATCTGAGAGGAGTTTCAAGCTTGTGCGCTAGTTTAGATGATGGGGGAGGCGAATAAACGACGGAGCAGTATTCAACTAGAGGGAGTACGTACGTTTTGAACAGGAAGATATAAAATTGGGGAGAGTTGGATTTGAAAGATTTCAGAAGTTGTTTTGATCGGAGTAAGGCGAGAGCAACAGCCCGGTTAATATGTCTAGTGAATTTGAGATTAGGTTCGATTAATAAACCGAAATCCCTGACAGAATCGACGGTATCAATGAGGGTACCTCCAATAGTGAAGGGGTGAGAAGAGTTTCGAGGTCCGAGGCGAAGAAGGGCAGTCTTAGAGTGGGCCAGAGGTAAAGAGTTGTCAGAAGCCCAAGACACTACCAAGTCTATTCCCATTTGAAGTGCTAGAGGATCATGAGAGTACAGCTTAATATCGTCAGCGAAAGCTGCGATACGTAGCGATGAAATTTCAGCAAGTTTGAGCAGGAGATCATTTATAAAGACCAAGAACAGGAAAGGGCCAGAGACGGAGCCCTATGGGACACCGGAGGGGACAGAAGCAGAGGGAGTGCCAACGAAGTCATCGATCTTGACAGAAAATGTTCGATCAGACAGAAAATCAGTGAGCCAAAGAATGATATTACTAGGAATTCCGAAGCTGACTAGTTTCGTAATAAGAAATTGGTGGTCCACTTGATCGAATGCCTTGCGGAAGTCGAAATAGACAACGTCAAGAGACTTGTGACTGGATAGTAATAATCTGTATTCAGAGATAGAGTGGACAAGTGAGCTAGAGCAAGATCGTTTTGACAGAAACCCGTGTTGAAATCTGCTTATATTGCGGAAAAGATTAATCTTAATATAATTGCACAAAATACGCTCACAGACACGAGAAAAAGGGTCTGTGAGCGATATCGGGTGGTAGTTTTCAGGAGAGGTCAAAGATCCTTTTTTTGGAATTGGGATGATGGTAGCATGTTTCCAAGAAGCAGGGACGTGTGTCTTGAGAAAAGAGTCAGAGAATATGATGGATAACGGAATAGCGAGGGTGGTAGCGCAGTTTCGAATGATATAGAAGTTGGCATGATGAGTAGTGAAACCGCAACGGGGAAGGACTTTACGAAGCGTGTTCTCGATGATCCAGGGAAGAAAAAGCTCAGAAGGGGAGATACTATTACTAGGATTGTTCGACACTGGGATAAGCGAGCTGGAAGGGGAGCAGTTGTAGTTGCTAAAAAATACAGATGAGAATATGGATGATTTAGCTGCGTTGGAGGATTTCAGTTGGTTATTGACGTAAAGAGGAGGTATTTTGGGGGAGGTTCTAGTACGCTTTTTGATGAGTAGTCGGGCGGAACGGGAGTTGGGTGCCGATAAAACTTTACGCTCCTCGCTAATCATGTTGAACTTGATTCTTTTAGAAGTAGAAGCAATGAGGCTACGAAGTTGGAAGATTTTGTCGGTTGGAGGACTGGGAAGTTTTAAAAGTTTAGAGTATTTTTGACGAGCACGTTTGAGCTGGCGGATAGAAAAGGAAGTACGATGAGGTTTAGGAGGCGCGGATAATGGAGTACGGGAGATAATAAAATCGGACAATAATTTAGAGAAGAAAGCAAATTTGTCAGTCGGGGAAGAAATAGAGCTAAGGACTAAATCCCAGTCTACATCAGCGATATCAGCGTTGAGGGATTGGAAATCACACTTCTTGTAATTCAGGCGATGTTGGTTACGCAATGTAGGAGAAGTTGGCAAGGGGGCTGAGGAGGGGTTGCTGTCAGTAGTAATTAGGGAGAATTCAACACTGAGATGATCAGAGTTGAGTAAAGGTGGCTCCTTAGAGATGTGGAGAATCGCAATATCAGGAGAAGAAAGAACAAGGTCAAGAATGTTGGAAGATGTGGCAGAAGTACGAGTGGGAAAGGAGACGTTCTGGTAGAAACCTTTAGACTGGACGAATAAGGAGAAGGGATGATTAGAAGATGGAGGATTCCAGGTAAGAGATGGGTAGTTGAAATCCCCTGCCAGGATGCAAGATTTTAGAGGAAGATATTCATCAAGATGATCAATTAGGGCTAGTGATTGAGCTGAGGAAGCGTCTGGTGGACGGTAAACTAAAAAGAAATTAAAGGGCGTAAACGGAGTGGAAGAATGAACTGAAGGAGAGATAAGACAAGCTAAAATTTCTGATTGGTGAAGCGGGTAATGGTGGGTCATGTTGATGTCGAGGGTAGACAGGGAGAGAGAGTTCTTATAAATAAAAGCAACTCCTCCACCACTATTTTTACGGTGGACAGAATTAGAACGGTCAAACCTGAGGATAGATAAGTCATGCAAGGAGAAAAGAGACGAGGGAATGGTGTCGTCGAGGAAAGTTTCGGTTAGAGCTAGAAGATGGTACCCAGAGGAGAGGAAGAGATCAATCATTAGCGAAATTTTAGCGAGCGTGGCAATGCCTCTAATATTGGCGAGCAGAAGATTGAGACCTATGTCAGGTATTTTAGAAGAGGAAATGGAAGAGGAAGTATTGGGAGCCGAAGGGGAGACAGGAGATGAGGAACGAGTTGGAAAAGATGGGAGGTCTAAAAGCGAATGGGTAGGTCTAGAAATGGAAGGGTAGATCAAATGAGAAACGGGGCGAGAAGAAGGTGAGGGAGAAAATGAGGAGGCGGCAAATCGGGAGACTAGAGAAAAGGAAGCGGGTTCTTGTTGACGCGATAATTAATATCAGACATGATGAAGATAGTCTTTCCAGCTTTCTTGTTCTCATCGTATACAACGTATTCTCTGTAAGACTCGAGTATGGTCACTGTAGGTACGGGCCTAGGGCGTGTAGGTTAGCTACAGCTCTGAAACTTCTAAAGATCGTATATGAGGACATGTACAACACATATGCACAATATTGGGTCGCAGCTCCGGGTTACTGTAGTACGGTAGGTGCTCATAGGTCAAAAAATGAACTTTTTGAGAATTGATCGGGGAAAGCTGAAATTTTTAGCATATATTAAATAAGAATAGAGTATTTATTTCACAAAGTTTCAGAATTGTTAAAACTATTTAAACCGAGTTATGGTCAAAAAACACACTTTTTTGACCGATTTTTTGAGAAAATCCAAAATTAGAAAACTTAATCGGAATTTCCCCATTCCAAAATTATTATTTTCACATTTGTTATTATTTTCCCTATCGATCAAAAAAAATTCGTCAAAAAAAACCTCGACCCAAAAGTTGAAATCCTATCTAGAAAAAACAAAAAAAATTTTTTTGAAATTTTGAAATTTTCGTTTGAGAAATGCATACTCCGTGTTATTTCTAACATTTTATGTATTGACACTTAATGTTTTACTCTTCACCATCACATAGAAATTTTGAATTTAGTGCAAATCTTCAATTCAGCGGCGGGTGAGTTCCAGGTGTCGCTTAAGAGCGGCATGCAAAAAATAAATGTTTTTTTAAAAATAATTTTATTGTTTTGGCTTTGTTTGACAGTTAATTTTTTACTGTAGAAAACTACTGCGTACGTTTTTCATTCACAGAGTTGTGCATGAATTCAATCAATATCTCACATGAGAATCTCTTGCGTTGGGAACCGCAGATCTTGATCTTTTTTTTTGGTTAAGAAAAGTATTTGGTTTTAATTTTAAAAAAACCCTGAAGTTGTAGCAGCGTTCTCCAAAGTTTTGCTACAAAAATCAGTTTTTCCGTTTTTTTGGAAAACTTTTAGTCGACTCACTTTGAATCTTCATAACTTTTTACATTTTCAATATTTTCAGCAGGTTTTTTTTGCAAATGATTGGTAAAGACATTTTCTTTGTTTTTGCTAATTAAAGTGTTAAGCTACTACCTTGTCGGAATGAGATATTTCAGGAACTACATCAATTTTGGAAAAATGTTCTTAAGTGACCGAGTCCATTTGATCATTTTACGGATGGTGCAAGGACACACACTCAATTGTAGATCAAACCAAATAATAAGATTTTCCAGGAGTTTTAGACTCGTTTACAGGTTATTTGAGTATCCCTGCCCTACATATCTATTCCACAGAAGTATTGTTCGACCCTCCGTTTTTTACCAAAATTTTGATTTGGGGCATTTTTCAGAAAATGGTTTCAACGTAAAAAAATGTTTTACATTGAAATCAAATTCAGGCCTCTGTGTTATTTTCCCATCAAATGACCTAAAAATGAAAATTCAGAAATAAAATTGGTTGTAGGGCAGGGATACTCAAATAACCTGTAAACGAGTCTAAAACTCCTGGAAAATCTTATTATTTGGTTTGATCTACAATTGAGTGTGTGTCCTTGCACCATCCGTAAAATGATCAAATGGACTCGGTCACTTAAGAACATTTTTCCAAAATTGATGTAGTTCCTGAAATATCTCATTCCGACAAGGTAGTAGCTTAACACTTTAATTAGCAAAAACAAAGAAAATGTCTTTACCAATCATTTGCAAAAAAAACCTGCTGAAAATATTGAAAATGTAAAAAGTTATGAAGATTCAAAGTGAGTCGACTAAAAGTTTTCCAAAAAAACGGAAAAACTGATTTTTGTAGCAAAACTTTGGAGAACGCTGCTACAACTTCAGGGTTTTTTTTAAAATTAAAACCAAGTACTTTTCTTAACCAAAAAAAAAGATCAAGATCTGCGGTTCCCAACGCAAGAGATTCTCATGTGAGATATTGATTGAATTCATGCACAACTCTGTGAATGAAAAACGTACGCAGTAGTTTTCTACAGTAAAAAATTAACTGTCAAACAAAGCCAAAACAATAAAATTATTAAAAAAAACATTTATTTTTTGCATGCCGCTCTTAAGCGACACCTGGAACTCACCCGCCGCTGAATTGAAGATTTGCACTAAATTCAAAATTTCTATGTGATGGTGAAGAGTAAAACATTAAGTGTCAATACATAAAATGTTAGAAATAACACGGAGTATGCATTTCTCAAACGAAAATTTCAAAATTTCAAAAAAAAAATTTTTTTTGTTTTTTCTAGATAGGATTTCAACTTTTGGGTCGAGGTTTTTTTTGACGAATATTTTTTTGATCGATAGGGAAAATAATAACAAATGTGAAAATAATAATTTTGGAATGGGGAAATTCCGATTAAGTTTTCTAATTTTGGATTTTCTCAAAAAATCGGTCAAAAAAGTGTGTTTTTTGACCATAACTCGGTTTAAATAGTTTTAACAATTCTGAAACTTTGTGAAATAAATACTCTATTCTTATTTAATATATGCTAAAAATTTCAGCTTTCCCCGATCAATTCTCAAAAAGTTCATTTTTTGACCTATGAGCACTTACCGTACTACAGTAACCCGGAGCTGCGACCCAATATTGTGCATATGTGTTGCACAACACTTATAGTACATGATCATATAAAAATCTAAGCCTAGGGCACGCGTTGCTCGAGTCTTACAAAGAACGCGTTATACGTGCTTGCGAGACGCACGGAGGGTTTCCCATTCGGGACGGGTCAGATCTCTACGAGCTCGCGGCTTCGACGGCATGGCAAGAATATCCGGATTGGTGAGGCGAGCTTTATGGAATCCGTGTAGGAACGAGTCACGGTCGGAGCTGGATTCGAATTGAACTTTCAGAGGGCGGTACAATGACTTGCATTCATGTCGGTGAATCTTGACTGGGACTGGAAGGCTGTTGGAGGAGGCAAGATTCTGAAGGATGCGGAGTTGTTTAGAATCTTGCTCCTTGTCGTTGCGATCATCAGGGAAGCGTTCAATGACAACTCGCGTAGCTTTATCGATCAATTTGGCTGCTTCACGGGCGATTTCCAGCTTATCCAAGTGGTTCGGCGTGACAGAAGAGATGTTCGGGAAGGCATTGGGATTTGAACCAGTTTTCTTAGAAGTGACAGATGCATAAGACGTGGGAACAATCGATTTCGAAAACACTTCATCGAAAACAGTAGGTGCCAATACGGGAAGTCCGATAGGTGCAAGGTCTGGAAGTGGCTCACAAGTCAGAGAAATTTTCTCACCGAGTGTTTTCGATCCGGATTCGATGATACCCGACCGCAGTTCGTTGACGATTGCAGTGAGCTTCGACACATGATTGAAAAGTTCCAAGTAATCCGAGTAGGCAACAAATTGAGGGGGATCGTCCGGCAGCGTGTCCGTATGTTTCCGTTTTGACATCATAAGAGCAGGTATTCAATAGTCGGAGTTTTTATATTACAGATGAAGAATATAGAATAGATATAGAATAGAGAATATGTAGCGGGGTAGCAGTCAAAGGGCTAAGAGAGCGAGGGGGATGCGACCACACGCTAGCAAGAAAAAAAGGAGGAATGAGAAAAAAAGGAGGAATGAGAAAAAAAGGAGGAATGAGAAAAAAAAGGAGGAAGAGAGTAAGTTTTTTTTTGTTAAATCCGAACTTATAATTAACAGAATTTTTGTAGATCCCACAATAAAAGAGACCACAGACCATGGCTCCTCGTTTTTTATTGCTTTCGGTGATGTTCAAAAACGTGTGGAATGGCTTCATCTGAAATTGTGACCAGTGAAAAGAGTGAGATATTGATGTTAGTTCGATCCCGATCGGAAAATCTCGGAAAGAGGGATGTGTTGAGAAGGACTTGGATGGATAAGAACAATAGTCAGAAAATGAGAGAAGGAAGGATGACAGCATTATTTCTAGTTGAAATTGTGGAGAAAGATGAGAATGTGAAAAAGTTATTGCTAGAGGAAGAAAATTTGTACGGCGATCTTATTGTAGTGGATCTAATCGATAATTATGTAGGGTTGACTTATAAAACCATTGCATCTCTCTTGTATGCCACAAGTAAAGCTCCGAAATTCCAATTTATTGGAAAAATCGATGAGGACGTGGCGTTTTTCCCAGATAAACTGATCAACCTTCTCAATGACGATGTCATCGATACCTACACTTCCACTTTATACGGATAGATTGTAAGAGAAGGTGGAGAAGTGAGCCATGATAAGAGTAAAAGATGGTGAGTGTAATTTTATTTTGGAGGGGGGGGCTAGTCTCAAAAAAAATAGATTATTCTTCCAGGCACGTCTCAGAAAAAGCATACAAGTTTAAAAAGTATTCGGAATGTTTGTATGGTCCGTTTTATTTGGCAACGAGGAAAGCGGCAGTGGATATACTGAGAGCGACGAAACATAGGAATTTTATTTCGGTGGGTTTCTACAAAATATCGCAAACTTTTATACAATGTGGAGAAAATTTGAGCTTCATTTTTGTAGTTTACAAGTTTTTGATAGGACTCTTCGTTTTCGAGATTAGAGCTTTTAAAGTTTAAAGTATGAGCCTGAGAAAGTGCAAGAGCCCAGAGAAGTTAGAGTTTCTCATCTCTATTTGGTCTTGCTGGAACAGTCATATTTCAAAAGCTATTGTCGAAATATAAAATGTGATACCCGGTGTTTGCGGACTTAGTGCAAAATTATTAAAATTAGCACTAAGTCCGCAAACACCGGGTGTCACTTTTTTTTATTTCGACAATAGAAAAGCTAGCGAAACGTTATCAAAAATGAAGATCTTTCTTTGATCTACCAACTACCTAAAAGTTGTCCTCACGAGACAGTCCAGGACACCATAGGACAGTTTTAAAGTTAGACTGCTTCAGAATTTTTTAAGCTTGACCTACAACTACACTAATCTCCCGATTTGTCCCGATTGTCCGACTAATGCCCCGATTTCCAGATAGAAGACGTCTTCATTACTGGCCTAGCTTGCTGATGACGTTGGCGTTGCCCGTAAAAGCCTCCCAATGCTTCACATGCTTCCAGAAGATGTGTGTATTTTTTCTTTAAAAAACAAACAAACAAAAAATCTGGTTATTTCAGAAAACAGCTGAAGAAAAAACGGGCATACTCGTCTGGCTCACTTTCAAAAATAACGATCAGTATATGGAGTTTTCAAGAAAAATTTGAAATGAATTTTTCCTAAAGATTTAATTCCACGTGATCTCTTGACATTACGTGTAAGAATAAAAGTTTTGTTAAATTTTCAATTTTTTAAAAAAAAAATTTCGAAATCTAGAGCAAAGATCTAGAGCAATGATAAGCGTTTCGCATAAATAGCTGGCGACTCCACCAGAATCTCCACTTTCTACTTGCTTTTCAATAGCACCACGATGACCCAATCCATCCCACCAGGAGACATGCAGACCAAGCCCATCGTGAAGATCGCCAAGGTGATCAACCCCCCTATTACCTGTAGACGTCCGGTGCCAAGTTCATAGACTCTAGAATTGAAAAAGAAAATTTCGACAATAAAATTCTGTTGGGAAACAACTCACATTTTCAGATCATCTCTTACAATGTTACAGAAAACGCTTCAAAAGTTAGTTTTACTTCCGATTTGCCTTTCTGTGACTCGTTTTTACCATTCAGACACATATTCTTCTAAAATAATTTTTTTGCTTGATTTTGTTTTTTCAAACATACACTCAGGCATATATCGTATTCTTAAAGACTTTCCATTTTCCCGGCAGGCAGTCCACCATAAATGTCAAACATCGATGATTTCCGCGTCCCGGAAAACATTCTAGTCGGTCTGATCTCTCACGTTTTTCCCATTTTCACCCATCAACGAGTTCAAAAATCCACGGGAAAAACACAATTAACCCAGAAAACCAGTGAACCCTCCCGATCACCGAACCCCAAAATTTAATAATTCACACAAGTGTCATCATGAGACAAGATATACAATGTCTGCGAGGTGTTGCTATTTTATTCGTGCTTGCTTATCATCTACCCAACACTTTTTGTAAATGGCTTTCTTGGTGTTGATAAGTAAGTAATTCGTATTATTAGTGGGGCCTAGTCTCTAAGTTTCAGATTCTTCGTCATTTCCGGCTACCTAATGGCCAAAAACTTGACAAACTCGAAACTAGAATCTGTTCTGGACATTTTCAAATTCTACTACAGAAGGTTTCGTAGAATTCTCCCGTTGTATTATCTGGTAGTATTCATAACTTTGGTTCTGGTTCATTTGTATCTCGGTGATTTTTAGTGGTACACAAATATGAGGTATTCTTTAGCGTCATTGTTTCTAGTGACAAATCAACTTAATTTCAACATAAGAGCAGAAACAACCCTTTGAAACATGTTGTTAAAGGAGGGCAGAAGCCATATCTTTTTATTTCAGATTCTGATACTTCAAAAAATTCTGAACAACTTTCATCATTGAAGCATGTGATAAAAATCGCTCTAAATGCCCTAAATTCACGTTTTCCCGAAGCAAAAGGAGCCTAGGTGGAAGAGTTTTCCCACGCGAATTTTTGCCCCCGTGTAGTCCTCTCGGACAAAATTATTTCTCTTTATTTCTCGATTTCTCGTTTTCATGCTTTTTTCAACAAATTTTTTGTGTTTTTTCTTCTTTTTTAACAATATACATTGAAAAAAACATGAAAATTTGTTGAAAAAAGCGTAAATTCTGGCCACAAACTAATCTCTTTGATCAGAATAAAGCCCAATAATAACCCGAAGTTGATGAGCAGAAAAGTCGCGTTAAAAACGACCCAGTTATGGGCGCGACACCTATGGTGCGTCCAAAGTTGCTACAACGACAAATCTGCGGCGGCCAAAGTTGATTTGTAGATTTGTAGGTTTTGCAGGTTTCGCAGTTGAAAAATTAAGGATGAGCAATACAACATAACTGCAAACCTACAAATCTACAAATCAACTTTGGCCGCCGCAGATTTGTCGTTTTTGCTGTTTTGCAGCAACTTTGGACGCACCAATAGATACATGTGGCCGGCTGTTCCGACATTTTGTCTGAAATAAATATCACATATATTTGTTATTGCTGTCTTATTTTTTCAAAATTTTCTATGAAGAACTTGTTCATTGCTTGGATTTCTTCATTTTATTTGCAAATTTAGTGCTGTAGGTTGCCGGGGAAACGCTGATCTCCTCGTTTTAGTTTTGGCTTGAATTTTCGTATTTGTCTGAACTATAATGTCTGCAAATTTTCGATTTGTAAAACTCAATGAAAAACTGATAAAGACAATCGTTGCGGATAATTAAAGACCGAAATGGACGCGAACGGATAAGAACTGAAAGCAGGACTCCTCGTCAAAGCTGCGGATTTTCGAATTCTGATCAAAAAATTCGTGACATGCATTTTCATAGATTGCCCTGATGAAAATGAAAATGAGGAGACCGTGTATGATGATGAAAATGTTTCGCTAAAAAAAATTTCGTTTCTCAAAGTTTTCACGTGAACTCACGCGTGAACTCGAGAGAACGTTCCGACGGTGTTTTCCAATTTTAAACGTGGCTTTCGTGGCACGTCCGCAGCTCAGTCCACTGCCCAATTTGAATTTTATTATTATTATTTCTAGACTAATCGAGCACTTTTCAAAAAATTATGGACGATTTAGAGACAATTTCACCGAGTTCAAATGATTCGTTGGTAAGTTGGAAAAACTTGGCTTAATCCCTCTAAGAGAGATTAATTTATTTTACACTCTCCCACTCAAATAGATTATTCTTCCAGGATTCGTCATTCGACAACCTTTCTTCATCAGCTGCTGATGTCTCTTTCGGTTCGGAGAAAGTATGTTTCAATAAATTTTTAATTTATAGAATAGAGACACAGAAACGACCTATACAGGTTTTTCGAAATCTAAAATTCAAATTTCAAAATTAGCTTCCGTGACCTGTAAGTATCTGAAATTTCCACCTGAAAATTGAACATTTTACCATTGATTTGTTGCATCTCTCCCTCCTGGCTCCTCCTAATCTTCCTATCACCCTTATAAATTCGCCGATAACTTGGCGCAGATCGCGCAGGAGGTTACTGTGTAGGAGTGAGGAAGATGTGCATTGGCTCTACCATGTCTACCATTTTTTTTCTTGTTTTTGGATCGTTTTTTTGCTATCATAAAACATAATTACTGTTTTTTGAAAGCAAAAGTTTCTTTCCGATTGTGTCGCCTTAGTCTTTAGAAGGGTGATAGGAGGATGACGAGTCGAGAGGGGAAAATACAGTAAACCAATGGTAAAAATTGTCGATTTTCAGATGAAAATTTCAGATACTGGTCACGGAAGGTACTTTTGAAAGTTGATTCTTATGTTTTGAAACATTCTCGTACGACCTGTTTAGGTCATTTTTATTGGAATTAACCCACTTACAAGGTTCCAATGTCAGATTAAAATGACACTGTTTTCAATCATCCGCATTTTCCAGACAAGTAGTCAGGATGGAACTCTCGTCGGCATTCCCTCTGTTGGTGATAATTCAATCGTCTCTACTTCTGAAATGGTAAGCATCAAATTTTAAAAAGCAATATTACTGGAATGTTCAGAATCGTCTCGTCGATTCAGAGAACGATTCAGTGCTGGATAGTAACGGATCAGAAGATTCGATAGGATTGGAGAAGGCAACTAAGAAGGTGGGAAATTTTTACGAAAACAAAAAATATTCCTGTTGACAGGATTAGCCTGTGATCACGTTGAGACCCACGCTACCTATGCAACTCGCTCCAAAAAAGAAATGGTCCGCAATACGTGGCGGTGAACATTAGAAACTATTTTTCCACTGAAAATTTTTATGATACGTGAATATATTAAATTCCCACGTGGTTTCTCATTGGAGCATGTTCGCATAGGCAGCCTGGGTCTCAACGTGTGTGATTAGATTAAAATATATACTACAATATTCAGAAGGAGTCCACTGTTCATCTCGTTCTCCGTCGCAGAGGAGGAATGCAAATCTTCGTGAAGACCCTCACCGGAAAGACCATCACCCTCGAGGTAGAAGCATCCGACACTATCGAGAACGTCAAGGCCAAGATCCAAGACAAGGAAGGAATCCCAGCAGATCAGCAAACACTCATTTTGGCTGGAAAGCAACTTGACCATGGACGTACTCTTACCGACTACAACATCCAGAAGGAGTTCACCCTCCATTTGGTCCTCCGACTCCGTGGATGCATGCAGATTTTCGTGAAATGCTCACCATCACCCTCGACGTCAAAGCCTCTGACACCATCGAGAATGTGAAGGCCAAGATCCAAAAGAAAATTGATAGTAATTTTCTGTACGAGGTACTATGAAGTTTCCGAACGAATTACTATCGAAGTTAATATATTAATTTATTTTTCTCTTAATAGTCTATAAATAGTTTTTATAAAATCAAAAGTTGGAAACAGTCAACAATAACTTTTGAAAAACATAACAAAACAAAAAAGTAATTTTAAAAGAAACAATTACCATACATATATTCCAAAACATCAATGTTTTCTGAATTTTTTTGGCACCTCCTCGCTTGAATCCGCCACCTCTTCTCTTGATTCATCTCTTCTTTCCGCTCTTCTCCTCCTCTTCTTCGAGATCTTCGAGCATCTCAGCTAATTTATCACCAGCCATTTCATAATCATAGGCTCCCAGTTCTTCTTTACTTGATCCATCGTCATCTCCAAATATGTTAGCAGAGCTCTTCCCTCCGAAACCGCCTTCTTCATTGTCGTCGTCGTCGCCCTCATCTTCATCATCTTCTTCCTCACCATCGTCTTCATCATCATCTTCAATTTCGCCGCCATCGTCATCGTCATCCATTCCTCCGTCTTCTTCTTCATTCAAATCATTCAAATCCAAATCATCATCTTCATCCATATCCACGTCTTCATCTTCAGCTGCCTTCTTCTTGTTTCTCTTGCTCTTCTCAGCTCCGAACTCCCTACTGTAATCGATATCAAACTCTTCATTCAGCTCTCCCGGTTCGAATCTCTCCAGTAGTTGATCGAATTCTTCAGAGTTAACAGATTCGGCGTATTCCCACTCATCTTCTCCTGACTCCTTCTTCACATTCTTCTCTTTGTTCAAACTAGAACTCATTTTCTAGACCATTTTCAAAAATCTCTGTAAAAGAGTGCCACTCATTTTCTAAACCATTTTCAAAAATCTCTGTAAAAGAGTGCCACTCATTTTCTAAACCATTTTCAAAAATCTCTGTAAAAGAGTGCCACTCATTTTCTAGACCATTTTCAAAAATCTCTGTAAAAGAGTGCCACTCATTTTCTAAACCATTTTCAAAAATCTCTGTAAAAGAGTGCCACTCATTTTCTAGACCATTTTCAAAAATCTCTGTAAAAGAGTGCCACTCATTTTCTAGACCATTTTCAAAAATCTCTGTAAAAGAGTGCCACTCATTTTCTAGACCATTTTCAAAAATCTCTGTAAAAGAGTGCCACTCATTTTCTAAACCATTTTCAAAAATCTCTGTAAAAGAGTGCCACTCATTTTCTAGACCATTTTCAAAAATCTCTGTAAAAGAGTGCCACTCATTTTCTAGACCATTTTCAAAAATCTCTGTAAAAGAGTGCCACTCATTTTCTAGACCATTTTCAAAAATCTCTGTAAAAGAGTGCCACTCATTTTCTAAACCATTTTCAAAAATCTCTGTAAAAGAGTGCCACTCATTTTCTAAACCATTTTCAAAAATCTCTGTAAAAGAGTGCCACTCATTTTCTAGACCATTTTCAAAAATCTCTGTAAAAGAGTGCCACTCATTTTCTAGACCATTTTCAAAAATCTCTGTAAAAGAGTGCCACTCATTTTCTAAACCATTTTCAAAAATCTCTGTAAAAGAGTGCCACTCATTTTCTAAACCATTTTCAAAAATCTCTGTAAAAGAGTGCCACTCATTTTCTAGACCATTTTCAAAAATCTCTGTAAAAGAGTGCCACTCATTTTCTAGACCATTTTCAAAAATCTCTGTAAAAGAGTGCCACTCATTTTCTAGACCATTTTCAAAAATCTCTGTAAAAGAGTGCCACTCATTTTCTAGACCATTTTCAAAAATCTCTGTAAAAGAGTGCCACTCATTTTCTAAACCATTTTCAAAAATCTCTGTAAAAGAGTGCCACTCATTTTCTAGACCATTTTCAAAAATCTCTGTAAAAGAGTGCCACTCATTTTCTAGACCATTTTCAAAAATCTCTGTAAAAGAGTGCCACTCATTTTCTAAACCATTTTCAAAAATCTCTGTAAAAGAGTGCCACTCATTTTCTAAACCATTTTCAAAAATCTCTGTAAAAGAGTGCCACTCATTTTCTAGACCATTTTCAAAAATCTCTGTAAAAGAGTGCCACTCATTTTCTAAACCATTTTCAAAAATCTCTGTAAAAGAGTGCCACTCATTTTCTAAACCATTTTCAAAAATCTCTGTAAAAGAGTGCCACTCATTTTCTAAACCATTTTCAAAAATCTCTGTAAAAGAGTGCCACTCATTTTCTAGACCATTTTCAAAAATCTCTGTAAAAGAGTGCAACTCATTTTCTAGACCATTTTCAAAAATCTCTGTAAAAGAGTGCCACTCATTTTCTAGACCATTTTCAAAAATCTCTGTAAAAGAGTGCCACTCATTTTCTAGACCATTTTCAAAAATCTCTGTAAAAGAGTGCCACTCATTTTCTAAACCATTTTCAAAAATCTCTGTAAAAGAGTGCCACTCATTTTCTAGACCATTTTCAAAAATCTCTGTAAAAGAGTGCCACTCATTTTCTAGACCATTTTCAAAAATCTCTGTAAAAGAGTGCCACTCATTTTCTAAACCATTTTCAAAAATCTCTGTAAAAGAGTGCCACTCATTTTCTAAACCATTTTCAAAAATCTCTGTAAAAGAGTGCCACTCATTTTCTAAACCATTTTCAAAAATCTCTGTAAAAGAGTGCCACTCATTTTCTAAACCATTTTCAAAAATCTCTGTAAAAGAGTGCCACTCATTTTCTAAACCATTTTCAAAAATCTCTGTAAAAGAGTGCCACTCATTTTCTAAACCATTTTCAAAAATCTCTGTAAAAGAGTGCCACTCATTTTCTAAACCATTTTCAAAAATCTCTGTAAAAGAGTGCCACTCATTTTCTAAACCATTTTCAAAAATCTCTGTAAAAGAGTGCCACTCATTTTCTAAACCATTTTCAAAAATCTCTGTAAAAGAGTGCCACTCATTTTCTAAACCATTTTCAAAAATCTCTGTAAAAGAGTGCCACTCATTTTCTAAACCATTTTCAAAAATCTCTGTAAAAGAGTGCCACTCATTTTCTAAACCATTTTCAAAAATCTCTGTAAAAGAGTGCCACTCATTTTCTAAACCATTTTCAAAAATCTCTGTAAAAGAGTGCCACTCATTTTCTAAACCATTTTCAAAAATCTCTGTAAAAGAGTGCCACTCATTTTCTAGACCATTTTCAAAAATCTCTGTAAAAGAGTGCCACTCATTTTCTAGACCATTTTCAAAAATCTCTGTAAAAGAGTGCCACTCATTTTCTAAACCATTTTCAAAAATCTCTGTAAAAGAGTGCCACTCATTTTCTAAACCATTTTCAAAAATCTCTGTAAAAGAGTGCCACTCATTTTCTAAACCATTTTCAAAAATCTCTGTAAAAGAGTGCCACTCATTTTCTAAACCATTTTCAAAAATCTCTGTAAAAGAGTGCCACTCATTTTCTAGACCATTTTCAAAAATCTCTGTAAAAGAGTGCCACTCATTTTCTAGACCATTTTCAAAAATCTCTGTAAAAGAGTGCCACTCATTTTCTAGACCATTTTCAAAAATCTCTGTAAAAGAGTGCCACTCATTTTCTAAACCATTTTCAAAAATCTCTGTAAAAGAGTGCCACTCATTTTCTAAACCATTTTCAAAAATCTCTGTAAAAGAGTGCCACTCATTTTCTAAACCATTTTCAAAAATCTCTGTAAAAGAGTGCCACTCATTTTCTAAACCATTTTCAAAAATCTCTGTAAAAGAGTGCCACTCATTTTCTAGACCATTTTCAAAAATCTCTGTAAAAGAGTGCCACTCATTTTCTAGACCATTTTCAAAAATCTCTGTAAAAGAGTGCCACTCATTTTCTAAACCATTTTCAAAAATCTCTGTAAAAGAGTGCCACTCATTTTCTAAACCATTTTCAAAAATCTCTGTAAAAGAGTGCCACTCATTTTCTAAACCATTTTCAAAAATCTCTGTAAAAGAGTGCCACTCATTTTCTAAACCATTTTCAAAAATCTCTGTAAAAGAGTGCCACTCATTTTCTAAACCATTTTCAAAAATCTCTGTAAAAGAGTGCCACTCATTTTCTAGACCATTTTCAAAAATCTCTGTAAAAGAGTGCCACTCATTTTCTAAACCATTTTCAAAAATCTCTGTAAAAGAGTGCCACTCATTTTCTAAACCATTTTCAAAAATCTCTGTAAAAGAGTGCCACTCATTTTCTAGACCATTTTCAAAAATCTCTGTAAAAGAGTGCCACTCATTTTCTAAACCATTTTCAAAAATCTCTGTAAAAGAGTGCCACTCATTTTCTAAACCATTTTCAAAAATCTCTGTAAAAGAGTGCCACTCATTTTCTAAACCATTTTCAAAAATCTCTGTAAAAGAGTGCCACTCATTTTCTAGACCATTTTCAAAAATCTCTGTAAAAGAGTGCCACTCATTTTCTAGACCATTTTCAAAAATCTCTGTAAAAGAGTGCCACTCATTTTCTAGACCATTTTCAAAAATCTCTGTAAAAGAGTGCCACTCATTTTCTAAACCATTTTCAAAAATCTCTGTAAAAGAGTGCCACTCATTTTCTAAACCATTTTCAAAAATCTCTGTAAAAGAGTGCCACTCATTTTCTAAACCATTTTCAAAAATCTCTGTAAAAGAGTGCCACTCATTTTCTAAACCATTTTCAAAAATCTCTGTAAAAGAGTGCCACTCATTTTCTAGACCATTTTCAAAAATCTCTGTAAAAGAGTGCCACTCATTTTCTAGACCATTTTCAAAAATCTCTGTAAAAGAGTGCCACTCATTTTCTAGACCATTTTCAAAAATCTCTGTAAAAGAGTGCCACTCATTTTCTAGACCATTTTCAAAAATCTCTGTAAAAGAGTGCCACTCATTTTCTAAACCATTTTCAAAAATCTCTGTAAAAGAGTGCCACTCATTTTCTAGACCATTTTCAAAAATCTCTGTAAAAGAGTGCCACTCATTTTCTAGACCATTTTCAAAAATCTCTGTAAAAGAGTGCCACTCATTTTCTAAACCATTTTCAAAAATCTCTGTAAAAGAGTGCCACTCATTTTCTAAACCATTTTCAAAAATCTCTGTAAAAGAGTGCCACTCATTTTCTAAACCATTTTCAAAAATCTCTGTAAAAGAGTGCCACTCATTTTCTAAACCATTTTCAAAAATCTCTGTAAAAGAGTGCCACTCATTTTCTAGACCATTTTCAAAAATCTCTGTAAAAGAGTGCCACTCATTTTCTAGACCATTTTCAAAAATCTCTGTAAAAGAGTGCCACTCATTTTCTAGACCATTTTCAAAAATCTCTGTAAAAGAGTGCCACTCATTTTCTAGACCATTTTCAAAAATCTCTGTAAAAGAGTGCCACTCATTTTCTAGACCATTTTCAAAAATCTCTGTAAAAGAGTGCCACTCATTTTCTAGACCATTTTCAAAAATCTCTGTAAAAGAGTGCCACTCATTTTCTAGACCATTTTCAAAAATCTCTGTAAAAGAGTGCCACTCATTTTCTAGACCATTTTCAAAAATCTCTGTAAAAGAGTGCCACTCATTTTCTAGACCATTTTCAAAAATCTCTGTAAAAGAGTGCCACTCATTTTCTAAACCATTTTCAAAAATCTCTGTAAAAGAGTGCCACTCATTTTCTAGACCATTTTCAAAAATCTCTGTAAAAGAGTGCCACTCATTTTCTAAACCATTTTCAAAAATCTCTGTAAAGAGTGCCACTCATTTTCTAAACCATTTTCAAAAATCTCTGTAAAAGAGTGCCACTCATTTTCTAGACCATTTTCAAAAATCTCTGTAAAAGAGTGCCACTCATTTTCTAGACCATTTTCAAAAATCTCTGTAAAAGAGTGCCACTCATTTTCTAGACCATTTTCAAAAATCTCTGTAAAAGAGTGCCACTCATTTTCTAAACCATTTTCAAAAATCTCTGTAAAAGAGTGCCACTCATTTTCTAGACCATTTTCAAAAATCTCTGTAAAAGAGTGCCACTCATTTTCTAGACCATTTTCAAAAATCTCTGTAAAAGAGTGCCACTCATTTTCTAGACCATTTTCAAAAATCTCTGTAAAAGAGTGCCACTCATTTTCTAGACCATTTTCAAAAATCTCTGTAAAAGAGTGCCACTCATTTTCTAGACCATTTTCAAAAATCTCTGTAAAAGAGTGCCACTCATTTTCTAGACCATTTTCAAAAATCTCTGTAAAAGAGTGCCACTCATTTTCTAGACCATTTTCAAAAATCTCTGTAAAAGAGTGCCACTCATTTTCTAGACCATTTTCAAAAATCTCTGTAAAAGAGTGCCACTCATTTTCTAGACCATTTTCAAAAATCTCTGTAAAAGAGTGCCACTCATTTTCTAGACCATTTTCAAAAATCTCTGTAAAAGAGTGCCACTCATTTTCTAAACCATTTTCAAAAATCTCTGTAAAAGAGTGCCACTCATTTTCTAAACCATTTTCAAAAATCTCTGTAAAAGAGTGCCACTCATTTTCTAGACCATTTTCAAAAATCTCTGTAAAAGAGTGCCACTCATTTTCTAAACCATTTTCAAAAATCTCTGTAAAAGAGTGCCACTCATTTTCTAGACCATTTTCAAAAATCTCTGTAAAAGAGTGCCACTCATTTTCTAAACCATTTTCAAAAATCTCTGTAAAAGAGTGCCACTCATTTTCTAAACCATTTTCAAAAATCTCTGTAAAAGAGTGCCACTCATTTTCTAGACCATTTTCAAAAATCTCTGTAAAAGAGTGCCACTCATTTTCTAAACCATTTTCAAAAATCTCTGTAAAAGAGTGCCACTCATTTTCTAAACCATTTTCAAAAATCTCTGTAAAAGAGTGCCACTCATTTTCTAAACCATTTTCAAAAATCTCTGTAAAAGAGTGCCACTCATTTTCTAAACCATTTTCAAAAATCTCTGTAAAAGAGTGCCACTCATTTTCTAAACCATTTTCAAAAATCTCTGTAAAAGAGTGCCACTCATTTTCTA